>CACRXP010000005.1:1723276-1855919 GCA_902702965.1 Spirometra erinaceieuropaei
GCATCTGGGTTACAGTCTCTTTTTTCTCATGTCTGGCCTTGAGTGAGGCTGGCCGCCGATGTCAAGTGAACTACAAGTTGTTATTTCATTACCCCTTACTGTCTTCGGTAGGACTTCTGAAATGGAAATGTAAAAATGTGAATTACTGAGGACTGCAGATGTGAAGTAATGCACTAGACGATTACCTTGAGGACCCGGTCCTTCTTGTATAGTGAGTGACCGATCTCATGAAATGTTGGCCGAAATTCTGCGATGCGTGTTCGATTAGGAAGGACTAGTTAGATGGGGTCGTAATACTGATTATCATGCGGCATAATCCTGTCGGACTTTGAATGTACTTCTTTTCGACCTCCTGTAGAAACCACACTCAGTAGACAATGACTACTCTAGTAGCATGCATTTTTTCCATTGATTTTCGATGTCCTCCTAGATTCTAATATGTTTGACAAAAATAAGCACGAAATATGCTTTCTTTTACTCGTTCGGTGAAAAGTCACATTGTTTTTCCACTTTGTGCTCGAAGAAAGGATTTGTTTGGGTCTCGAAAAAGCTTTTAATCATGAGATTTTTTAAAACCGTGCAATGCCCATTCATACAGCATCGTACCTGTTCGTTTACCAATGTTCCTCTTCAAATGTACAACATATTCTGCATCTATTGCAAAATTTTATGAGCTCTATACGGTATCTTTTAAAGATATATAGGAATATATGATTTTTCTTAGGCAGAAAGCGTGCACATTGTAGAATGAAATTCCTAAACGCTAATGCAACTGCTTATCAGTCTCAAAGTTTTTTTGGGGGTTGGGACACTTTTTCAAAACTCAAGTAAACTAATTTTCGAGTACAAAATGGGAAGACAACGTGATTTTCTACCAAACGAGTAAAATAAAGCATATTTTGTGCATGTTTTCTATAAAACATATTTGAATTTGTAAGACCATCGAAAATCAACGTGGAAAATGCATTCTACCTACGTAGTCACTTTCTACCGAGTGTGGTATCTGCAGGAGGTCGAAAAGAAGTACATTCAAAAGCCGACATTCCCGCGAGCCCGAAACATTATAGGATTATGCCGTAAAATAATCAATATTACAACCCCACCTTAGTAATTCTTCCTAATCGAAAGCGCATTGCAGAATTCCGGTCGACATTTCATGAGATCGGTCACTCAATGTACATTGCATGGTTAGTGATATGTCGCCTAGCAGGTGACTATAGTCAGAATGTAGCCGAAAGTTCGAAAATACGCACTCCGGAGGTAGGGGGAAGACCCATAGGAACGATCAGCGGAGAATCTGGCCGATCGGTCTGGAGGAAGAGCATGAGAACGAGGGTGTTTAGGACGCGAAACAAGGTATGCTTTCAACAATCAAGAGGCGCCTACAGAATCGGCCAAATAGAATAAAAGTCTTCTGGCCTTGACCCTAAAACGACGAGAGCTTTAACCCGTGTAGCATATACTGCAGCCAGGACTCGCGAGTTTCTTTACTCTTTGCTGACAGGGAACCTGGTCAATAAATTTTCAAAACAATCGCCCTGCAGGCCTATTAGGAAAATTCCATGTAAGGCATGAATCAAAATAAACCAATTTGACGCTGTCCACTGTTAGTTGTGATGAGTGGTTGTTGGTTCTTGCGCAGCTGGCGGAGTGCTTTTATGAGATTACTATTTAGCACGTGCTGCTGACACATTTGTTTCTCGAATGGAGGCGTTTATTCGAGTCCCACATGTATGTATGCGTAAAGAAGAGGAAGAGTGGGCGATCACTGGAACAATTTGTCTATGCTTCTGAGCTCTGGAACGCGTGCGCGAGTCCATCGTCAGAAATAATAGCGGCAGCAGGGCAAGCGACAATTATATGGGCCACCAGCCAATCAGCGGTCAGTGACGTAGGTCTGGGGGTGGCTGAGCGGGGCTCTGCATGCCGGCGCCAGATCAATGCATCAGTTGACTGAATTCTCATTCGAGAACCAGGCTTCAATCAGTTCTCGGGTGTGTCTTACTTCCTGAGTAGGCGGTCACATTGATGGCTGCGAAGGTGAACTCATGACCCGTTTCAAAGGTTCGGGCAGCCACTTGCGATAATTCGTCTCTCCGTCGCACAGCCGACTTACAGTAGGTGGACTAACTCATGAAATGTCAACCGAAATTCCGAAATGCGTTTTTCTTTCGAAAAGATTTATTAAGTCGGGTTGTAAAATTAGTCAACCTGCAACATAATTCTATAATATTTCAGTTACTTCAGGATGTCCGTTTTCGAACGAACTTCCTTCTGGCTGCATGCAAAAACCAGGGTCTGCAAAAATGACTACTTAAGTAGCACGAATTTTTCTCACAGCTTTTCGATGCCCCTAAAATTCCAATTATATTTCATGAATAAAAATGCATAAAAATTTTCATTCTTTCGCTCATTCGGTAGAAACTCCCGTCTTATTCCAATTTTATACTCAAAGAAAGGGTATTATTTGGTTTTCAAAAACTTTTCCAATTTCCGAATAATTTTGAACCCGCTCTACCGTTACACTTGGATTCAGGGTTTCCAAACTACAAGTCGTCTATTTTCCGTGTAGGGAAAACCACAGACTTCTCTACGGTACTAAAATGGAACTAATAGGGTTCATAAAATTAAGCAGTGGAGTTTATCAATATTGTTAACTTTATAAGCCACATTAGTAAATGCAGAGACATGACGACTTATGATCGGCCATTTCAGGTTATTTAAAAGTCCCACAATTAGAAACTTTTTTTAAAACCGAATTATGTCCGTTCTTCGAGTATAAAACTAGAAGAAGGCGTACTTTTTTACCGAATGAATAAAAGAGTGAATATTTACATGCATGTTTCCCATGAAATATAATTAAACATTTAGGGCATCGAAAATCAATAAGAGAAATTCATGATACTTAAGCAGTCATTTTCTACAGAGTGTAGTTTTTTCATGCAGCCGGAAGGAAGTTCATTCGAAAGCCGGCAGCCTGAGGTAACTGAAATATTATAGAATTATGTTGCAGGCTGACTAGTATTACAACGCTACTTAATTAATCTTTTCAAAACGGAAGCGCATTTCGGAATTTCGGTGGACATTTCATGAGTTAACCCGCCCACTGGAGTCCTTTCTAATCGAAAACACATTTGAAATTTCGGCTAGCATTTCGTGAGAGAGGCCAGGTGCAGTATTTTCGTAGTAGCACAACGGTGTGTCACTGTCGGAAAGCACAAATGCTTAACAAATGCAGCGGGACGCGCACCGATCGCCTTACCGAACTCACAAGTCTCGTTGTGCCTCGTAGCTGTCTCTCGAGCCCCGCCAGCAGCCGCACAACGGCGCGTGATATAGGCAGAATGACATTTCTGACAGAGACAAGGTGGACCGCCGTGGCCATTTCCGGCTTACTGGCTGCCGTTGACCAGTCATACCCACACCCGAGGTTTGGAACACCTGGGGCTCGATCTTGACACCTGTTGGTTAAAAGCCCAACAATACTGATACTCCTTACCACTGAGCCACGGGCTCCTTGTCCTGTCGGTTGCAATTATGAATACACAGTGGTAGAGCGGCGCCTATAGTATGTGCCGCTGTGCATCTGCTGGTTGGGCTCGAGACAAAGTTCTAGGACACAACAGGACGAGTGAGTTCCATACCACGATCGGCGAGCACCCTTCAACTATTTTGTATTCACGATCGAAACCGACAGAACAACGAACCCGTGGCTCAGTGATTGGGGATGTTGGAATTCTAACCAATAGGTCGCGGGACCAAGCCCCAGGAGTTGCACACCTGGGAGTTGGGTATGAGTGGCTAATGACGGCTAATAAGCCGGAAATGGCCATTCCAGACTCCCTTGTCTTTGTCAGTAATGTAACTAAAACTAAAAATCTTCACCAACTCTCTGCGGTAATAAAGGGGGACCATACAGAGTTCATAAAATGAAGCAGTGGATTTGAGCCACATTGTTAACTTTACAAGCCACATTGGTAACTGCAGAGATATTACGTTTTATGAACTTTTAAAAGGCATCGAAAATCAGTGAGGAAAATGCAGGCTATCTCAGTAGCCATTTTTCGGAGCATATTTTTTGCATGCAGTTGGAAAAAGTGCGTTCGAAAGCCGACATCATGAGGTAACAAAATTATTACGGAATTATGCTGCAGACTGATTAGTTTTACGACCCTACTTACTTAATCTTTCTGAAACGGAAATGCATTTCCGAATTTCTGTTCACATTTCATGAGTTAGTCCACGTACTGTACCTAGAGAGAATTGGACACACTACTCGTGCGGGCGTAGGGAGCCAGCCTATGCAGAACAGCATTGCCGACAAAGACAAAAGAGACCGGAATGACCATTTCTGAACCGTTAGCCGCGGTCAGCCAGTCAGCCATACCTAACCCTGAGGTATGTGACGCCGAGGCTCGAACTCGTGGCCTGTTGGTTAGAAAACCAACGCCCTAGCCGCTGAGCCACGGGTTCGAGTGTGGAGGGGGAGGGCGCTCACCGATCGCGCTACGGAACTCACTCGTCGTGTTGTGCCTTGCACATATGCTGCGGAGACTTAAAACTTGGAAATGGCTATCTGAGTTCTTCTGCGAGATGGCCAAGCTCAAAAACTCCGATTCCTACTTTACCCTGCGAAGAGTTTCGTTCGGTTTAGTCAAAACTAATAAGCAAAAACTGGTCGACACACGTAGTTATAGCGCATGAGAAAAATGGCCTGAGAACTAATCTGCTGTGTAGTTGAAGGATCTTTGTAATTTTAATGCAAAGGAAACATCAGGTCAGCAGTAAAAAAAGAATTCAGTAGTTACTGGATTTAGTCTTTGGCGTCGTCTGTAGAAGTGTCGAGGAAGGAATAAGAATGGCCAGCCTTCATTTTTCATGCAACAGAGGAGGAAACTCCTGAATTACTCTCCTATTGGACATACTTGTGGAAAGAATGTTTCACAGCTTTCGTTTTGCTCTTGTCTGAAGCTGACTAGGGATTATTCTCACAATCCTGGAGTGGAAATCTGCATTTCCCCGCTAGTGTCCTGGTTGCAGACCCACTGTTTGCTCTTTACATGTTTTATCGTTACATTGGAAAATGACGGAGACGCTCATCATCCTCTGGGGAAAAATCCCTAGAAACATATATAACAAAATGCGACCCCAAAATCGGTTGAAATTTCGGGAACGACATTATCGCATTCAGGTGATATCTGAAGTCATGCTTAACAGAAATTTCAAAGCTCTTTTAAAATGAAGAAAAATCATCTGTTAACAATTCAAGCAATCGGTTTACGTTTACTATGGGACTTCGAATTATCAGAGATTGTCCTGTCTCTCCACCCCTAACCGTGACGGGAAAAACATCTTGCAACTAGGGAGGAGCCGGATTAAATTTAACCAGCGCCAGCCTTATCTCAGCCACGCACCACTTGAAAAAAAGGTTTAATGTGTGTTACCAAGCTGCGAACGTTTGCTAATTAAGCTCTTTTGTAAGATTTAGTCGATCCTGTAGACACGAGTGCATTTTGTGAGACTGTATTTGGATTTGCATTTAGCCCAGCGACTGCATTAGTTTTACAGCTTGTTCAGTCCTTTGTTAGTTACTATTTCCTGAACAATTTTCTATTTTCCTCCCTATAAAGGCAGGTATTCTGGCTATCTAATGTGATTTACCGTTTCTCCTAAGTTTCGGACCGTTTTCGGATATGGACATTTTGCTTTGCAAGTGTAGTGTTCGATGCCTCACAGCAAGCCCTTGGCGAAAGTCGAAAGTTAAGCTGTAAATCGCGAACATATTTACCGGGAAATTCAAGGCAGAGTCGCCCGTGCATTAGCGATGAAACTCGAAGTGTCTGTAACATGTGAATTTGGCTAGGTAGAACTTGCGAATATTCTGGCACCCTTCCGCAGTGCGTAAGGAAGACAATTTTTTGTGAAATACCTAGAAAGTATTTGTCGGTAGATCAGGGTCAACAAAACGCACGGCTTTCCATTAAACGACTACGGCAAACACTGCAGAATTCGACAGCGAGAGGAACTGATAACGTGTTGATTTTAGAAAATAACACTCGTCTATGGTGGCATATTGTACTTTGCCATTATTATGCTCTCGCAGATGACTATATGTTCAAGTTAGTTTAATTATTCTTATATGCTGTGAGTATTTAACCCAGCTACCTAATAAGACTACTGGCAAACCCAGCCAACAGAATTACTTAGTTTGTGACCTCAAATTTGCGTAAGGGACCTTTGGAAAACATCTGGGTCCAGAAGCAAATACAAGGCAGATCACTCACGTAAGATGCGTAGCGGACGATCCACGGAAATCGGTTGTGAGGAATTTCGATCGTTTAATTGCCATTGCTCAGTCTTTGCCGGTAGAATGAAGACACACCTATGTCGTCTTTATATATTTGAACAAAAGCCGCTCATTGTTGTCCGCGGGTCACAAAGGATGCCGTTTTTGCTTATGTGTCCGGTTTTCATTCCAGTTCCTTATAGTAATTTAAAGGAACTAAACGGGGACGTGTAGCCATTATGCTCTGCTGACCGCAAGAATGTTAGTTTTATTCAAAAAATAATCTATGGAATGTGATGTTGCACTGTGAAACGAGAATGACATTACGGACAAAGACAAGGGAGACCGGAATGGCCTTTTCTGGCCTATCAGTCTTCATTAGCCAGCTACATCCGAACCCAGGTATTTGCAATCCCTGCGGTTCGAATATGCGTCTCGTTGGCTGAAAACCCAATGCTCCAAATACGGAGCCTTTGGCTTTTTGTACTGTCAGGTACGGTCGGGTATATTAACCAAATTAAAACCAGACCAAGCTAAGGAGGACAGTTTCGTCTACCGCTTAATGCGGAGAGCAAAAACTATTCATAGACTGCGTGAGGTACGTGGCCTTTACGTTAGTTGAAGTAAAACTATAAGCAAAACCCAAATTTTGACTCTCCTTTCTGCCATGTAACAAGCAAACTATATACTTCGGATTGCAAGGTTTTTTGCCCACAGGCCTACTGTTCTTGCAAATGTCCTTGTTCCGCAAGCTTTTAAAGATTTCCCTTGATCGATATGCGGCGTTGGTTGATGTATTCCGGTGGTTTAGGACATACTGTTTGGGAAAAAATTCTATTTTGAGATTCATTGCCTCACTTATTACTCTCATACGAATAGGCCTCGGATATAGCCGTGCCTTTTGGGCGGTTTTTCCCAGACTGTGGACGGTGACAGTATTTTCATGCACCCTGTCAGGTATAATAAAGTATTTTGATCAAAAGCTCCATGTCTTGTTTTATTCGGGAGAATTCATAGGGCTATGAAACAAAAATTGAATTTAGTCTTAAAGGCAAGCTAAAATATCTTTAAAATCCTGTCACTCAAGGCGAAATAGGCATAAGAAGTTAGCTGATTATGTATTTTGTTCACCAAAACATAAGAATTTAGCTGCTTATTTATCGTGCTCATCAAAAACTTATTACAAATATTGAATGATTGGCCACACTAACAGTAAAAGTGCTAGCTAAAAGCCCAGATAAGCATTTATTTTCTAGCTTGTTCTACAACCTGATGCAGCTGCGAGGGCCTTGGCCCATCGGTGCCCCCACGAGAGTTACCCCTGCGCTTCCTGCTATATGAACCCCAGTTTCCACGTTTGCTTTTTAACCTCCTCAAACAAAAATGTCAGAATTTTGAAAAAATTCCTCAGTCCAGAGCCCTTTGGGCCCACGCCGAGGGTTGGTACGAACATTTCAGATGAAAACCACAACCTACTGCAAACCAATCGTGCGAATTTCAAGAAGAAATCAACAGACAATCAGTAGCATGCTAACACTAAATATCTTACAGTACTAACAGCAATGGTACTATCCAAAAATTGCTTACGTTGTTTTATCTGTGGATAGTACAACAAGAGCAGTTTAGGGAAGAAGAGGTGAAATGCAAAACATTCCTAAATGCTGCTAAACTTTGCCTATAAGGCATATGTTTACATTCCTCACGCGAATGCAACATGCACCGATATGAGCGGTCAACCAACATCATAAACTCCGAATTGACTTTACAAACCTGAATTTATTCACGCCCTATGCTACAGCTGAAACACGTATTTTTTGCTGCCAAAATCAGTTAAATACAATTTCTAAAACGGAATTTGAATACTAAATGCCACTCGTCCAAAACTAAGTTGGAAATATATCAGTACCCCTTTAAGACATTAATAAATGTTTCCTTAACTTCATTCAGACTTCGTCGTAGGTATTCTCGGTATTTCAGGAGGTCAGTCCCAGTGGGAGCAGAGTGAATAACTGTTCAGCGTGAACAAGGGATTCGGCTGCTAGATATGCAGATGAGAGCATAATGCGCTTACTTTAATGAGGGTGACGGCATTTAGTTCGGACGCTTGCATACGTGGTGAGGCACCGGACTAATTTACCTTTGACAATTTATTTCCATTTTCTTTGATCGGATTGCTTGTGTGAATGTGACGAGAAGCGACACACCTGTACAACCCGCCTTGCTAGCGTGCTCCGCTGTCGTGTTCTATTGCCAGTTTCTTAACGTTCAAAATTTCTATATTATTCACGGCTCAGTTATACTTGCTGTTTTTAAGGCTAGGGGCTCGTTGGATATAACTCGTTAGTTCGTGAGAACACTACCTTCTACGACACGTATACAATAAGAGGTTCAACGATTTCCAGTGAGACCTTTAGGAAGTAATTCAAAATTTTCAGAAAATGTTTTAGACTAGTTTGACTTTTGTTTCTCCAATATTAAGTTCTGCTTTGGTAAGGGGTTTGAATCCAGATTTTGAACATCAAAACCCACAGATCCGGAATGTTAAAAAACGATAAAACGCATTACCGGCTTGTTTTTCAATGTGTGTGTGTGTGTGTGCATGGCGGCTTTTCATGCCCTGTTGAGGATAAAGGCCTTGCCGCACGGGCAGACACTTTGCGCTGGAAAGTTCAAGAGATTTTTTCCTCTGCTAATTCTCATCTGCGCACAAGGATGTTCAGAGACGACAACATTGAAAGCAAAAATATTTTAAAGCAGGCCTTCCGACCCACCAGTCATGAACTGTGCCACTATCGTTCTGCTCTATAATTAACTGAATGGCCGTGTGTTCCATTTGGGAAATATTATATTTTTCCGGAGAGCCCAATTAAAAAAGACCAATTACTTAAAGTGTCAGCTATGACCGATCTCTCACAGTCTACTCACGTTAACAGATGCGAGATTCGTCTGAAAAATGGGGAAGAAAGAGAATGGGAGATACAGCTATGGGGCGGATGCCCAGCCGACATCGTAAAAAACAGACTAGTTTGATCAGGCTTGGGTAACCCTCAATTTAATGCTGTATGCGAACAAAAATTGTCTTCTCATGTCTCCCTTAATCCCTCTCTTTGGGTCCGTAATAGGAAAAAACCTTAGATTCAGTGGGATAAAGTGAAGAGACTTAAAATTTATTACGCAATTTACTCCTCCATTTATTCACCTATCCAATGTTTCTACATTTCACCCTGAGGGGTTTAAGAATAATAAACACAGCGGAGCTGAATTGGCTCAACAGATTCCATAAGCTGTCGTTTTTCATGACTCATCATCACATCTACATGCTGGCATGTCATGAATACTGACACAAGGCTTCAAAAATTCCCAAACAACTCAGTCATACAGCGAGTTACAAGGTCTCTACGTGAGATGGAATCGCAAGAGATGTTATCCGACGACGCAAGTCGAAAAATCACAATAAAACCGCCTTCCCTCTCCGTAGCTAAACACTTAATGACAGCTTAACGTCATTAATTTGGGGGTGTTAGCAAGAATTTAGGGTTTTTTTTGCATTAACCAGCTGCTTCTAAGGGGATTTCTTCTGCACTCCCTTCACTCTGGATGGCTTCTGAGACGTCCGCTTTTGGAAACGCATTGAACAATCTCGACGTCCCTCTGCAGTTCTGGTGTGCGAAAATTCCAGAGAAACACCACGACACAGGAGCGCCAAAAGGAAAAAAGACCTTTCTTTACGAAACTTTCTGACGGATGAGGGTTTCTAAAGCTATTGAGACAGCCAGACTTCTCTAACTTAACTGGCTTGATATCCTCGTCTGATAAAAAAATACGAACCGTCATTAGGTGGCTAAATCTAATGCCAAATCGGTCCCTGTTGCCTCTCATTTGACGGCCTTCAAAACTGACGCCGGTTGCCTCTCTGCAAATTAGATAATCGTGCCTGTCAAAGTTGTCCAACCGAACGAGAAAATTTATACGGTTTTGTTTTGAGGGCAGTCTAGACCGAAAATAAGACTGAGCGGACTGATTTAGGATGTGCACATAAACAGATGACACTGGTCTTTGTGGGAGCAGATAAGCTATTGGCATTATCTTGAGTGGCCTCTAACCAGGCCCTGCAACGCTGAGTGGACGTTTCAGCGGACTGTTTCTTTCCCAATAATAATCTTCACCACCGCGCAAGTCTTAAATGAGCCAGTAATGACCAGTTCGAATGTCTGTCTAGACTCCAGACAAGAAAGAGCTTACCACGGGACGTAAGTAAGATATATGAGCATTTTTCGCTCACTTGTCCCCAGGGTTAAGAAGATAGCAAAGTTTCAACAGTGACATGCGCTGAGAAAACTGGACTAATGCGTGGGACGTCTTGTTGGTCTTCAACGGACTTCACTGGGAAAAACAAAAGAACTTGGAGGAAAAATTTGATTGCGTTATTGGTAACCAAAGTGGAATATCATTTTTAAGGACTGCGGAAGTTCGCAGACGCCGCAGTTCTCGCATTTCGCCTGAATCATTAAGTCTTCGCATAAGGTGGAGGAAAATTTCGCATTCTAGGTTGCGAGGTGATGGAACCCAGTCTAAGGGGATAGCAGAAGCAGGACTGTCCGCCGCAGACTTAAGAAGCCGGAAATACAAGGACGCCCAAATAGTCTGGTCAAGTGCAGCATCCACACATGGACACTGCGGTAGTTAAGTGGAGACGAGTAAAGATGACATGACTTCCCGGAGGATACTGAAGGGTTCCACATCAATTTTCGTTGAGCGTGCAGTTCAGCACAGTGTTCCATTCAAGAATACGCCCTTAAAAAGACTGCGAAGGGTGTAAATGTTGGACATCTGGATGGCACAGAATAGAACTCGGGAAGGAGAGAGGGATGATTTATCTAACCGTTATGCTTCAGGGTAATATCAGCGGAGCGAGTAAAAACAGTATGGGAAGAATGCATGATGCCCGTCTTGTGATTGCATTCCCGGCGCGTTTCGAATACCGGCCCACCATTCCAGACCGTGTTTTCTGCGAATCTGCGTCACGCCATGCTTTCAGTCCTTGCGACGATCTCAGACCATCCAACACTGGCGACAACCTCACTGGTCGGAACAGGGTTTCATCGGCCAGGAGCCTTTGAAACATGCCCCAAATCTCGTCAGCAGTAGTGCCCTCAATAGAGTCCCAGTCAATCACCACGCCGACGGAGGTTGAGATGACGCTGGGGAATACAAAATCGCCGGAGGCACAAGGACGAAATAGCGCCGAAGAGTAGGTAGGGTCAGCTGCGGATGTGAGGCTCCTGTTGCCTTGACTTACTTCAATGGAGCAGGCACCCAGGAGTCCCTCGAGGGAGGCCAGACGATCGGTGAAGCCCAGACTGGCAGGTAGTTCGAGGACTTTGATGTCAGTGAAAGCGTTTTGGGCTTCTAGATTCCAGACCACTTCGTCGGAAACGTCATTCTCTCCCGCCCCGATGAGGTGGTCTTCAGCGGGAGTTGCGGTGGTGGTGGTGGTAGTTGTTGTAGTCGTGGAGGTCCTGCCAAGCCCTGTGTGGGACTTGGCAACATCGGCACCGTTTATGGAGGTGCTACTGGTAGTAGTGGTTGTTGTGGCAGTTGTTCCCAAGGTGTGGAAATATTGGTAAACACGACGATTGTCGGGAAACAGCTGATCTCCCTTCGAAATCTGCCTCCGTCTGCCTGTAGCAAACAGAAGAGAGAGGAGCAGTCACAAAGGGGTGGAAGCCGACCGACGATACGCACAGAGACAGACAGAGTCGAAAGTTGCGGGAAGCAGATGAAACAGTGCGGCAGTGAGGCTTATGCGACCGGTTGGATGGAACGCGTGGGGGGCTAATATTTCGTCAGTGCATTCGAACTGGGTCGTGCACCTGAGTGCGCCGATAAAAACAATAGTAGTTCAAAATCAATTTCACGGACGCAGTCCCGGCATGATAAGACAGGTTTTTTGGACCGAAGAACTGCAGAAACAGCGTCATGTTGTCCAAGGTGTTCCCTTGTCGATCCGACTTTCTGCGTCTTATGGAGACATGTAAGTTGCGCTGGAGGTGTGAACATTTGCATGCACGCTAATGGTCAACTCTAAGAACTTGTTAGGAAGGATCGAATAAAAGTACTAGGTCCAGAAAATAGCTGCTGTATCGACAACATGGGAGTTCAGGTGAAATTTCGGGTAGAAGGATAACAACCAGACAAGAAGGCACACGGATCCAATGACTTCCTGAAGCAAGCAAGCACCTACTGGGTGTTAAAGATCATGGAAGGACAACCGCTTGCCAGACAGGACCCCGCTAAGCCATGTTAGCCGAGGGGAAGACAACAGAGCTTAACGTAGATTTTTTGGGAATTGTTAGCACCTATTCTGCCTTCATTCAGTAAATTACAAACCCAACCACCAGCAAAAACCAAGAACACAAAAAGCGCCCACCCGCAAGACTTAGATGATTCAGCACTGACATCTCTAGGATGCTTGATAAGCATTTTGTTCAACCGAGGTTCATCAGTGCCTCGCTACCTGCCATTATCTGGAAGCGCAGACCGAGTCTTATTCAGATAGGAATGGGCACTCACTAGCTGACTGGCTTCTCGGAGCAGACGACAGTATCTGTCAAAGAACTATCATAATTGGCGCGTCTCGCCACTCCAGACAGAAGTCCGCAGGTTTGCCTATCGATTAATGTGTTAGACCCTGACAAAAGACATGCATACACAGTAAAACTAATAAGAAAAACGGTCTGCGACGGCCGTAGATATTTTTCCGGGAGCTAGATGCTGGCACGGCACGCGTTAATCGGGTTGCGCAACGACAAATGACACCACCCATGGGGGTGTGGTAGCGTACCAAGGCTCAAGCTCTCGTCGCACCAGCCACTTGCCCCCAACACTCACAAAATGGCTGATCGGCTCGGGTAGTGGATTGGTGACTGGCAGAGAGAGGAGAGAATGAGGTCGACTCTGGAGACTCCGTCAGTAAGGCACGCAGCACATATTCCTCACTATAAACAAGCTGACTGGCTTACAAACTATCACGGTGGGTTAAAAGCCCTGATTTGATGGGCTGCCAACTGACGGGATAGCCGGGTCTTCCTAACAGGACGCAGAGTCAGCCTGCAATGAATCATTCTTGGCGTGGCCTCCCTGGAACTCCCTTTATCGTTTTTTGTGAAGACCTGGTCCATTGTGCGCGGACCAGGAGCGTGTGGTACACATAGACGAGCGCCAGGGTGCCCGATCCCGCTCCTGGTCTTTCTGACCATGTCCTGACGCCGGGCTGAGGGAGGTGGAGGAGGGAGATGGTGCGGTAGATGCGTTGCAAGTCCATTATAACCATAGACTAGTTCACACGCAAGTCACTGTCCCTGTTTCCTCCCTGCAGTGGAACACACAGTGAACATCATCGTTCGCATTAGCCGAACCGTCGTAAATATTTATCATGCATTCCACCAGCAAAATGCCATACCTCGCACTGCGGCGTCTCTGGTGTTGTTCTTAAAGTACTGCTGTGGGAACTACTGGCAGAGCCCAGGGTTTTTCGTCTCGAAGGAATATGAGTAGATAAGTAGTTCCCGAATTAGGATTTAAATGTTGAACAAAAACTGGCGAAACGGAATGTTAATTCGTCCTGCTTTGTTCTTTTAATTTGGCGGTTAGTGAATCCCAGCCCAATACAATAGTTTTGCTAACGTTAATAGACCTGTTTTGAAGTTAAAAGATACGGTTATACCTGCGCCTTGCGGCTGTCGCGTTTAACAAAGCCTGAAACTAAACTGTAAATTTTCCGCAAAGGCACTAACGAAGTATGGCTCCTCACAGAACTGTGTGCGTGAGCTGGAAAAACGGTATTATTAATAATAAGGGCGTTACGTGCGAATCGAGCGTCCTGTTCCAGTGAGAAGGAAACTTGTCAGCAGCGACTATACTGTTGGACTAAACAATGCACTAAATAAACCAAATCTAACAGCTCGAATAACCAATAGGGTGGGTAAGCGAAGCCCGTGTCAAAAGAGAATAAAAAAGGGCTAGATCGCATTTGGTAGCCAGGAATGAGGAAGCGGACGGCGACCCTAATCCTAATCCTAACCTTAACCCTAACCCTAACCTCAACCTTAAACGTTAACCGTTAACCCTAACGGCAACCCTAACCCTACCCCTAACCGAAATCGTAAACGTAACCGTAGCCCTTAGACATAGCCGTAACTAAAAAAACCTAACCGTAATACTGAAACCTAATCGTAGGCTCAAACCCTAACCGTAACCCGAAAACCTAAGCCTAAAGGCATAACCCTAACCCGAAAATCAGAAACCACTAACCGGTACCCTAATCCTAACCTCAACCGTAAAACGGAAGCCAAATGGGTCAGATGTGATTATGGAGCCTCATAAAATAGCCCCAGTAAACAAATCACCAGCAACCTGTAATACAGGGCCTGGCTACCAACTGGAATCTAGCCAAGTGTTGGGGAATAGTGCTTGAATTAAGTAGTATGCGTCGCTGAAGAGGTATTCTTTCATTTGGGGGAGACGCCTGGCGAGGGCCAAAATACACTATCAAATCTCGTTTATATATTGGGTGTTGGCAGTGTAAACGGAGAAAATACTCATGCATGTTGTTTTTCAAAGATGACCTTGACCTTGAGAAAGCGTAACCGGGCCTTGGAACATATATCGCGTGTCTCGCCTACATTCTCAGATATCAACCTGGCTGGAATGAAGGCTACCGCAGTCTAGATTCTGTCCTTGAAAGCTTGGGGGAGGCCGATAGTCAACCTCGTCGAATTCATGACCTACGATTGCCCTGATAAATTTGGCCGACGAAACGAAGCCCATGGGAAATCGAAATTTTTAGATGGTCGAAAAAACATAGTTTAAGTCAACAAGTGCAAAATAAGGGCTTTTAGACCTCTGAGTGGATTTGGGGATGAAGAAACCATCAACCAGATATGCAGTGTACCGAACGCCTAGGACAAGTGGAGATTTCGCGACATTTGGCAAAAAAGCTAAAATCGGGTTGCTGTGGACAAACGAGCGGGTAGATAATCGGCTTCTACGACCAGACCGGTGCCAGCGTCGATTTGCCCTGCTCTGTCAATACCACAGGTCGATAGACATGTGCATAATACTAAACCACGAACGTACTTTGGAGGGATCTTCAGTCTGTAAACTCCAAAACCTTCTGTTTCCGGTGAAAATGGGCTTACCTTCCTACCGGTTGGGGGCGAAAAGGTACTTACCGACATTTTGTTTCATTTTTATATTCTTTCAATTCAAAGCTGCGCCTAGGTCACTTGTAAGATTTCCATTCAAAAAACCACGGCCCAAAAATATGGTCCTAAAATTCCGTTTTACGTACCGCCTCTAGAAAACAGGGATGCAAGACAGCATACTACAAGCCCTCAAACAGCTTGTTTATCTTTTGATTTTCAAAGCCAGTTCAAGGTAGCTTTAGCGGACCGGTTCGGTCTCTCAGACTGGTATAGGAAAGCTGCACGGCTCTAGTAGGAACCATATCCCTAAGATAATAACTGAGATGGGTCGGCAAATGGATCAGATAGGCACGCATCCTTCTGTTGATAAAAAAAGGTGGACTGATGTACGAATAGATTCTTACGATTGAGGAAACAGTCTTATTTCGGCAATTGGGGATTTTGACCCGTACAAGGACACCAGAACAAGAAAACTACTTGGCGATAGCAAAACAGTAGCAGATGCATAACCACGATATTTCCGCTGTAAAAAATTCACATATTCGTTTGTTTTTGGCTCTTGTAGAATTTATTGTCACTGTAGATAGAGCATTTTTTTCCGAAGAGTACAACTAACAGCGAGTGCTTAAAATCAGTGACGCCAAATAGGCAAACTCGATGAAGATTTGGAAAATAAAAGAGGAACATGCTTCGTTTCAAGAGGCATTAAAGCTAGGAGTTTTACGACGCGAAGCCCTAACGAGTCAACTGTACATGTAATTGACGCGATAGGACAATTACATTAGCTGGTCGTTTTACGTTATTGTTGTGCTCACGTTAGAACTGAGGGCATTTGACTTGCTGAAATTACCGAAGTAGGTGTCGGGCCCTGATTAGAGACGGAACACATAAAACTGACCATTTTGCGAAGTAAGTGGACCCAGTTTGGTTAAAGACACAACCAAACTGCGGGAATTAGAATGTTGTTTCTCGTAATTGTCCCCATGCTCATGAAACCAAAAGTCGGGGAACTTTAACATCTAACGGTTGGACCTGTAATTACAGTTGTGGCTTTAGTTAGAAATTAGGATTTAATGGAATACCACATAAACCCTCGGCGATAAAACACAGTGCAGCATACTTGACCATGATGACGAGTCACAGCTCAACGCGAGTGCCGTAAAACAGCTGTGGTTACGACTGGCCATTTAGATATTTCCAATTCCTTAACCTTGGATTAAGGTCGGTTGCCCAGGAGAAGTGCAAGCCAACGAAACAGAACGTAAAGGCATTCGACGACAAAAGAAGCTAGAGACTTTGAGTTCGCGTTCCCTAATAGTGTCCTTACAGTAACTCCCAGAAGCCCATTCGTAAGAATAGTCTACCTTTGCATTAAAACACTTTTAACTATTCTTCAGATATGTGTCCTCGGAAGTCTGAGGACAAACGGTTCTCGCATACCTAACCTCTTCAAATCCAAATAGGAAGTGTTGTTGTGAATCAAAGCGTCTCTTTTGAATAGAACATTTATTCCCTGAATCCACCGAGTTCTTGATTGAGTTCAACGGGGAAATGCAACTGACAACGGGCAGGGATGCCGGAGTGGCTATTTCTGGCACGTTAACGATCACCAGCAATGATATCTTTGTCCCAGGTGTCCAAGCATGCAACGTTCGAACCCATGCTTTTTAAACGTTTCGGGTTCAACACCAGCCATTTAAATTAACGGCCTCTTTCTGCCAGCGCGGGTCGGAAATAACTGAGGTCACATGACCCTAACCGTCATCAATGACTGATTGTTGATCACTGCCCGACAGCCTGGACGGGCTCCATATCTGGAATTTCAAGACAAAACGGAATCTCCTATATCTCGGCCCGCAAGCATGACAGATAGCTCGGCGTCACTCATATGTGTAGAATTCTAAGGATATGAAAAAGAACATTTATGTTTAGTTTCCTTCTCTGAGCCCGCCAATATGTTAATCCGCAACAATAATTAGATTATTTTACTTATTACTTCTGGCCGTTTCTGCCAAAATCCAGCATTCTAACAAGCTTTATTCGAAGTCGGCTCCATGGAGTAAAAGTTGATTTACTGATTTCAGGAAGTTAGAATGGCTTTGAAATTAGATATTCCCCAGGAGGTTGATGATCAAACGTTCCTCAACCAAGTCTTTTGGGGGAGTTAGAAAGTGCTGAGAGTCATTTTGTCTATAAATGCCTTTTTTAGCCAAAACCCAAACTCAGTGTAGGCAACCACATTCCGGAAAGAAAAAGGGTATATATTGAAGAGGATGCGGGAATGAGTATCCACCCAGTAATACAGGTGGTCTTCCTCTAAATTCCAGGAGGGTAGGATAGGGTTAAGGCTAGGGCTAACTTTAGGGTTAGGGCTAAGACATGGGAATAGGCATTCATTTTGGATTTTAGTGCTGGGCCATTTCTATTTCGTTTTTTTATATTTCCGTGTCTTGTCACATAGGCTAACATTGAAATTAAGCCATGCATATTCCGTATAACAACACCGAAATGAGTGTTTATGAATTCCAAAACCTACAGGTGCACTGAATTCAGGCGTCTTCTGGATGACTCCATAAGGCTTTAAATCGAATTTCTCTCGGCTGAAAAATGGAAATCCTGCGACGCTAAATGTCTACTGATAAGAAACATGTATTGAACTGCTTGTTGTTACCTAGCTCCAACTTAAGCGTATGACCATTGTGAAAATATCCCTGTGTACGTTTTCCGGAACTAATATACAGAGCCGGAAAAGTAGAACATTGCAACGGGGAGATCTCTTTTCAACTCCCATTTTCAGATAACATACCCAACCCTATGATTGAACGAACTGTGCTTCGAACCCCTCTTTGTCCTGTAGTTATGTCCGATTATGTCCGATCGAAGAACAGAGTTCGGGTGTAGCGATGATAACTCCCTAAACAGCCTATTTGAGGTGTTTACACAACAGTCAATCTCGCAGAATTGGCTTCGTGTATTAACTTAACAGTTTTTCAGCCTCATATTCGTGACTGTCTTCGGGTTCGGCCTCAGAAATACGTCGGTCTACTTAAGTGCTCTTCAGTAGTTCCAATCGAAAAATTCCTCCTCCTGTCAACCTCAATCCTGAGTACATGAAATTACATTCAGTCACGAGTAAGATGTCCTTTTAAATCCTATTAACAGACTGAAAGTAGCTTTGCTAATAAATAAGAACATAGTCTATTCAGTATTTTACAACGTTCCTTAAGGTGGCAACTGTCGCAACTGCAGCCCTCGTTGTCCGTAACCCGTACAAATAAGCAGAATGTTTTATTTTTGACTTATTCAATAATTTCTCGGATTTCCTCTGCACTATTTATACTGCGGGATTTGCGTAAACTGGGCTGGTCTCTTGGGACATCGCTACATGCACTGGAAAATTCACTTCCCGGAGGACCTAAAGATGGTTACTTCACCGGAGAAATTAATCTGCACACTTTTTTACTGCAAAGGTGTGGATAAAATGTCCAACTGTGCTTGTGAATGGTAAGAATCGTTCAAAAAGGTCTTCATACTGTTTAGCTTGAAAGATTATCTCATCGTTATTCGTGCATGGCGATGGTAACTATAAGTTTCTATATTTTCAATCAACTGTGTAAGTTAACTTGGAAAAAACAGCTGTTTTATTGGAAAACACTATTTCCAAACTCTTCTGTGGTTTTCCTAATTAACGTGCGTCTCCTAAGACGCTGTTCATATATCAACATTTCCCCCTCATTTTTAACAGCGTATGTTCTCATTAACTTGTAAATTCACATGAAGGACATATTTTGACTTTAGAGGAGTTTACTACTGTCTATATATCTTAAAACACAAGTGCTATTTTTAATTTCTTAAAGTTAGCTTATAATGTGTTATGTTGTTTCTCTAAAACCATCTGACATATATTTTTACTTCCATAGGAAATATTTTCTTGCCCTCGTATAATGCTGTTTATGTATATCAAGTTAGTACTGTTGCAAATCATTAAGGAAAGGACATGGAGTTAAAAGCCCAGGTCAGCCACGGAATAATAATGAGCATTCGGGTTGAAGACAATCTGCCTCTGCGGAATAACCGAGTGATGACCACTCATCTACCAGAAACCGCAGAGAGAACGCCGGAGGACTCACTGAGGAGTCGAAAACCTCGCAGTTGCGTTGTAGAGGGGCGGAAATACCGGCGAAAGGCCTATCTAGACTTTTAGCTAGTACTCATGTCGAGATTACAGTACAATCACCTGTCATATAAAATTACACGACTACTGGTAGTACAACTCGTCTGTAGAACGGGCACTACACAGCGCTTCCGCTGAAGATGACTGTCTTCAATTAAAATGTTCATTATAATTTCGGGACTTACCCTAAAAAGCAACGCCTCAGGCACTTAAAGTCATGCCCTTTCTTTAATAATATCCATAATTATTAGTCTAGTATTCCTCTGGAGTTCATATATTAGGAACGGATAGAAAACGTTATGGGACACACTAGGAGGCCGGACCATCCGCATGCGACAACAAAACCATCGGCAAGAGAGTGTCTGGGCTTTTATCTAGTATCCATGCCGGGAGTGCGGCACAACCATCTGCCATATATATATAGTGGTAGATGTGTGCTCACCGATCAGGTTACGGGACATGCTCATACGTTTCCGAATCCTTATGCTCTTACAGATAAGTAAATGAATTTGGAAACGCTATGTTCAATGGACTCTCACAAGTATAAAATTTCAAATAAATGTTGTCGAAATCGAAAGTTCACTGCGGTAGAGCATTGTGGTCAGTAGAACAGGATCAGTACTGAATTCACCGGCTCTGGAACCTACCTCCCCTAAGACCGTTATATGATAGATAATTATTTAACAGTGCGTTTTCAAAGCTTCAATGCTTTGGACTTCTTTAGTCACTTAAGGGAAGTGTTTAATTTTTGGTGGAAACACAAAAGCGGAATGTAGGATATTTTTGTGTGAGTGTTTATTTGGCAGAGCAGATGACTATCTTTGGTTTTTGTAGTTTTACCTGGACACTACTTCAGGCTTCTACAGGATAGATTATCTCCAATAACCCCTCTCCAGGAATCCACTCAAAACGTTTTGTATGTGGCCATGGAAAAAATGGCGTTTAAATCGCCAAACAAGCTGTTGACCTCACAAACACAAAAAGTAAGAGCAATTAATCTGGCGCGCTCTACAGAGGCCGTATACACATTCTAACCGGTTTCATTATTGCTTTTTTCAACGGCCGAATCTGCTCAATGCGTTGTACGTTTTGCCTGCTAAAGAAAAACCAACTCGCTCTGGTAGCTTTCGAGAGGGGAAAGATGCGAGAAGGTCTGCCTCATCAATCAGTTTTTCAGGCGTGACACGCCGGGCCCCGGCCCACCGGATTTCGGGATGGAATGATATACGAACATGACGAAGCGCTCGCCTCCCCAATCCGTGTGCGACAGTGCGTGTAATTGCGTGCAGATAACCGCGTATGCGCGGGCAAATCAGACGTTCTGGTCGGAAAGGAAGACAGGACAGAGAGCAGAGGAAGAGCGTATTGTTGGTGGCAAACCAATTGTCCGAAAATTTTCATCCTTTAACTGGCAACAAACTGTCACTTCGAATTCGGTCACTGCCCGCCGCAAGTGACTAGAATTGATGGGTCTGAAAAATTAAATAACTTGTATTTCAAGGTCTGCAGAAGGCGTCTTTGCATCTTTCATTTCCAGATCTCAAATCTGCAATTTTTTTGAAAGTCAGCACTGACTGAGATAGGGGAAGACATCCGTTTTTCGTTCATTTCTGGTTAAATTAGTGACTGGTTTAGACCAACGTACGCTCCAAATGGAAGACAACTGTAAATCTGATTTTGTCTGGTCGAAAGACAATGGTTCAGCAAAAACTCTATTCAAGTTAGGCTGCCTTCACGAAGTTAATAAATTAACCTATACTATTAAGTCTCATGCATTTTTCGGCTTCCCCATATGCGAACCCGAGAATACTAAACACAGTGTAATTTAATGCCAAATACTTCTTCTGCCACGTCCGACAGTTAGCAAGGCAAATATTGTTTCCTTGTTTCTAGAGATTGTGCAGCAATTTTCATAATCCGGAGTAAACATGACTTCATGGACACAGTTCTCCAGTTTCCGAGCTGAGTGAAGACTGATTAAGTCATTTTCTATTATTGCGGGATTATTTTTGTACGCATTTTTGGGTTTCCTGTAACCTGTTGAAAAATAATATGGCCTGAAACAACCGGAAAGAGTTTAAGCTCTAGGGGTATATTTACCGTTTGTTTATGATAATGGGTTTTCCTCTGTACATTTAGACGTATCTCTGTCAAGCAGTAAGATTTTTGTCCTGCGAGGATGACAGAATGGAACCTTGAATATAAAGTTATAGAAGCTTGAGATTTTCGGCATTCCAAGACAACTTCGTTGATGATAGCGTTTCAGAGGAGTTGATGTCTTCCCAGACCGAATATAATTTACCAAGGTACTAAGTGCAAGTGAGGGGTCCGGAATTTAAATATAAATAAAAATGATACAGTCACACCAGTCAATAAAAAATGCCGTGAATCTCGTTTGCCGATTAGTCAACAGAAAGCTGATATTATCCGTCAAGGAGAGAGCACCCATTAAGAATGGCGCTTTTAAACCAATTCAAAGCAATAATGTACTAAGAAGGCTAATTTGTAAGATCAGACCGATTGTTAAATTCTCGTGGAAAAACGTAGACAGGCAGGAGGAACGAGATAAATAAATCCGCCCTAGTATGCCGCTGAGAACTGAATGAAGGACGCTGGTCCGTACAGTAGGTGCTATTAAATGCTCGACAATAAGGAGCTTCTCATTGCTGAGCCGTCGTCAGTCTTCGTTCCAACCGTCAAAAAGAAGCTAATCGTCCAAAACGCCCACTATATGTCACTGTTTACGTGAATGCAAGGCTAGGGCTGAAATTTCCACCAAATTCTTCAGTTCCGTAGAATTCTCCGCATTCCTCAGTGATTGTCCGTATGTCCGGTCTTTTAAACGCGATGACGGTGAAATGTCTCAGCGATGGAGTTAACGGGATAGAGTGTGGATTTAAATTTTCCGAAGGGATGATCCTTTAAATCCAAGCGCAGCTTATATCACACGTAGCGAATGTTGAGCATCACCTTATTTGACGCTGGGTTTGGCAATTGGTCACCCGCGATGTACAATAACGCAGTTAACATTCGATACTTCAGGAATTATGATAAACGTGATTTCAGCACTGCTCTATTGATTCGGGGCTATTTTTGACTCCTCAAGCAGAGTTTTTTCAGACCCATTTGGCTTCCATCTGCTTTGGTGGCTTCGTGGAGAACATAAGGTTTGCGAGTCTGAGTAGGGATCAGACTGCCGCCTCTTATAATTTCGTGCGTAGTTGGCACAGACCATTACTCATTGTCCAACATCCCTTGATTTCCAATACACAATTTATGCAATACGGTCGCTCGCGGGAAATTTTCACGAATAATTCGCTGACAATGGTTGTCTTTCGGATATTCAGCAGTCTGCACTACCAGTGATCGTAACCGTGGCAGAGGTTGTGGCAATATGCTTCGCTTTACCCCCATTGTCCATCATGATATCACTACATACAGTGAATTAGACTGGACGGGTAACTAAAGCCAAATTAGACTAAACTCAGGGCTTTCGGTGGGGCGTCGTAGCTCGGGTACCAAAGCTTTGGCTATACTCGAGTCCTGTCCTCGCTATCGTAAGTTTTAATCACACTGAGGCCGTCGTGTTTTTTACGAATAGGTCAGATGAACAAATGATATCAACCGCAGATTACGTTCCGGAGGCAGGCTGATAGGTGTCACTGTATATTTCCGTTTATTTTATAATTAATACATTAGCTAAAAATGTTTCTGTGCATTTCTACGGATAGAAAATCCAAGTACCAAAGTCCCTCGTTCACCATAATTCTCTCCCCTCTTTATTCCGCGATTGGGTTGTAAAATGAAAAAGATTAGGAGACAGGAACAACTCTTTTCGAGTTATTTATAACCACCAGCCGGCGCCTGCACATGTTAGGTCAGCAGGTGCGATGCCGTGTGGGACAGATCAACAGCCGGAGTGTGAGCTTTGACTTCAGTGATCAAATTCGGTCCCACTCAACAAAAAGGTGCGAAGACAGAGGTCTTCGATTCGTTTCCTGGAGCCCTTATTCACGCACAAACGATTTGCCAGTTCGTTTATCGTATTCAAATTAAACTGTTATCCACGTCGGAGATGAATTATGTGCGAAAAGAGGCCATGCACCAACATGGCTTTCTTCCTACGTCGTGCTCGCCAAGATCGAAGAACCAAGTAAAAGTCGTGGTATGAGACTGGGGACAATAACCGATCAGACACCCACGCGCCACGCCACACTGGTGTTTTGCACATTCCCTATCATAAATCGGTATTCTTTTTGCACATCCAATTTCTCTCCCTGCTGTCCGTTGCTAGTAATACTACTAAAGATATTTTGTTCAAAGTCTTCTACAGGGATCCCGACGTACTGCCTAATATCTTCAGTTAAGTGTAAAAATTTGCAGAAGAAAGTTGAACCGGTCAAAATATTCTCGAAGCGCTGCATTAAGCATTTTCATTTAAATACCTGAACTCCAAAAATGCTCTGTCTGAAACATCTGGGAGGGTAATGCTGGAATGCATAGACAGAAACATCTGTTTCTCAGAATACAGTTTCCGTTCTCAAGTCCGTTAGATACCTTGACCCAACGTTATGCTAGAGAGCGCTGTCGACCCGGAAAAGGAAACTTTACAGCCGATCTTTGAGTTTAAATATCAGTGAAGAGCTTCTGAGTTCTAATAAGATCATACAGTCGTTTGTAGAGTGACGTGCCCCTGAAACTTCAGCTGCGTACCTCGGTTTTAAAAGTGTCAAAGGCCGAAAAAGCGGTACTCGCCTCCCACAAAACTTTAAGGGCACTTTTCCACCCCTTTTGGCCAGGGTAATTGCCCCCACATCGCCCGTCTGCTTAGATTTCACTATTTGGGCAATCTCTATGGCGCAGTGTGTGGCTCTTATCAAGATCGGGGAGTGTCGAGCTAGTCACTAGCGTACGCGTTCAGGCATTTATAAGTTTGACAAAAGAGTGCGCGATAGGATCAGCCCAGGTCGGACTTTTGTTTGCTCACCCCAACTCCCCGCAAACATACTCCCCTCGTGAAGTGAGTAAAAAATGCCTATCACTACGCTAAAATCAGTGCCAGCCCGGCTGTTCTTTGCCAGACAACAGTACCAACAAGGCTGACAAATATATCAGTTATGGTATGAAGGTGTCCGTGCTAGACGGGAATCTGGCAAATACCGAATTGCTGCAATTGGTTCAACCGTGCCGTGTGCAAAAGGCGTCCACTGAGAGGTGGAGCCAGTGATGGAAATTGTTCAGATGTACAGACTGAACGTAGGAGGCTTAGGTGCGAGTTTTAACCCTGGAGGAGGGGTACTTGATAACCGTCTTCGTATAAATGCTTCGGCTAGTCGAGTCATCGCTGAATTTTGAACATCATTGAACTGCTCCTAAGTTACTCCGCTCAGTAAAGTCACCATTGCGATTATCTGAGCAAGCAATGTTTTTAAATTCGAAGTCAGGGGAACAGCATTCGAGGGATAAGAACGTTATAACAGAAAAGAAAACGATCTGCTAGTCGGAAGTTTAATCAAGAAGTTTCCGACCACATTTACTTTACCTGCAGGTCGGAAAGTCGAAATGGCTGCTGCCTTAGAAGCCTAAAGGTAATAGATATTTCAGTTCGAATTTAATGGGACTATCTGATCATTTTTTTGCCTTTTAGCCCAACGCGCCCTCTTGGGTGCATGTGGTTTTGCAGTTAATGTTCCTGATCAAATCAAGCTACGACAGTTACCACCACTTCCAAAAGTTCGATCAACCAATATCTATCAAACCCACGACTATCTTCTGCAGAATTGGCATTTGCTGCAATAAGCGATTTTAAGGGCTTTGTCGTGTAAAATTCCTGACATGCGCCGAGAATTGGCGTAGATTTTCTCGTCAGGTGTTTGCTATTAATCAAATCAAGGCACGGTTGACACTGGGGATATTTTCTGCCTGAAAATGATAGGTCGTGCGTTCGTTTTATCAAAAAGGCTGAGATCTGTTAACATGTTTTGAATACATCGCTCTGCAAACTCCATTGAATAGATAAAGAAACCTTCCGGATTTAGAGCTTTCATCGCGCGTGTAGAATCCTTACAATTTTTTCTAGAAGTGGTTATTAATTTTTTGGCCGAAATGTTCTTCTTTTTGGCCTTTTTGGATGTGAGAGGTGGGCTATTGTTTTTGATAGGATATAAAATGCGTAACCTTAAGAGTCCTAACGCCAACAAAAAAGAACTCGCTGAATAAAGAAATAAAGGAAAAACAGGCCGATAACGATCGTTTAAACTTCCCTGCCAGATTCAAATCAATAATTACTTCAATAACTCATACAACGTTCTGCAGGCCTTAGAGAACAGAAACAAAGTTCCAACGCTGTTTTAAGATGAAAAAGGCATTACGTTAATTAAAAAAGGCGAAAACATCATTCTCCCGCCGAAAATGATGCTCTATTAGCTTTCTGAACAACACCAATTGACATAGAGGTTGATGTAACTCTTGAAAGAAGATTCAACATACGAACCTCTGGCTGCCAAGCTTGCAAAAAATACAGAGCTAGTACATTGAAAAAACGCTTAAAATGTAATGCAAAAGGGAAGCTGATCTCAGAAGCTTTCCAAATCCTTAAAACAGGATGAACCCGCAATGAACTTCTTAAAGTTCAAAAACGGATATCCATAGTGAACGATAGTCTCCCTAACTGGTGTACAGCACTAAAGGATTCCAAAGTGACTACTTCGCAATTTACGTCCACTTACAAAGAACTTCGAAAATTCCATTTGGGATTTAAGCGAATTCCTAGACGAATCAAAAGGGAGTCTGAGTTGCTACCGACGAGATAATGGTACCATTCGATGTGGTCCCCCTTCATCTCGATTCCGCTAGATTTATCAAAACTCTGACTAAGGAATACCTTCAGGCCGACGCCTAAAAACCAACTTTCCCTTCTCAAGTAATGCCACTGGCAGTTGAAAGGTGCTGCTACAGGTTCGCCTATATCCGGCTTTTTGACAGAGGACATATAGCAGAAATTAGAAGCTATGACGTTTTCCACGGTTGACCCAAAACTAGGCTGCGCAATGGAGATGACGCGGTTGTCATCGTTAAGAAAAGCCAGTTAGCTCTACTCCACACGAAGCTCAACTGTACATTTCCATGAGTTGAGTTTACTTTCGAGACGCAGATAAACGAATAACGCCGATTCCTGATTAATCACGTCATATAGCAGTTCATTGCAAAGAGGCATGTGCAGGGGTCGTTGTACATTTTCAGAGTAATCACTTTGTTTCTCACAAACGGAATTCTGTCTACAGCCTACTTAATCGAACCAAACGCATTGCTTAGTATAGGTATCCGCGTGACTCTGTGCGTCGGTGTATGGGGCGGCAGGAGTATAACCTGAAAGGTATTACGAAAGCTACATCTCCCAAGGTACAAAAACAGTCACCTAGCGCACTCATCCATAAGTAAAGAATGTGTCTGAGCTTACCTAAAAACAGCTGAAAAGTATCAAACACAAGTAGCGCACCAACCTGCGGCTACCTTGAGCACACAGTTTGCACACCCTAAGGATCGAGTTGGCTACCTCGATGGAAAAGGTTTCGTCTGCAAAATCCCGTGTGCCAGTTGTGATTCTGTCTATTGCTGCCAAATTGAAAATCCGGCTCAACCCGTATACTCGAACATCAATTTGGGGTGCGGAGACAAGAACTTTTATCCCAGGTGACCATACACACACACTTACGCTAGACGCTGGGTCCAAAGTAGCTTGGGGCTACGCTCGCATTGTGGGCACCTATCCAAAAGGGAGGGTCAGTAAACCCATGGAGGCGACACGCTCAGATAGGGCATGCATCAATTGGCGACTGTCTGATGGTGGTGGATTCGAGTGAGAATTCGAAACGTCAGGCCAATAAATTCCTTGTTCCGGTGATCACATCTTCGTCATCAATGGGCATGTTGATTTAAGAGTCACATACAAATTTCTCAAGGATAAACGAAAGCGTTCGCAGCCGATGCCAACACGATGGCAAATACTATTGATCCAAACCTCGGCGAACAGCACAATCGTTTGTTGGACATGGTTAAACAGTGGACCGTAAGTCTAAAGGTTTACACCATAGATTTCCTCCTGATCCGAAATAAAGTCAGTCGTTCTAATATATGCACATATGTATATGTATCAAACGAATAGTTTTTCAAATTATTTAGTTCAGGAAAAGGAGTTAAGTCTCCGGTACATGACTTTTTAGGGTCAGACCCGAAATTTCGAAGAAAATATGAGTCGAAGACAATCAAGTACTGTGGACTAACCACTTAATGCCCGTTCTAAAAACAAGGAGTACTACGAGCAGTATGAAATCAATATGGCAAAGGCATTATACCGTGATGCCGACATTGATACCAGCTAAAAACCCAGACACGTGTTTCGCCAGTATTCTGCCCCTGCGTGACACAGCAGCGAGGGGTTTTTAGCTAGTGTCTATGTCGGCTGTACGATATAATGCCTTTGCCATATAGATTTACTACTTGTTTGTTGAACCGGTATTAAGTGCTTATTCCACAGTAGGTGATTGTTTTCGATTCAAATGTTCATTGGAATTACTGGTCTGACCATAAAAAGTCATGTCTCGAGGACTTAACTCCTTGTCCTTAACTGAATAATTTCTAAAATTATTCGCTTTATTATTCTCTGAAGTTCATGTGCCAGAAACCGCATAACGAACGCTGGGGGACCCACTGAGAAGCCGAACCACTCGCAGTTGTGTCACACAGCGGCAGAATATCGGCGGAGCACGTGTCTGGGCTTTAAGCTGGTATCTACGTCGGCAGTACGAAATATCACCTTTACCATATAGATTTCATATACATCTATACATAAAAGCGAGGTGGAATGCCTTGGTATCCCATTTCAGTGGAATTCTTTTTCGACAAATTTGACTGCGGCCGGAATCTGAACGTTTGGAGATCGGCGGGTCCTGAGGACTTAGAGAGCTCCAACACCATCTGGAGTATAATTACTCGTACATTGCCTGCTAACTTTGTAACACACGTTTTTCCTAACATGATGGGTGAAGTAAGCTACCTACAGGCACATAAGGCGTCATGAACCTTAAATGAACCTACTCATTGCACATTTCCTAGTACAGTGAGTGACCGATCTCAAGAAATGTTGGCCAAAGTTCTGAAGTGCGTCTGCGATTAGGATGGATTTCTTAGGTGGGGTTATAATAATGATTAGCATGCAGCATAATCTCATAGCATTTCGGACTCGTTTGGATGTTGGACTTTGTATGCACTTCTTTTCGACCTCAGGCATAAATCACACTCGGTAAAAAGTGACTATTTAAGTAGCATGCATTTTTTCTATTGATTTCCGGTGGTGTTTTAAATTCGAATATAGTCTATAGGAAACATGCACAAAATATGCCTTTTTTTACTTGCTTGATAGCGAACCACGTCATTTTTACATTTGAAACTTGAAGGAAGGCTATATCATGGTTTTAAATAAAGTTTCTAATTATGGGATTTTTTAATGCTGTACAATGCCCATCCATACAGCATCATACCTGTCCGTTTGCCCAACCGCGTCATATTCACAGTTTACACTCAAAAAGGGGTATATTTAGGCTTTTAAAAAGTTTTCTAACTTCCGAATAATTTTGAGCCTGATCAACCGTTCATTAGCGTTTATCGATTTCAGGCTACGAGGTGTATGCTTTCCGCGTAAAGAAAATATATTATTCCTTTACGCCTTTAAAAATACGACATAAAGGGCTTACAGAAGTTTGCAATGGATGCAGACTATGTTGCACGTCTCATGAGGAGCATGGGTAAACGGACAGGTATGATACTGTATGGATGGACATTGTACAGCATTAAAAAAATCCCATAATTAGAAACTTTATTTAAAACCAAGATATAACCTTCCTTCAAGTTTCAAATGTAAACATGATGTGGTTTGCTATCAAGCGAGTAAAAGAAAGCATATTTTGTGTACGTTTTCTATAGAATATATTCGAATTTAAAACAGCATCGGAGATCAATAGAAAAAGTGCATGTTACTTAAGTAGACACTTTTTACCGAGTGCGGTTTATGCATGAGGTCAAAAAGAAGTGCATTCAAAGGCCAACAACCAAAGGAGTCCATCATAATCGCAGACGCAGTTCAGAATTTCGGCCAACATTTCATGGGATCGGTCACTCACTGTATATGATACCTGCGGTTATCGACCAACCAAAGATGTTTTAAATTTTTTTTAAATGTCCCTGTCAGAAGCGTTGAGTATGTGCACATTTAAAATGTTTGTTCTTTATTCACGTTTAAGGTTCATTTTAGAGGAAATCACATGGTCGAAGAACGCCCCACTCAAATTTACATCAGCAATAAGAAGGTATGAAATTAACGTAAAGTGATAAAACTGAAAAGGTGAAAGCAAATGGGGCCTTCTCGGTCATCATTGAAACGAATTTTGTAAGTCCGGCCATGATGAATAGGATCTGAACCCAACAACGAGCATGCTTTGAAAGTAATACTTAACTATTCTCAATGACATCAGATTTTTATACCCGCTTTTCCATTCTCGAGCTCCCTTTTATTGGTGACTAATAAATATTGATTCTTCCACCCCCGATGCCGCGTATTAGGCTGCTTTAAATGGAGAACGTAGGTATAACAGTAAGCCTAGGTACAATTTCCCAAGAAGCATAATATCACGTGTGGAAAGATGATCAGCAGTCTACCAAAGGCTTAATTCTGTAAAATCTGGTAGCATGGAAGACCTCATTCTTCGGTGCAACTGAAAGAGTAAAATGGCCATACCGAATGTTATGAAAATCTACATATGTCGTTGTTTGCCACATAACGATCTCGCTCGATAGATGAAATAATTGGAATAGCCCTCCCTAAGAGCTGCTTTATGGTTGATTAAATTTATAACTCCCATTATGGAACTTTTTCGAAAATCGCCACGGTCCTCAGTCGGGGCCTCATAGTTCAGGTGCTAAGAGTATAAGCTGTACTCATTTCATGAGCTTACAGTCATGGAATCCGAACCACACCACGGCAGCTGTACTTTGCACAATAGCTGATCAAACGGCTTATTCAAATCTGCCATAGATTACCTGTTAAAATGATATCTCACTTGAGGTATGTTGGCATTTAAACAGAAAGGGGACTAGAATAAAAACCTTTGGAGTTTAATCGCGTTTTCATTATAAAACCACGATTACCATCTCGGTCAACAACAAAGACAGTGCCCTGACAGCCTACAAGCGAGGTTTAGTTGAAAGATTACCCGCGTCCAGAAACCTCTGTTCAGACAGTCTTCGGTGCCACTGACGACACGCAGTATTGTGCTTTGTGTTTGCCGACATAAATCTAATTGACACAGATCTCCAGCAGTCTTCTGTATTTGCTTGATTTCACTCGATGTTATTATCGGAACTATGTGCAGTACGCTAATTGATCTCCAGCTAGTAACCCTCGTGCCGCAGTCTGTGTTTCGGGGACAGAGCGAGCTTCCGCAGGCCTGCGTAGTCAGGAGGAGTTCGGTTTGTTGTGAGCATGAAGACGACTATACAATAAATGGAACTTACGCGCAATAGCTGCATCGGAGATTATAGGACTGTGGCCGGGCGGTCCGCGTGGTCCTTGCGGCCCCTTCGGTCCTCTGGGACCCTCAGGCCCCTGCGCGGCCCTCACAGGTATTCTGATTTTCTTTGCAGCGTGACCTCCATTCGCGCTGTTGGTCGGGACCCTGCCGGTACATTCTACCTGCAGTTGACATTCCGCAGAAGAGACTCGTGCAAAGGGCTGGTCCTCAGGATTGTCGCAGTCGCAGTCTTCATGTTCGGATGATGGCGGCGGCGGCAGCGGCGGTGGTACCAGTTTCGGGCCCCCTACATGCCCGACTGCCGGGACGTGAGTTCTGGCGCTGGACTTTGAAGTTGCAAATAGACCGCTCTCGGTGGCCAAACCAGATGGCTCACCAAAACTCTCAACAGGCGTCACTGCCTGAACGAGGATAATGATGGTAGGAATGAACAGGAGTGGCGTTAGTACAAGTGCCTGTGCATTTGAATTCTTTCTCATTTTCAGTGATGCGGAAGTGGGCTGCAGACAGTGATAAATGGAGCTCGGACCCGACTTGCACTGGCACCCCAATTTGCCGGTACTGCAGTTTGGATGGCGCGATTGGAGATTCGAGTGCAGATGCGATTGGCCAACTCCGGACGAGTTGGTGCGTGCATGCCTGCGTGTGTCGCAACAGTAGGGAGAGCAACCAGGTAGGGTGAGAGCATGAGCAGGATGCGAGGTTGTGTACATTGTTGCGTTTTACAGGCCGACACAGTGGGGGTGGGGGGAGGACAGAGGTGAAGAAAGCACTAGGATGGAGAGGAAATTTTGCCTCCGCGGCAGTCTCTCCCAGTGGATTTTCGCTAGGTGAAAACAGGGCCTGCGAGCCGATCTACACCTCATGTCGTTTAGGAATCCCGTTTAGGAGTCGTGTTGTATCACTGTTGCATGAACTTTGCACCTCTCACCAGGTAACCTAAGTGTTCGATCTGGCCGTACCTGCAACGAGCGCGTTAAAGGTGGACAAAGCTAGGTGCCTTAGAAACATGAACTGAAATCACATTTAGAGTTGCGAAAATTCCCATTGTCAAATTCAAAAGGCAATTTGGCGAGCATTGGTCTGCTTTGGATAAATTCACTTCAGGTCTGTGCATTTATATTGCTATTGAAGTAATGAAGTAAAAATACGGGCAAATAGATAATTAAGCCGTAGCTCAGGTTTGCGGAGGGGAAGAGTGAAACATCACAATTCCAGTCAGCGCCAGAGAGAAGGTGGGCTCCGGCGAAGGTAATTACATGCGGGTGGCTGGCTTGGTGGCTTTGAATCATGGCAACTGTGGGACCTGTATTACATTCTTCTGTGCGCATAGGAAATCCAAAAGATCATCTTCCAGCATGGTTAGGAAAGGGTCAAATAAAGAACATCAACAGTTCGATCCTCGCGCACATGGTAGACACAGACCGCTATATACACGCCAGGGAGGTCCTCGGAGTGATTTACAAGGTCCCATCGAGCTATCCAAAAAGGCTTGGGTAGCGCTTGTTGGCTACGGCAGAGGCGGCTGCAATCAGGCTACGCGGATCGGTCCTATGCGCACAGAAGAACTTCATACAGGTTCCACAGTTGCCATTGTTCAAAGCCACCAAGCCAGCCACCCGCATGTAATTACCGTCGCCGCGGCCCACCTTCACCCTGGCGCTGACTGGGATTGTAGTGTTTCACTCTCTCCTTTCTCTCCCCTCCCCTCCCCAAACCTGAGCTGCAGCTTAATTACCTACTTGCCCGTATCTTTTAATTCGTTACTTCAATAGCCATATAAATGTACAGGCCTGAAGAGAATTTATCGAAAGCAGACCTATGCTCGCCAAGTTGCCTTTTGAAATCACTTTTTGACTATAGAAACATAGTAAGCTGAAAAGGGAAGACAAGGGACGAGTTAACCACGTCGTGCAATCCCAGACCGCCGAAGAGGTTGTCCATGCATTTGAGACAGCCTTGGCAGCTTGCACGACGCTCTTGGGCTCATTAGTGACCCTATTCTCTTTTATCTAGGGAGAATGCACATTCGTGTTTATAATGACATTTATAAAACATGCCCTGTTTTCTGGGATTGAACAGTCAGCTAGGGTGAAGCAAGTGCTGCAATCATCTCAGTCATCCGGTTGGCCCCAGGCCCTTTATCTTGGAATTTTCGAAACAGATGAATGCAAAACGCAAGTATTCGGTCAGAGGGTTCCTTGAACTGTTGTCTGACAGGTGTGCATAGCCTTAAGGTCGTGGAATTAGGTAGGGATTCCCATACTTGGCGAAGTTCTGTGTTTAACTCGTCGCTCAGTCAGTAAAGGTGTGGCAGATATGCGGGGGTACGCGCAGACGGATGCTCCATGCACAGCCGGTCAGAGTTCCCCTACTCATATCCCTCATTCTCCAACTCTCAAGACCATTCATTGATAGGGCCAGTAATCCAATCGACGGCCCAGACCAATTCGGGTCACTTTTCCATCAAACCAAAACTTGACTCAGCAGCCCCACTCCGGAGGCAGTGTTTGTTCCCTCATGGAGAAAGAGATCAGGAAAGGTGTCCAATGAAGATGCTGCTGGTCATGCCGTCCGCAGATGACTTTGGCTTGTAGATGCACGATACACGACTAAAACACTATGAGAAACAATAACCTCGTCCCGCCAGCGTAACCTTGCGCAACCCGGCAACTTGGAATATCCGTCCACCTTGAGATACTTTAGTCGCTAACCGACCAGGGACAGAAAGCGAAACTCGCTTCTCGGAAAGATGAGGGCCATGCAAGGTCCGTAAATGTATCACCTTTTGGGACGATCGTCACCGGGAGGAATGCTATGATTCAGCAGTCGGAGAGAACCCCGTCGGAAAGCCGCCGTCCCCATAAGTAATAATGGCTTCATCGCGGTGAGACTCCTATCGAACGCAGTCGAACGTAGGTCGGATGATTTCGACAAATTCTGGAGGTCGAGGATGTTGGGAACACCTGAAAAAGATTCTGGAAGGTCATTCATCATGTCAAAGTCATTGAACCCGCGTGCCGAAAAACATGAAGACTCGTTTAATAAAAAAAAACATGAAGGGGTACAGCAACCGATCCTTGAGGAAAACTAATTCCACCGGACATGCGTCACTTCTATCTTCGCAAACCCTGATGTTCACTGTGTGCCCAGCGTCAAGGTAGACGCAGGGACGGTGACTGGCGTGCGAATTAGTATAAAGTGATGTCGGACTTGCGCAAAACACACCGAAATCTTCGGCATCTTCGGGACCAACTGGCAAGGAATGGATACCCGAACAGCTTCGGCAGTCGCTGCCTCCGACAGCGACCATGCGCAACAAACTCATGCAAATGAAGGATCGACTAGACGTGGGAAAATCATCGGGGTGTCGTTTATCAGATCCCTGTCGGAACTGCCCTCGCCATTACACAGGACAGACCAGACGACGGCTTAGCTCACGAGTAACGGAACATAAACGGGCGGTCCCGGAGAGGCGATCCGTTGTCTGAGGTTGCCGCTCACGCTCTGTAGGAAGGCCACGAATTCAACTTCTCGAGCGCACGAATAGTAGCGCGGGCCAGCAATAAGACGGCGAGAACTGTCGAAGGCTTGGGTGTCTGACATCAACTCTACCAACAGACACGTTGACATGCCCCCCTGCTATCACGCGCTCAGTTCCCGCGGCCAAGAGGCGAGACCCAATTTTCAGCCAAGGGTTCACACAGTCACGCCGCTGTGAGATGGCGTTGGACTCAGCTTATCGCAGCCACTCTCTGCACTCCTATCCTCCTTCATGGCTTGACTACAAAAACTGCTCATTTGAGGCCGCATTCTCACAGTCTCCGACGCTGGCCTCCTGTACGAGACCGAAAGCTCAGACTAATATGCCTACTGTCCCAGAGATCGTGTGTTCATTTTCTTTACAACGAGAACCTGGGATTCGCATATTTGCTTCCACATCGAAATTTCTCCTCCCTCACCCACCTCGGCCCGATGGCAAGAACATATCAATACGACCGGAGGTGGCCTCGGACGCAGGGGCCGACAAAAATTAACAATCCATGCACGCGTTCCACACACGACCTGACCTCACAGAAATGTGCTGGGTTTTCACAGAAACAAGGGGAGTCCGGATCACAGGTTCTTGAGAGTTGCATGTGAATCATAATAAGAGGGATTCATTGACTCTGACACGCCGTCGTCGGGACAGAAAAGGCGGACTAAGCCATCCCGTCAGTTGGCAGGCCTCCAAGTCACGACTCCTAACGCGTCCTCGATGATTCAAGTACGCCTGATTTAGTATAGTGAAGAGAGCGCTGATTTGCGGAGGGGACTGATTCCATGTGTCAACCACCCTCTCTCTCTCTCTCTCTCTCTCTCTCTCTCTTTCTCTCTCTTTTCCATCTCACATGAACCGATCGACCGTCAGAACCTGCCTACCAGCTGATGATGAAGTTGGGCGCAGTGACTGACAGAGCCTGTGCCAACCACTTTATTTATCAGGATACATAAGTGAATATGCCTCTTAATTCCGTCAGATTTTCATGTCCTGTCATGTGGCGTCGCACCCACTATAATGACAACGACGAGGCAGGTCAGTTACTTACTGCCCTCAAGAAATGTGGTTGTCATGGGGTATAGAGTGGGTTCATAAGTGGCCAAACGGTGTGCGTATGTGCGCAGGTTGGGTAAAGTCAATTATGAGATATAGGAAAGAAAGTCCATGTGACTGAAAAGGCCCATGCGGTGGGGGAATGTCCTTGGGCAGTGTGGGTAGGTGAGGCGGGTGCGACGGGGACATGTTGGGGTTGCTGATCTTAGTGGGGTCTTAGTGGGATGGATTCGCACGAAGCTGACCATGTCAATCGCTGGTGCAAGTGTGAAGTGACAGTAAGGACAGTGTGGAATAAGTGAAGCAGAAGAGTCGAGCACCGGAACACTGTGTTTATTGTCCTGAGCTTCCAGACTCGTACAGGGGTCCATCGTCAGAGGTGGTAGCAGCAACAGAACAGGCGACAGTTATAAGGCATGCAGGCCAATCATCGACCGACGGCGCGAGACTGAAGGTGACTACGCAGGGCTGGCGGTGCGGCGATGCTAATAGTAGTGGTGAGTTTGGTAGTATCGGTGGCAGAGGAGTTTTTAGGTGTAGTAAGCAGGCTTGTAGTGATGACATTGCGGTGAATTTCGCCGCCGTGGATTCGCATATGGCCAGTCAAACCCATGCGGTATCTGCAGGTTCTGGTACATTATACTCAGATGGGGAGTGTGTCGGGCGTACGTCGGGGCTACAGGTACTGGTTTGTCGGTCCCTGTTCGATGGATTCGCAAGGCACCGACCAGCCCTTTGCGGGATATGAAAGTTCGTTTGAATTGGTAACAGGTTGGAATATAGTTCACATTGTTGGTGGTGGGGGGCAGTGGAAGTTACAGTAGATGTGCTGGCTAAGTAAATGTTGTGCATAATTAGGAACTTTTAGGAGCTTTATTTAAACTGAATTCTACCCTTCCCTCAAGTATAAAATTTGAAGAAGACGTAATTTTCTACCAAATGAGTAGAAGAGTGGAAATTTTATGCATAGTTTCTATAAGATATAATTTAATTTGTAAAGACGTCGAAAATCAATGAGAAAAATTCATACCAATTAAGTAGCCATTTTCTACAAAGCCTACTTTTGGCAGGGAGAAGTTCATTCAAAAGCTGGCATCCTAAAGTAACTAAATTATTATAGGATTATGATGCGTGGCAATTAGTATCACAGCCCTACTTAAGTAATCTTTTCGAGTCGAAAACACATTCCGAAACTTTGCTTAACATTTCATGAGGTAGCACACCTGTTGCGGCTAGGCGGCCAGAGTAAGTGCTCTGAGCGCTACAACCACCAGGCCAAATCCTAATGTTGGAAGAAGACGGAAGGCACCAGAATGAGTGGTTTATTGTACACAACACCCGGAGTTGTCCTCTCAGGCGGCAGTGGCCACTGGCGAAGCCAGGGCTGGTGTTGACTGCGTCCAGTCAGCCCTGAGAGTCCCTGGGGCAGTGGTTGCAACCGCTTTTTTGGGCTCCTGGGCCAAGCTCAAATGGTGTCCAGTCAGTGTGTGATGCATTTGCCGAGGGGTGGTGTCCCAGTGGCTAAGGTCGTGGTTGCAGGTGGGGAAGAGGTGCGTTCAGGTGGTCGCATGGGCATCTGCGGATGTACGGACGTAGGTACGTCCGAGCTGTCGGTCGTGTGACTTCAGGTCAGCGCGTCTGGAACGGATCACTGCAAACGGGTGAATGACCTTGAGGCAGGGAGGTCTTGAACAAGGACTCCAGACCGATCATGATGGCTGCCTTCTACACACCTACTGTATGTTTATCAGGCCGGCAGGAGCATAATTAGCGATGTTTCCATTGGTAACGGTATTCGTTCGTCCTCAAGTAAGAGTCGGGTCGGTCGTGTTGACACTGCACTGGGTCCGGAGACGAACAATGAAGCCTGCCCGTCCCTGGAAGTCCCTTGACAGCCTAGAACGATTACAGGGGTTGGGTGCAGGCGTCATTGGTTTGTAGCACTTGGGTATTCCAGGTTTCTCTTTCTCCTTGTCTTGATAAGCTTCGAATATAGTTGATGCAGTCTTTACAACAGCGCGTCATGCCTGTCTATATTGAGCAAAATTCTCTGAGGTCTCAGGGTTGATTCGAAGGTGTTTGGGTGAGGCCTTCAGGATGTCCTTTTAGGGACGTTTTTATTCGTCTTGCCTGCGACCGCTAGTGGCTGCGTTACCTTAAAATAGCCTGCTTGGTGAAAGTGACTGAGAGTCTTTGTCCGGACAACGGTCCCAAACATCCCCAGTTTTGCGCTGATTGGGACGCCGCAAGGGTTCCAGGCGAAGTGCTTCATTCGACCGTAGACATGACTGACTTTAGAGATCTGACTTGCGAATTCGCCGCCGATCATTGCGTTTTGTGGGATCGTACTCCCAAGGGACGTTAACCTCTCGATAGTTGTGAGGCCATTTCCACTCGCATTGATTCGCAGCTCAGTGTAGTCAGCATTTGGCGTCGGTTGTTGCAGGACCAATGTGTTGTCCGTGCCGATGGTCAGGCTAGGTCGGATCAGTCGTAGGCAAAGAGGTTTAAATTTCGCCATATGTCCGTTGTGGTGACTAATCTGCAGTCATCTTCGAAGGATAGGTCGTGGACACTGGTCTTAGATACCCTCAAGGATGCTTTCAGGTGGCGGATTTTGAACAAGTTTCTGTAGGCTAGGTATTTGATGTCGATTCTCGGCCGTTCCTCGAAGTAGGCATACATGGGTATGGTGGAGAAAATGAGACTAGAAAAATTTGGGATGAGTTCTCAGCCTTAATTCATCGCACTGGTCACCACGAAAGTTTCGGGGATTATCCGATTGTCTGTGGCGTGACCTATCATCCCGCCCGAAGTCGTTTTCTGGGTAAATCAATCAAAGCATCCGAATTTCGACCGAATTTTGCAGAGTCCTTCGCAATCCACTTTGTACAAGTCCGTCAGGCTGGTAGAGATAATGCAGAGGTCGGTCTGCATTTACTGGTACTTCTTCTACAATTATTTGGTCGCGTGTATAATGTCTGGGTTCCATGGTGTTTTTGAAGTCCGTAATACTACGTTGGATGAGGCTTCTGTTCCAGATGCGCGTTTGGGCTATAGAGTGAGACACGGGCGAAAACAGCTCTGTGATAGCTCTGCACCATTAGGCATGAAGCACAAATTATTTTATATGTGACCTTCAGAACCCTGTCCTGGACCTCTTTATTGTAACTGTCCGAGTAATATTCAGTTGACTGGCGTATTTTACAAAAGTAACCGAGAAGAGGGCAACAGTTGAATATGTAGATTCACGGTTCTCTTACTATGACACATCTACTCGCTTGGTTTATGCGGCATGTTATATTAAGGAAACATTTTTGATTAAGCTTGAAGTAACGATTAACTGCGGAGTGTGGTTGGGTTTAAGCTTATGGTTAAGTTAAAGTGTAAGGTCAGAGAATGGGTTAGGGTTAAGTTTGCCTGCCGCACAGCGTCCTACCTAATCCGGTCTTCCTAAACCAACAATCTCGGCTTATCTGTTTTTCACCCGTTTGCGCGCCCTAATTCGCGTCTTTAATACTGTGTGCTCTGATCTGACACCTCCTTGGAGTAATATGACAGACACGTGGTAGAATACGAGTTGTAACAGTGTCTTCTGTAGATCCCGTTAATTGCCGCTGCCTGACGCAGCTGCGAGGGGTTCGGTTCATTAGTGGGTCCCTCAGCCTTCCCCGTCTGCTTTCTGGATCATGCCGGAAAAGGTCTGTTCCGAAGGATTTATTTCAAGTCCGCACATTAATTACCTGGGAAATTAAGCAAGGCAAGGTAAAACTGGAGTCTATATGCCAGAAAAAAAGCATGGGAAGGCGGGAGAACCCACTGACGAGCCGAACCTCTCACAGCTACGTTAGGCAGCGGCACAGGATCGGCGAAACACGCGTGTCTGGACTTTAAGCTTGTACCTGTGAATATTACGTGCTTATTCCGCAGTAGCTGGTGGATTTCAGCTCAAATATTCATATAAAATTTTTGACCGTTCCTGAAAATGTCGAGCTTTAATTGTCCTCGGAAATTAAAGAAGGCACACCGATATATCCTGGGCTTAAACAAGAAGCTGTGTCCCCGATTAAACTTAACTCTATCCGAGTGCCCTTTACCGCTCTGAGTACCAATAGGCTTAGAGAATCCAGAAAGAGACGCCTTAATACTTGCTGAGCGGCTGAGAAGTTGCACTCTAATCCCCTTTGATCGACTTCTATCGATCTGGTCAGATTGAAGAGCGGCGCATGAGTTTCGACAGCAAAAGCAAAATACTATATTTTTTCTGCGGCCAGTGAGGATCGGTGAGTGCTGCCCCATCGCAGAGAACGGAGTATAAGCCCACAATCCAAACAGTAGACTCTGACGCTCAAGGACCAGCATAATGAGAGTTCAAATCCAAGGTTTGTCAGACCTCAGTTTTGGATATGGTAGACGACAGAAAACAAGGCAAAGCTGGTCATTCTGACGAATTCCGTCTGTTTCGACAAATGCTGTTCCGTGCCTATGGCTCCCCGTCCAGTAGTATGGTTTTGGTGTCTCTGAGGGATATGGGGATCCAATAGAGAGGTGATGCCCATAACGACATTGAAGCTCGAGATATTCCTTTCCGGCCTCTTTGCTGTCCTCAGTCGACAAGTCCTAACCCCAGGTAATTTTGCTAAGGAGCTGTTTAGCCAAACATTCTAACCTATGGGCTACTGTGACGTAAATGCTAATGTTCTCACGAACTAACGTCTTATATCTCACGAGCCCCTAGCCTTAAAGGCAGCAAGTAGAACTGAGTAATGAATAATATAGAGATTCTGAACGTCAAGTAACCTGACAACAGAGCGCGGCAGCTAAGCAGGCCAGCAAGGCCGGTTGTACAAGTGTGCTGTTTTTCGTCACATTCAAATAAGCAATCCGGGCAAAGAAACGGGATCAAACCGTCAAAGGAAAATTAGTTCGGTACCTCATCACAACTGAACTACATCCCAGCGTCGGCAAGGGGCACAGTCCGTCAAGCAGGAGTTGCGACCATCGGCCGGGTATCTTCAAGCGTTTCACGAGGCTGTCGGCTGCCAGCGCTAGGACAAGAGCTCTCCAGAAGCCCATCTCCCGCCCCCCCCCTCAGCAGACACACTCACACGCGAGGAACTGACGTGCAGATGAGCAGGCATCTCTTTTCGGCGCATTGTCCGTCCATCTCCTGCCAGCAATCCGATAAACGCCTGTCTCTGACGTTGCAGTACTGTCACTGAAAGACGCTTCCCGCAACCGCAGGGGCTGGCAACTGTCGCCTACTGCCACCGCTTCGGCTGCCCCAGTTGCAGCCCACAAAGTCGGCTACGCGACCTGCCGTGCTCGTATGGATAGTGACGATGGCCGGTGTGTGTATGTGCGTGCGACCGGGCTCATTTGTCTATCAGGCAAAATCAGCCCTGTCATAGCGTGATGGACGGCTTCTGAGAGTGAGAAAGGGCGGCTGCGAAGGGGAAGCAGAAGGGCGACAAAGAGGTTAATGGGGGGGTGGGGGAGAGACGACGTGGAAACCGTGATGGTAGGGCTGGACAGCTCTGTTTGTGCCGCCACAACAGGTTCAGTCTCTCATCCGCCGGATCAAGTCCCGAGAAAAAAGTTTGCGGGGCACCGTTCGTGAGCCTGATGGCCTTTGCAGAGGCAGGTTGTAATGTCACAGGGAGGGATAAATTCCTCCCCTTCTGCTGTCAGCCATTTCCGAGCAGGTGATACTTCTGATCGGTGGGTGCAGGGGGCAAGTTGGTGGAGTCACGCGGGAGCAAAGCCTATCAATTTGGCCTAAATGCTGGACGAAATGAAGGTGGGGATCTCTGCCTTGAGGTCCCGAGGTAGGGTCCTCGCCTACAGTGGCCCAGAGGAAAAACAACCTGTAACTGATAAATGCGGCAGAAAAACGTTTTAGAGGACAAACCGCCCATTTCTGAGTTGTTGGACGTCGTCGGCCAAGCATACAACAGCCAGTCGAGTCCCAGTTCAGTTCTCAGACCTTTCAGCACTGGGGCCGGTATGTGGCTTGATGACGACTACATCTTTAGCAGAAACGCTAGTTGCAGTCTTTTCAATGTTCAGCGGCAGTACTGGTAGTTGCACTGTTTAATTTTCGAGAAAATTAATGCGCGAAGGGAATAAATCTTTCGGAGCCGACCTTTTTAAGCATGGTTCGAAATTCGATATGAATATTTGAGTTACTGCGGAATAAAAGAATAGTATTCACACACCGCCCACAGGCAGCCAGTAGTATAGAATTAGCAATGATTTACCGTACTAACAACACAGGTATTAGCTAAAAGCCCATACACGCGTGTTTCGCCGATCTTATGCCGCTGCCTGACGCAACTGCGAGGGACTCGGCTCGTCAGTGGGTCCCCCAGCTTCCCGTGTGTTTTCTGGTATATGAACTCCAGTTTCAACTTACCTTGTTTAATTTCCGAGGAAACTAATGCGCGAACTTGGAGTAACTCTTTCGAAACAGACCTTTTCAGGCACGGTCCGAAGTTTCATATAAATACTTGAACTGAAATCCATCAGCTACTGCGGAATAACCGCTTAACGGCATAAGATCGGCGAAACACGCGTGTCTGGGCTTCTAGCTAATACCAATGTTGTTAGTACGGTAAATCATTGCACAGTTCTATACTACTAGGTACCTGTTGGCGTTTTGTGAATATTAAGCGGTTATTCCGCAGTAGCTGATGGATTCCAGCTCAAATATTCATTATCAAACATTTAACTTTGCCTGAAAAGGTCCGTTTCAAAAGATCTGCTCCAAGTTCGCTCATTAGTTTCCTCGGAAATTAAACAAGGTAAGTTGAAACTGGAGTTCATATACCAGAAAACACACGGGGGAAGCTGGGGGACCCACTGACGAGCCGAAACTCTCGCTGTTGCGTCAGGCAGCGGCACAAGTTCGGCGGAACATGCGTGTCTGGGCTTTTAACTAATACCTATGTTGTCAGTTCGGTAAATAACCACATAATTCAGTACTGGTAATTCTGTATGCTGTAGATTAGTGTCGTTTGCGTGCTACTGCTCTGGACCGACCCGGATTTCAGAGAGGCCATGAGGATTTTGCTGTTTTTTTAAAATAAATTTCACGCCCAAAACCCTGCAAATGTCGGAAAGCCAGTGAAATTATACGGTATCCTCCTGGTCCGAAACCCATTTGGCTGATACGTATCGCAGCAAAGTTCCTTCCATTGGGCAAATTTGGGGAGTCCGGAGGGCAAAGTGAACACTCAGAAGGTAATTCGTCCTCGTCACCAAATATAGGTGATTTCTCATACGATATGTTGCGAGAGACATGCTGGCGCCAACCAAATCACTGTTATATCTTAGCGACGAGGTTGTTGCGAGAACTGTCAACTATGACACCAAGCAGGACTTCCTTTAGGTAGTAACGACTGTTCAACTGAAGTCCTGGCTAGGGGTGCTTGTTTTGAAAGGCCTGTAAATGAATAATTTGGTCAAGAATTTCACCGGCCCATTCACGGAATTTAGGTCCTAGTTCCTGCTATGCATTACGGCTAAATGTCCGTAATCGGAGACGCGCAGTATAATGGTTGAGGGTTTTGAACAAACTTACGGGCTAGTTCACTTAAGAATGGAAAGCAGCAAGACAGGAGCGGTTTGCGCCGACTCTTTCAGTCGACCAGTGATCGGTGACGGACGACTTGAGACAAAAGGGTTTTTAGTTATGCCCTTTTTCGAGCATTGATTAGAACAGTAAGTCGGAGAGGAACACTCACTGATCGTGTTACAGAACTCACTCGTCCCGTTGTGCCTCCTAGCGGTCTCTCGAACCCCGCCAGCAGCCGCACAGCGGCGCGTGATATAGGCAGAATGACATTACCGACAGAGACAAGGGGGACTGGAATGGCCATTTATGACTTATTAGCCATCGTCCGCCAGTCATACCCACACCCGAGGTGTGGAACACCCGGGGCTCGATTCTGCGACCTGTTGGTTAGAAGTCCAACGTTTCTAACCACTGAGCCACGAGCTCGTTGTCCTGTCGGTTGCGATTAGGAATATAAAGTGGTAGAGCGGCGCCTATATTATGCGTCGCCGTGCGTCTGCTGGTTGGACTCGAGTGAGAGCCCGTAAGGCACAACGGACGAATGAGTTCTGTAACACGAAGACAACTCTGTTTGTGTGTCACTTGGGAAATTTCTGCGCTAAATGAAGATCCGTATCAGGGTAGACGAATTCGAATAGGTTTTAATTTTGAGTCCACATGTTAGCGTCCATCTAGCCAGCAAGATAGCTGTCTATCTTCTTTTTCAGCTGCATGCTACGTACCAGTGAAAGTTTGCTGAACTGATAACGCCAACTGCTTGCATGTTATTTATTTTTAGGTCACAAGTGCGTCGTCTGCACGGTGTGGTAAACACCGGTGACAGATAATTAAGGGCATCTTTTCCACGGCTTGTAGGGCCTTTTATGATAGTAGGTGGCAGAGCGCGCAATAGAGCTTTCCTACCGGGCTCCTCTGTTTCTCTCTCGAATGTGAAAATCTTGTTGTTTGTATCATATACATGTCTTTACCACCTTCCGTTACACCGGTCTTCGAGATATTTGTTAATGGCAGTCGGACACGATAATATGGAACCCCTGTATTGCAGGCGGCTTTGCGCAAAAATCCCAAGGACGCATTTATTCCCGTGCTCCAACTCTACCACTAACCCTCACCCTTCCAACCCCAACATTAACTTCAATTAACTTTTCAATCTCCTGTAGAAACCGTACTCGGTAAAAGAATAACTATTTAATTGACATGCATTATTCCCATTGATTTTCGACGGCCTTGCAAGTTCAAATATGTCACAGAAACCATAAACAAAAATATGTTTTCTCTTAGTGGGTTGATAAAATAAGTACGTCTTCTTTATATTTTATACTCGAAAAAGGAATATAATTAGGTTTTGAACCAGTTTTTTACTTGCCAAATAATTTGGAGCCTGATCATTTGTTGCACTAGCGCTTAGCGATTTCAGTCTACAAGGTGAATGCGTTCCACGTAAACAAAATCACATATTTTGCTATTCCTTTTTAAAGATATCATACAGAGTCCATTAAATTTTGCAATGGATGCGGACTATTTTGTACATTTCATTAGCAGTTGTGGTAAGCGGCCAGGTACGATGCTGTATGAATAGACATTGCGCGGTCTTAAAAATCCCATAATTAGAAACTTTTTTAAAACCTAATTATATTCCTTCTTCGAGTATGAAATATAAAGAGGGCGCAATTCTCTGTCAAACGACTAAGAGAAAACATATGTTTGTTTATGGTTTCTATGCCATATTTGAATTTGTAAGGCTATCGAAAATCAATGGGAAAAATGCATGCTACCTAAGTAGTCATTTTTACCGAGTGCGGTTTCTACAGGAGATTAAAAAGAAGTGTATTTTAAATCTGACATCCTGCCGAGTCCGAAATATCATAAGATTATGCCGCAAGATAGTCAGTATTACAACCGCGCCTAGGTAATCCTTCCTAATCGAAGACGCATTTGAGAATTTCAGCCAACATTTCATGAGATCGGTCACTCACGGTACCAATAACCCTCACCCTTCTAAACATAACATTATCTTCAATCCCAAATCCCTCTGGATTTTAGCGCAACGCCTCTTCTGGTAGTGAGGGTGGAAGTCCATGATCCAGCGCCATACCAGCATAAATTTACTTTCGCCTGGTTCCGATGGTGAATGCAGCAGTGATGCGTCGTCTACTGACTTGCAGTCTTGTCCTTGGAGGTCCGAGGGTAGTATGCGGACTGTCCTCACTTTAGGTTTATTTACCTTAAAAAGTTTTGAGTTGGACTGCACCCAAAACCAGCAGGGGACGTTGGTGAAGGACCAACTTTTTGAACAGTCTGCAGTAGCTGACCAAAGTCGCGTCGGCAGAACTGATTTGACGAGACAACTGCGGTGACATTGCATACCAGCTCACATGGAAGTTCTTTCCAATGACTCTTTAGCTGTTAGACGGACTTCGAGTGGGAGTCTGTTGAGTTGTTCATACAGATATTGCCCTCTTATTGTAATCGACCTAAATCGTCGCCCGTTCTCCAGTTGCCTGGGGGTGCTAAAGTAGTGTTCCCCTCCATTCTCAACCTCCTCCTTATTTCCGATTTCGGTTGCAGGCCTGTGTTTCATTATTAGGTAACTGTTTTTCCACCAGACATTATGCTGGTTTATAATTGATGCATCCGTTAAAAAGGGGGTTAACCGGCCGGGCTATGTAGCATGGTCGTCCCCTCATGCCTTGGGGTCCTGCTTCGGTAGCGCTTCAAAGGTTGCACATACAGTAGGTGGGCTAACTCATGAAATGTCGACCGAAATTCCTAAATTTGTTTTCGTTTCAAAAAGATTAATTAAGTAGGGTTGTAAAATTAGTCAGTCTGCAACATAATTCTATAATATTTCAGTTACCTCAGGATGCCAGCCTCCGAATGAACTTCCGTCCGACTGCATGCAAGAACTATGCTCTGTAAAAAATGACTGCGTAAGTAGCATGCCTTTTCTCTTTGATTTTCGATGCCCCCAAAAGTCCAATTATATTCAATGAAAAGCACGAATAAAAATATTTATTCTTCCACTCATTCGGTAGAAAATTACGTCTTCTTCCAATTTTATACTCAAATGGAGGGTATCATTTGGTTTTAAAAAACTTTACCAATTCCCGAATAATTTTGAACTCGAACTACCGTCAAGCTTGCATTCAGGGTTTCTAAACTACAAGCCATGTATTTTCCGCGTACGGAAAACCACACATTTCTCTGCGGCTTTAAGAGTAAACCATATGGGGTTCATAAAATTTAACATTGGATTTGATCCATATTGTTAACTTTAGAAGGCACATTGAACAGCCATTTCGCGATATTAAAAAGTCTCACAATTAGAAACTTTTTTAAAACCAAATTATCTTCGTTGTTTGAGTATAAAATTGAAAGAAGACGTAATTGTTTACCGAATGAGTGGGAGAATGAATATTTTTATGGATGCTTTCCAGGAAACATAATTGGACTTTTAGGGGATTCGAAAATCAATGAGAAAGTCGCATGCTGCTTAAGCAGTCATTTTTACAGAATGCAGTTTTTGCATGCATTCGGAAGGAAGTTACTTTCGAAAGCCGGCACTCTGAGGTAACTGAAATAATATAGAATTATGTTGCATGCTGACTAGTTTTACAACCCTACTTAATTAATCTTTTGGAAACGAAGACGCATTTCGGAATTTCTGTTGGCATTTCATGAGTTAGCCCACCTACTGTACTTATAATGCACGTTTTACCATACTGGCGGCATAGGCACTAGCTAAAATCCCAGACGTGTTTCTCCTATATTTAATTGCCGCTCGAGACATTCTCGAGGGTTTCATCCCATCAACGGGTTTCCCAGCGTTCCTCAAAGGCTTTCTGGTGGATATCCCAGTTCTGAAATTTAAGCTCTTCAATCGCAGAAAGTAATCGCTAACGTGGAGTACATCATTCGGAATAAAGCCCAGTCCGAAAGTTGATATGAATATTTGGGCTGAAATCTATCAGTTGCAACGGGATAACGACGTCATCTTGACAAGCTATCTCATACATCCGCAGCATATTGGCGAAACTCGTGTCAGGGCTTCTAGCTAGTACCTATTCTATCATTACGGTAACTCGTGCAACGCATGTATAGTACTGGCTCTCTGATTGCACTTTATGAATAAAACGTGGTTATTCCACCGTAGCTGCTGGATTTCGGTTCAAATGTCCATCCAAACCTTCGGACTGGGCCTACAAAGCCTCACTCCGACTAACCTACTCCAAGTCAGCGATCAATTTCGGAAGATATTAAAAGTTGAAGTTCACATATAGCACTGACTCCAGTCAGTGACCACAGATTTACCAGGCACATCAGAAAAAAGCAATGGTAAATGTGGTGGATTCGCAGTAAAAATCGATTTTTCTGATACTTATGTACACGACGGAAGTTTCATAATTCCCTGCAAATATCGCTAGTCAAGTAAAATGTATTGAGTCCAGGAATATGAACCCCCGTATTACAGGTTGTCTTGTCCTTAATTCCAGGTGAATTAAAGTTAGGGTGAAGGTTATGAGGTTTAGGATTAGGGTTATAGTGGGGACTAGGGTTATGGTCAGGTTTTTCAGAATTAGTGTTAGTTTTACGAAGGTTGGTGTTAGGGTTGCGATTAACGTTTGGGCACGAGAATTGTACGGGAGGTCCACATTCTCGTGTCCGACCGCAAAACTAATTGCAATTTCATCATGGTGCTTTTTCCACATCGACATTCTTTTTGAGTCCTTCGGATAAATATCTTGGCAGATTAAGACGAGAAGTGATATGTTCGGCTATGCCACGAACCCCTGATCCACCAGCTGATGTTTCCCTTGCCATACTTGGGCTTAAACAATGAGTGAACGGTCAGTGTGAAACAAAGTCATTACCGGAATTGGAGGCTCGAGACGCCAGGTCAAGCTGTATAGAACTTCTGGCAAACTATGGACTATTTTCTTCTACTCACTAATTAAATCAACCTGCCGAGATTGCAGTTCGTTATTTGCCCTTCATTGAGATCTCTATTCCGGTTATCGCGCCAAAACGCATGGAACGTAGGGCCATGGCAGAAGGTCAGTGAATACGAAGAGATACATTCTAACGGTTTTTTTTGCAAAAGTACCGCTAGCGCCAACCCAGTGATACTCCTCTTAACATATGGGAAATCCAAATACTGTTTTAAGTTCAAAAGGATGAGTAAAGCAGGCGAAGGGGTTGCGCATACTTTCCGGGAACAAGTCATCCCGCAGTATAAACAAAACTTTTTCAGTGCCTCGTATTGGAATTCGCGCGGTTTTCTGGTGTGTAGAGAGTGACAGACAGAGGGTTGGTGAGAGCTTGAGGACGGTGTAACTGACGAAGTTGCAACATCACTCTGCCCATCGTCGGTGGATGTGACGGGTGTGGGGCAGAAAACGTGTGACGAATTGCACGGTACACGCATTAGCAGAAATGCCAGCCGTCATTTTTTCAGTCCGTTTCCCAAACGCTACCTGAAAAGTTCGTGATGGGGTTTCCAAAAAGCAACTGTTCTTTTTAATAAAGGCCGAACCTTGTTTGAGGTCGCATTTTAGACATTTGTAATATACAAACAGGTCTTTTACTACGTGAACGAGCTTCAGCCGTCCCCCAATTCCCTAGACAGGCCATAAGATATCGAAAATAACGACAGAACCACTTATATTTGGAGTTCAATGGCTTTTTGCACTTGTGTAAAAAAACTGTTCCGCGTTGTGCATGTGAGAGGTAATTTTCCCTGCAGATTATGTCGGGGCCTTATACTTGCATTCTGAAGCTATACTAGAAGTTTTCAGTTTCCACACATCCCGCTACCTATAGAACGCAAATAGTGATGGATCTCGGAAAGTAGATAAGTCAGGGTGGTCTGCTTCCTTTAAACGGTTTCTCATTTCAGAAGTCTAAACCTGATCCGAAGTTTTGACCGTCGTAAGTGGTGAGATCTCTCACTACCTCCCACAGAGACGATTAATTTGCCAATTTGAATACAGCAACACATATTCGCATCACATTCACCGCAATTCCTATTCCCCTACCCACCTTGTATCCATGGCAAGATAAAGTTAATGTACCAGGAGATGGATATGTACTCGGCTGGTCGGCTAGATTACATAATCGGCCCCTACTTTTCCACTTTCGTGGGACAGGACTCGGATCCAAAAAAATAAATTTCCTGACGGCCACATTACAAGGGTCCTACAGCGGTCTGACTTTCTGTTCTGAATAGGATCATGGTATTCTGTTAGTGGGAAAACCTCCTAAGCCATGACGAGCTAGTTTAAAAGCGTCTTTACTTGTGAATAGTGGGGAAAGTATGCGCTGGAACCCAGCTGAATCCTGACACCGAGAAGTGTTTCCTCGGGCTTCCAATGACTAGACTCTCGAATTCGAGATTTTGTAATCTACGAATTTTGTGCAAGAATTACTAGCAGCACTGGCTAGTGTTTTTTTGCTGTCTGGGTGGAATACCGAGTGAGAGGAGAGGTAGCCGACAGTAAACGCATCTCTAGTGTCAAAATAAATGTCCACAAGTGACTGTCGAAAGTAGGGTACCACTAATAAAATACCCTCGTTCTAAAGCGAAGAGAAACCAAACAAAAGACATCAGACTGCGAGAGGCCCCTGGCCTATTTTTCGCTAGTTAAATGAAAAGTCCTTCCTCGGGCGAAAAGTGCCAGAGAGTGTACACGCGCTTCATGCACGGGGAAAGTAGGACATAAACCCTTGCTTTGACATTTCGAGTGCCCAGTCCGAACCAAGACCGTCACCCGGGACTTGGGCTCAGTGACCGAAGTGGCGTGAAACTGTAGTCTGAGGCGTGCAACTAATGTGGTCCTACTGCGTCTTGATAGGGCCAAGTGCGTCAGATTCACAATAGTAAGGGACGTGCCCAGCATCGGCCACACACCATCTCCTCCTCCACTGGTGAGAAGATCGAGCGCGGTAGTTGGCGTAGTATAAGTGCCCAGCTGACGACATTTCGATCGTCACAGGCGTGCTCCATGGAGTGGACGTAGAATCGGTGGCATGCGCGTGAACTAGATTATAGCGTGATAGATTGACCCAACATCTAGCGCACGATCTCCCCCCTCAGCCGCCTTACAACGATGGAAAGACGCCGTCAAGGCGATCGCGGGGGGGGACGCAGGCTACATGACTGACAATGTTTAACAGCCCGTCTACGCGTGCCACGCACAACCTGGTTCCACAGGATGCACGAGGCTTCTCTGAGGTGGACAGGATCTCGCACCAGTAAGAGTGCAGTAAGGGCCATATTGAGAAGGAGTCACTTTAACTTGACTTTCAGCGCTCCAGCATCTCCAAAATACTCGCATGGAGATTGTTTTTGCTGTTAACTGATAAACCTCCAAGTTTAAGCTATAGTTTTTGTAAAAAAGTTAATCCTGTAAGATCTTTTACAGAGGGAAATGCTCTAAACTGTCTTAATGATTGCTCCTCCCTTGTCCTTACTCTCTTTTTGAGTCTATCGATAAGTTTATGGTCCTCCATCTGACGACAGATAGGTAGTCGATTCCGACTATGCCTACCATGTGCTACACAACTGGGTGAGAGCAGGGACGGTGAATCGCGCATGAAGTAGTTTAAAGTGATGATAGACTTATGCCCCATCTACCTCCCCCTCTCATCACCTACCCGAGCACGGTGTCAAGGCAGAGTCAAGAAGACCGGAGTCGGGAGAGGGCGCAGGTAGCTTACACGGTGATACCCACGCCTAGGCGTACCACCACACCCCCTAGTCTACATTACACACTTGACAAGGATTTTCAGCAGCCTCGAAAATGGGAGTGGAAGCGGTCCAGATTGGTGTGACATGAGACCGCACTTGGGCCTGCCGCCGCAGCTCGCATTCGCGATAACTCCTGCGAGAATCCGATGCAACTTCCGCGTTGATCCGGGGCATCTACCGCGTGACCCCTTTCAGGGGCAGTGGGCCTCCATCTGACGATGACATGTTGACCGTCAGTTTCGACCGTGTCCACCGTGTGCTACACAGCAAGGTACAGCAGGCACGGTGACTTGCGCGTGAATTAGTTTACGGTGATAGTAGACTTGCGCAGCCCCTACCGCACCCTCTCTTCCCCACCTGGGCCCGGTGTCAGGACAGATTCAAGAAGACCGGAGGTGCGGGAGGTCGCAGGTGGATGGCACTGTCGAACCCGCATCTTGGCGCTCCACTCCACACTTCCTGGTCCACACAGCAAGTGACCAGGTTGTTGACCAACAACAACAACAACAACACCCCAACAAGGGCCAGAAGGACGAGGATAATGACTGGGCAGCCATGCCCACCACTTGTATACCCAGCGGGAGTGCAAGCGCATCTAACGGCAGGGAACCAGGTGCCAGGGAGCTGCCAGTGCACACCAGACTGCGAGGGCCGTGGTTTGCTGAGACTGGCACAGCACACGCCTCCATCTAACACATACCACAGGTACTTACTGCAGTAGTTAAGACCTAACGCGCACTCCGTACTGTCCAACAAAAATGTCATGTATCAGTATGATCCGTTTAGATCTAGCGCAATGGCAGCGCGGTCTGTTCAGGCGGTGACGACACTTACCCGCTGCAGATTAGAAAAGACGTCCATGCTTAGTTTGCCCCACCGTTTAAAACCTTAATCGTTGCAAAATACATACGGGTAAATGGCAGTATTTAAATCGAAAGAAGTTTTTTATATCGACCAGTATGCCTAGACAATGAAGATCGTATTTAAGACCACTCTTAAGATGTCCGACGTCACTATATCATGGATATTCTCTTTAAGACTATAATACTAGCGGTTGTCTTGAAAATTCCAGTTAAGCAAAGACTTGATCGCCGAAACAACCAAGGCTGTCATGCCAGTGCCGCTTAAATTGCCTACTAGGTAAAACGGACTTGGAAAGTCTTTAGACTAATATGAATCCTTGTATTAGAAGTGGCCATGCCTTAAATTCCAGGGGAGGGTGAGGGTTAGAGATAGGGTTAGTGCTAAGACTAGGAAGGTTAGGACTAAGGACCATTCACCCCCAAGAATTTGGCGCGAGGCCATCTGTAGTATCGAGGGGTCCAAATGCATGTATCCGACCGTCTCAAGTCCACGAACAACCAAGAATCTGCCTCACAATCGGATTGGAACGGCCTTGAACAGATTTTGCTTCGGCACTACGCCTCCAGTAGCAGCACTAAACTCTAATTGGTTATAAATACACTACAACCACAAGAAATTCTGGGCTATTCGGAAAGAGAAACTACCCGAGTATGGTTGGTTCTGGAATCGCCCACCCAGCTCCAACCTGCAGCGGTCTCGCCCACTCGTGTTCCTTCGGACTAAGCTTATCCTGGGAAGTTAGTTTTCTGATTTGCCCCTTGCATCATAAAGGCCACTGCATATAAATTCTGTTAGCTGAGATGTTCTCTTCTCTTATATATTCTCTCACGTTTTAGTTGTTTTGAATTGCCCCGTCCTGGCTTTCATCTTATCTGACAGGAGGCATGCTTTTGCCTTCGATTTCATATATCTGCTAGTGACTTCGAAGTTAATTAAGACTGTATCAAGCAGCCCGTTGACGGTGAGGCGACAATGTCTTGGCAAATGCTGCCTAATGCCAAGTCTGAGGATCAGGGAGGACAAACTGTTGTTACTGTGTCGAAATCCAGTCAACAGGGGCTTCCTTGAAGGCACAGTTTAATGATAAAAAGCACCCGTCTGAAGCTTAGCGAAGACGTCACTCCAGGACTTCTTTGATAAATCAAGCAGGAAAAAAATACAGAATTACGATGGCGCATTTCTTGAGAGGCCGGCGAATAGTGGGGTATCCTCCTTTCGTGCTCCAGTTAAGTGGACGTGGGATCCGGCGAGCTTTCCGCAAGCCCACACTTCCCCCGCACACACTCGTCAGATAGAAATTTGCTCCAGTATCAAGACTGGCGTTGGTCTCCTTTTTGTCCGTCCCTTTAGTCTCGTCCGCCAGGAAGGAGCGGGCTTGCGAGGACACGACTGTCCCACAATGATTTCCTAATGGCTGAAAATGTTGCGATTGTTGTTGAACGCTCTTAACCTTCCCACACTTGTCCTTAAGCCAAACTATCAGAATGCAAGGTGCGAAAACAAAAGAGTGGGTTTTGGATTCTAATGGATTTTAATGGATTTGAACCCGATTACTGGTTGTCCCGCTACACATTGTCGCATCTGCCGTCACGGATTATTAAATATCTCTTGTTATAATCAAAAAATAAGTAGCATAAGGTGAAAATTATTTATGAGGGTCCCAAATGTTACGTTAGTTGTTTCACTTGTCCGAGCACAGGGTTACAGCCAATGGCAGTCGCTCATGGATCATACGGGTTAGTTCCGCGTATTCAAAGGTTCCTTCCACAAATCATCCCGCGATCCCCTGAGGAGTAGATAAGCTTAAATAAGCAAATGCGGCTTGTCGCGCTGTTTTTAGGTTGTCGTGTGGTTATTTTTGCTGTTCCCGTTCGGATAACCCCGATCTCCGGAAATTCCCCATTACTGGTGATTGATTTGGAAACATTTCTGTAAGTAACAAAAAACTGCGCTTTCTGGAGAAAGAAGTTCATTCACAGTCAGAAGTCTTGGGATAAGCTTTTGGGTATAATGCCAATGCAAGCAAGACAGCATCAACGGCGTCGAAGTCCATTCCTATTATAGATAAACGAGCAGAAAACTGAAATTTAGACCTGCTCTTGTTCCGGTTGATATTAGCATTGTACGTTACAAGCATGCATCTGAATTGTTTATAGTTAAAAATTACAACCAAAGGGGTAATGAAAGCCGGAAGGGTCGTTCCGGACTCCGTTTCAGTCTTTAGTCAACTCAGGCTGAAGTCACATGACAGTTCGATCTTCGTTCCTGACGGTGTCTACCGTGTGCTCCTCAACGAGCTGAGAGCAGACACGGTAATTTGCGCACGAGTTAATTTATAGCGATAGCAGACTTGCGCAACATATACCGTACTCTCGCCTCCTCCCACACGTGGGCACGGTGTCAAGACAGAGTCAAGAAGACGGGAGGCGGGGGAGGGCGCCGGTGGGTGGCACGGTCGAGCCCGCACCATGGCGCTCCACCCCACACCCCCTAGCCCACACAGCAAATGACCAGGTTGTTGACCAACAACAACAATGGGATTGGGTGGCAGGGGTCCCAGTAGGCGCAACGCCTGCCAGCAACCGGGTCTGACACTTCACCACGAAATGTTGGCATTTCTTATGACGCGCAATTCCGATAGTGCATTCAAGAATCCCATATGACCTAGCAACCATTGGGATTCTTGTCAATGTGACGATGGACGAGCTACCACCAACTTGTTGATAAAAAATATGTTGGTCTTTAACACAGCGATGACTAAGTTTACTCGGTCATGAGTTGTAGTATACGTCCGCATAGACTCCTGGCGAGGGGTGCCGCATTACACGCATCTGACTATCTCTGCCCTACACCGTAATGTTCTAGTGACGACACTGGAGTAGACTTGACTTCAATCCCCGGCGTCTGCGGGAGCCATAATTCTACTAAATCCTCTTATATAACCGAACAAGGCTTCGCAGACAGCGTCAACGGCCTGTAGAAAACACTCCGGCTACACTCAGTTGGCTTAGTCCTGCTGTCGAGGTTGTTGTCTGGGTGTCCGTATCAATCTCGCTAAAAGCGAATGGGTGTCCTAGCCGAGCGAAGGCATCGAACCTATTTTGCGCCAACAACAGGAGACCGCCTCAATGTATGTTCCACACGTCGAGGAGGTCCATTGTCTCCAGAATGAAGGGAGGGTGCGAAACGCTACTCAGTCGAGAACAGATGCAGGCCAATGGAACAATTAATTCCCCATATACCCCCCACCGATCTCCACCATCACAGTCGTTTAACTACAAAAGACAGATTCAAATGCTGACGTTTTGGATCTGCCTTCAAAGCCGTCGTCAGGGCAGCGACAAGTAAGTGAGGTGGGTGTGCGCGGGGTGCAATTTGCGTAGGACGCACTTGCTACGCATATACATACAAAAATGCTACTTAAATCGGGCGAGTACTATTTTTCTGTGATAATCTTCATTGCATGTGTACAGCAGTAACTAACAAACTAGCTTGACCAATCGCATCTAAGTCATTAACCGTTGCAATTTCATCGACAGCGTTGGCCATTAGTGTGAATTTGGGCCCATCGATATCCTCACCAGAAAGGTTGCTCGCCTAGTCACTTTGTTCAGGCAAAGCATTTTCACCGAATATGTAGTTCAAAAGTCATTAAAATCATTGGTGAACTGCGAGCCGGAAAACCATGACTCAAGGAGCTCATGCCTCACACAACTGTTGCCTTTCCCAGGAATTCTGGCTTCATCAAACCTGAAGATGTGTTCAGCTTCTGTCAAATGAGTCGCGACCCGGAGACTGGCAAAATTCCCCCTGACTATTGCACTGCTGCCGCATGTTCAGTTATCCACGTCCTGGATAAACTCCTAGTTTCTTGGTCGTAGTTAGTTGTTCCGCAACTGTACCTGCTACGGTAAACGACTCCATAGGTTTCCTACCGTAGCAGGGGATTCTTCGGTCTCATTACTTGGCGCCGATGATCGCTACTGGGCTGGTTGAACCATCAACTTTAAGGGGCTGATGGCTTGGTAACCTTCTTGACACACGCGAGCACAAGCCAAAGCTTGAGATCAGTGCGGTTTGGGCGGCGGTATAAGAAGGACCCCACTTAACTGTCGGTAGACTGTGGATCGTGCCATACGTGATTTATGGTAAAGGGAGTTTTACGGGTAGGATAGCACGCTAGACTGTTAGTTGACAAAATGAAAGAAAACGCAGAAATTGCCTGGATTTCTGCCGAAAGTCTTATCCTACACTATTGTATGACGACGGAAATCATAGTAGTAATTAAACAATAAACAAAAAGTGAATTTCACAAAATAACGGATTTTAAGTTAAGGTGTGAAGTCGTGGGAAGTAATCGTTGTTGTCAATGTAATTTCTGCAACAGCCTGCAAATGTATGCCAAGATAGAACCCCATATGACACGATCCGCGGTCTGCTGACAGGTGAGTGGGGTCCTTCTCTATACCGCCACCCAAACCGCCCTGATCTCGAGCTTTGGCTTGCTCTCGCGTGTGTTAAGAAGGTTCCCAAGCCACCCGTCCCTGAAATTTTATGTTTCAACCAGCCCAGTAGCGATCATCCGGCACCAAGTAATGAAACCGAAGAATCCCCCGCTACGGTAGGAAACCTATGGAGTCGTTTACCATAGCAGGTACAGTTGTGGAAAAACTAACTACTTAGCCAATCGAAATGCCTTTCGCCTGTTCACAAAGGATTATGTCTGACAGCTTCACTGTACTTGCGTTCCAACGATCGAATTCCTGTCCCATCCTCTTTTTCTTAAAACTCGTCTTTTCGTTATTATCGACAGTTTGAAATGCTTTCAGGAACATGGAAGCATGATATCCGCTTCGTAGCCTGGCCACCGACTTCGGCCCAGGGGCCCACGGTGGCGGAGCCTCCGCAGCGGTAATTTTGTTCAAAACAAGCAGGCTCTCTGCTTTGTCAAGGAACCAGTCGCGCACCAACAGTGACAGTACCAGGAGGATGTCAAGGGTTGTGATCTGACAATCAACAACTCTATCAAATGCCGCGGAATGTTGTCGCGACACTATGACTTGAAGAGTCCAAACCACTTACACCACTCTGTCGGTTGAAAACTCATCAAAGGGCAAGCTGAGAACTAGGGAATTCGATTTGCGGCAAACTCCTGAAATCCCATCTCGCGCAATTTTCCTAGTCGGTAATTCCCCCACCACGCCGTGGAATCCGCGAAACCGATGTGTCCAGGCCTCTGCTAGTGCGTCATAGAGCAAATACGCGTTGGCCTGTTCCAGTGGACCGGACTGCGGCGTCATGTCGGAAAACCGAAATCTCCTTGTACCAGTAATGCAAAACTCTTCACGTGAGCCTTGGCAAAGTAGGGTGCGGACGTTACCTGGCTATCCTAAGCCTATCATCCACGCCAGGACTCGCATGGCATTAAAGTCAAGCAGTGAAACATTACTCCACCTCTACCTGTGCAGTTTCACTGACAAATTTGGTCGGTATTGTGTCCCAGTAACTTAAAATGATCAGAGCAAAGCTTTACGCATGAACTGAGAGTCTGCGTCACTCCGGACTACATTTGCGCTACTTCGCGATACCCGTGTCAACATCGTAGATACACGTGTTTATAAGATTCAGGAGGAGGTCTTTCATGAACAGGTCATACGTTAGTCGGTTTTTTCACTATGCGCGACCTTGTCGTCATGTGGGACTGGAATGCCAGGACATGGGAGTTTGGTGTACCTAAGAGACGAGGCAGTAGAAAAAACTCTTGCGTGAAGGTTAAGAGACTTATCAACCTGCCTACACTGAATCGTGTGGTCGTTACAAATATCTGCTTCCGACAGGCTAGAAGATATCCGCTCGACTGACACTCCAACTCAAAGACAAACCAATTACATCCCCATCTGATCTCTACGTGTCCCCCTAATATCAGAATTCCGTGCACGACCTGGGTTCAAAACGGCAACAGCAATGACTCGGACCACCTTTTTCCGTCGACTTGGCTATGTACCGGACAAAGTGTTGTCAGAAAGACAACCTAGAAGGAAGTTTGATATCGAACGGCTCAAGAAATCGATTCCTGTCAAAACATTTCGTCCAGCTATCCCTGCTTGTTTTGCATCGCTGACGCAGACAATACTCTTCAGAGCGCGTCCTAGGTTTTCGGCCACAAAAGACCTCACCTCAAGGAATGGCTCTACGGCGAAACGGTCCGACTTTTTTATGGTGGAGGAAATGGTGGCCTTCAAGGTGATCCGAAATTCAGGTATCTGCATCATACAACCACGCAGTCTGCATGACGGACAGCTACGGATCCTGACGCTTTGCCGAAATTTTAAGCCCGAGCCTATCGGATAAGGTGTCTGTCTTGATGAGCGGCGATAGCTGGAGTATGCTGATAATACTTTGGTAAAAAACGACATTTCGGTGAAAGAAGTATTTTATCCAGCTTCTGAACCCAGCCTTCTCAGCCTCGTCGACTGAGTCTGACTGTAACTGCAGCCCAACATTGACGTAGAGACCCTTGATAGGATAGCTAGCCTAGGAGAACAGCATCTGACAACGCCCGTTGGCGACAACCATCACGGCTCAAGGTCCCGTTGCCTCAAACTCCTTCATTCTCGCATGGAGCGGTCCCAGAAACGCTGACTGGTAGCCACTCGGCCGACTTCGACTCGGACGCACATGTGACCACAGAGTTGCGGTTGCCCATGCATCACTTGAACACGCCGATCCCTGCGAACGCAACACAAGCCACCCGAACACCACCACTCGACAAACAAAAAACCCACCAATGGGACACCACTTCAGACTGGACCACAAACCTACAATGGCAGCTGCCATCACTGTCTCACGGACCACCGGGCATGACTGGACGCAGTCAGAACTAGCCCTGGTTTCGTTAGTGGCTACTGCCGCCTAAGAGGACAACTCAGGGTTCTGTGCACAATATACCCATCATTTTGGTGACGACTGTCTTCTCCTTATGATTGTAGCGTCCTGAACAGACTCACTCCGCCTAGACGCAACAAGCCTGTCGTGCAGCGGCAATATACCGGGGCTCTTCCGTGCCATTGTGCGGTCGGTTACGCGACCTTCCAGTTCGACAGTGGGAAGCGGAGACCGTGTCCAGGAACTGGGGCATCGTCGATCTCCAAGAGAGTCAGGTGACTGGATAAGAACTAACGTGGCTCAGGTCTGTTGACACTACTGCAATTCCCCGCAGTCGTCCTCCTCAGTTAATTCCACTTGTAAACCAGCGGGCCAACAAGAATCTGGGCGATTTTCGACGGGAGATGTGAACGTTCACCATCATGTTTACTTCGTAAAACCCTCGAATTTCGACACCGCTACCAAAAGCCCACTGCCATGCCGCGTGCTCACACGCCACCGAAATCAGTCAGCCTTTGAATGGTGAGGAGAGTGACTTGGTGGATGTCATCACCGGCATTCATCAGAGCTACGTTCTCTCTGCAACTCTGTTTCACTGTGCGTTAGATCGGATTATAATTATGTACTGGCGGACCACCCCAGTATTACACACCCTGAACATATTGATGAGGTGGGGCTCGCGAACTCCTTTGTAGGACTATTGCGAACTGTTCTAGAAAGGCGCAAAGGCAGCAGAAGTGGGCAGACGAACTACTTCTTCCAAAACAAAGGGGTGGACAGCTTCTGGTTCCTTAGATACCGAATGAGTACGCTAGGGTTAAAATAGCCCATCGGATCGAGCAGTTATGCGCCGCCCTCCTTCGATCTTGTCAAAGCCACTGGATTCGGCGTGAGTTCGGTCTGAGGACCAAAGTGTGAGTGTAAGCGGCGCCCGTCAAAATAATCCGCCGTGCGGATGAGGTGCATTGGCCGGGGCTATCACTCGAATGGAGGCATTGAGTCGATAGATCAAGTGACCACATATTCGTTCACAGGTGGAGCCGGTCAACTATGTCCCACCCCCCCTCGCGTGCTGACTGAGGCGATTTGATCTAGTGTCGATCTTATCTGACAATTAAATCATACTGGCTGTCAGTTTGTCTGAACGTGACATCGGCTGCGGACGGCGTCGAGGTGACCAACTGAAAATGTGGGTGGACGCGGCGAGACCCGACCTGATGTGTATCTCCTGTCCTGCAACCTGCAGGGCTGGCGTTTTAAGTAGCTCAGCATCGCTAGACAGTCTGCCGCCGGTCAACTGCAACGCAAGTCGATCATTCGTGATATGCTGAATCTGTAACGTGAGACCGGCTGAAAAGTTATGGTGAACGCTACTAAAAGTATTTGTACGGAGGAAGTTCAAAGTCCTAGTCTCCGATCAACATTGGTTTCGGAAACCCGCGGAGTAAAGTAGGGGCTAACGTCCCCGCTGAGTAATTGGATCACTGAGAATTTCACCTGCAGACGTATACTGCGTCTCTTATTCAGACATGTTCCTTCACGTCAGTGGTTTGTGGCGCGTCCGATAAGTAGTCACTTTCGCGGACTGACGAGCTCGCCAAAGGTCTATCTGAACAGGGTGGTCACTCCACTCCAACCCCACCTGGATTCGAGCTCTTGTTGTCGACCGCCAGAGCTGCGCCTCCCATAGTCTTTGTTAGGTCAAGTTTATTCACTTTAGCTGTGAACGTCCCCAAGCGTTCCGACCGTACACTCTGGCCGATTGAAGAGAGGACATGCACGCGCGTCCACACAACCGCAGCCCTTGGTGGGTCATGAAATGCGCCACAATACCTGCATACGAGACGCCTGAACTTGAATCCACAAACCCATAGCAGCCGACAACTCGCTCCCTCCCTCCCTCTTAGCAGTTTCGGCTCCTGAACAGAAAGAGTCCGGGATTCCAGTGCTTTTCGTTTTCTGATAATCGGCACATGGCATGGTAATTGTGGTGGTTAAGGAGTGCATACTGCCTAACCAATACCCCCATGTATGGCTCAATTGAACTGTTCTGAGCGTAGTGTGAACACCCGACAGCGGGACTAAATCAAATGACCGTGATTGGAGTGCTTTTTTCAAGGTCGGCAGCATTGTATGTAGGACCTGGTCCGGTTATGGTGGAGGAATCAACAGACTTAACTCAAGCCCTCTCCAGTCTCATCACCAGAACACAGAGGTGTGGGGGAAGAGATAGTACAATGAAAGCTGTGTGCGTCTTCCTCGTTAGGATCCAATTCATGCGCAAGCTACAGTTGAAATCTGGGGTAGAAGCGGTCATCACCCTGTTAAATGTCAAGAGGTGCAGGCAGATGCGTTGGACCGAAACAGGGGCTAGACCACGGTCTGACAGGCGTTATCGAGGATGCGCACCTCTGACAGCTGCCGACATTGGGGATGTGACAGCACACCCACGTATAGGTCCACGCTACGCCAGTTGGGATTCGAGCCGCAGCCTACTTTTGTGTAAAATTCTGGTCGGTTGCACGCTGTGGACCAGGGGTGTACCGGTACGCCCAGGTGCGGGCCTTCGCCGTGCCAGCCACCGCGTCCTCTCTCCACTCCAGTCTCTTTCACTTTGTCACAACGCCGGGCCCAGTTTGGAGAGAAGACAGGACGGTAGATGCTGCACAAGCCCACTATCGCTATAGAAGAGACCACGCGCAAGTCACGGTCCCTGCTTCCACTCCGCTGTGGAGCATACGGTGGACATCGCCGGAAACGACGGTTGAACTATCGGTGGAGAAGACTTGAGTGTTCCCTACCTCATGCTCTTCCCAGAAGTTTCCCCAATCACCACACTAAGGAGCCATCTCGGCTCCATCCTGTGTGTTTAGTATTACATAATTACACCGTCAATTGGCGACCTTTTGCGAGACGGCCTTTAGCGCTGGGCCATACAAGTATGGGAAACAGACTTCAACCAGTTGGTCTAGAACCTCAAGTAGGCGTGTGCTCAAAATGGTCACATGAACCGCTGGTATGTTGAACTTAGGTCCCTAAGTATGTCATTCGTTTTCAGGATTCAGCATAGGTGCGCGCGTGAATGCAACAGCCACTTAGAAAGCTACTGTCACTACATTGTGCAGTCAGCGCACGTCGCCAGCACCGCCTAAGCGACACTTTTCGGGCATCGACCCAGTCTCACAAAAGCCAAAAATCGGAGTATGAATGACTGAGTTCGGCATGTTTTCCTGATCGCTTGTCGACGTCGTAAGTATCTCGTTCACTTTTTTTCTTGGTCGTACACGAGTATTCAACAAGGGGCGAGTGCATACTTGCATTGACATGGCGATGGGCCATCGAGCTCAGTGAATCCGGTTAAATTCACGACATAAATGGACCAGATCAATAGTACGCAGAACCGAACTTTCAATGAATTACCATTGGGAAAAGTTACTAAACATCGATCGACTTCCTGCGGCGACAAACTGGTCGTAATGCTCTGAAAGGTTTGCAAGGGACTAGCTCTAAAAGTGAAACTATCTAAGTTTTAAACAGACAGAGCGCGAACCTTGCTGGAGGCAAGTTCTATTCGAAGTGTTATCGGATAGGACTGCGAAAACCGTGATAACTATTTCTGACTTATCTACCGCTAAGTGTATATCGTGCCCGAACCCCGGACAAGCACCCGGAGATTGAATCCGTGCTGCTTTGGTTTTGGATCCTGCCCGGAGTTGGTCCGATACGGTTACCAAGTGACAGTAAAAACTGGAAATGTCATCCCTTTCTCTCTTATCCTTGGCGGTAGCGCTTCTACCGTGCAACCGCCTAAGACTGCATTGACCACAGAATTTCAAGGCGAAGTTACAACAGCCATCTACTTCCTGTAATTAGGATAGAGCGATGACCGTCACACTTACGTGCCTCTAAAGGAAGCTATCTTCGTCGGTTGTAGTTCATGCGAGCCCCACCCCCCTCCCCCATGAACATCCACTAAACCGAAGCGAGAATCGCCAAATGAATGGCTTATACTCCGTAAATATCTTACCCGTATGATATCCCCGCTGTTGCTTAGTCCGAGCTGAACGAAAGCGATGAGAAAATTTCTCGGTCTGGCAGGACAGCTTTTGTCAGGCCCCGTGGCAGGCATCTATCGTGTCTAAGTCGTGTGTTATCCCTTGCACATATTGAAAGTGCGCAGCCCAGTCTCGTGTGCACTCTCGCAAAGAACCATCGGCCATGTTAGGAAGGGTGATACATGGCGTTATCAGGGTATAAACTGAAATGCGTGATAATCGAGCACGATGGTGAGGGACTTTCATCGTAGGTCTTCGGTGATAAAACAGCAAACTAACGTTATAAAGCTGCACTATACTGGCTACTAACAAAATATAGTAGGATGATACACTTTCCGAAAACCGCCGAGGGTAGACGACTGGGCTGGAAGCAGGCGCAGACACATCTAGGCGCTAAAACTTACTAGCCGGATCATTCTGGTAAAAAAAGACAAACGAATGACAGTGCAGGCGATGCCTAACAGTTAAGCTGGGAGTCCACTGGAGACGAATAAAGAGATTCGTGAACGCCGTATGTCATCCAACTAATAGTCGGGCAAGACGATGCACACCATGAGAGGAAGGTAAAAATGCATAAATATACATTTATATACATATTTACAAAAGAGGGGAGCAGGAAAGTGGAAACACAAACGGAAATACGGGCTTGATCTCGAGCTCCCCCACGTCTCACTTCTTCGAGGTCTTCTTCTTTGCTGACGCCAATCTTGTGAAGCCATGTTCTTTGGCCATGTGCCGAAACATATTGCACTTTTGTACAAACCTTGATGAACAGAAACGACAGCGATAGATCCGACCATCCTCCTTGTTATGCGTCCTCTCATGCCTGTCCAGTGAACAGGCCTGGCTGAAGGTGGCACCACAGGTGGCGCAGACGAAGGGTCTCTCCTGGCTATGCGTCCGAGCATGGCGCCGCAGTTCAGCGCGCGTAGGGAAGGTCTTTGCACAGTCAACACACTGAACCGATCTGTCGTCGCTGCTGCTGCTGTTGCCGCGCCAGGGCAGTGCAGTCGCCCGCTGCAGTGTGCGTAGACGCGGAAAGATATCCTGCTTGCCACAGACACAGGGGTGACACAAGAAGAGGCGACCCGAAGAGAAGGACTCCTTACACTGTTTGCACTGCCACCAAGGGACACAGAGTGCATCCAAGCTATCTCGCGACTGATCACACGTTCCTGCAGCCTCCCTCGTGCGGTCACCGTCGTTGTGAGGGACGTAAGGTAGTCTTTGTCGACGTCTAGCAGGTGGGGTGTTGGCACTGCTTTCTACTTGTGTCCGTGAATGGCTGGCAGTCTCCGCAACAGCCTCATTCAGATCTATGCACTCAAAGCCCTGCGGGTCAGGAGAATCCGTCATAAGGAGATCCGTGAAGCCCACCGGCCGATATGCCTGGCCTGCATCCATCTTCTCACCCACGCGTTCAGCTAGCGAGAGCCAGGAAGCCGGCTTGACTTTGCTCTCCGATTCATTGACTTCCAGAAAGTAGTTTGCCAAATCAAAGTGTGATTCGCACTCCGGGTAGACAGGTTGCTGGTCAAGATCCACAAGGTTTGCGGTGACGTCCACTGCAAGTTGAGAGTTACCCATACCGGAGGGGTCCTGTTCTAGAACTGGCAGAACTTGTTGCTGGGGCGGCACTAAGACTGCCTCAGTAGGATGGCTCGCAGTTCTGCTGGAGGAGCAAACTCGAAGGTGCCGCTTTCGCTGCATCGAGGAGCGAAAGGAGCGGTTGCAGTGGGGACAGGCGTATATGTTAGTGTTTGTGTGGGCACGCACGTGGCCTCGCAGGCCTGTCAGAGTGCGACAGATGGCGCCACAGACATGACAGGTAAATTTCTGAGGCGTTGTGAAGGTCCGTTGCAGTCGAGCCAACCTCTGGAGATAACGACGCCTTGAAAACGAGTACTGGGCAGCCCGGGCGCTACCCTCCTCTCCGTGGGCCTTGATCATATGCTGCAGCATGCGGCCCTGGATGATGAAACGTCGGCTACAAAAGTCGCAACCATAGGGACGAACACCAGAATGCAGGAACATGTGGCGACGCAGGTCAGAGGACCGCCGAAAGTGATGAGAACAGAGGGTACACACAACAGAACGCTTGTCCTTCTCGCCTGCATTGCTACCTCTAGAAGTTGCCGTTTGTATAGGGCTCGGCTTTGGGTAGCTGGCAGTGAAACGTCGGTTGGCAGCCTGTAATGACAACAGAAAAACAGGGTAGCAGGTAAAAATAAGAGCAACCTAGGCGGTTGAGAAAACTAGACCGGACACTATGACTATAAGCTGGACGAGTGTGTATTTCGAGGACCACATGTGAAAAAAAATATCTAGATGGTTAGGCGGGAGGTCGAGACCACAATTCGACGGTCGCTGCCAACGATGTCCAGCGTGTGCTCCACGGCAGGGTGAGATCAGCGACGGTGAGTTGCGCCGCATCTACCACTCTCTACTCCTCCTCCCCTACCTAAATCCGGTGTCACGACGGGCTGGAAAACCAGAGGCGCGAGAGGACGCAGGTGGCTGGCACGACGTAAAGCCGTACATAGGCGTCCCACACACCACAAGGTCCACAACATACACTGACCAGGATTTTCTACAACAAAAATAGGGGTGTGACTCGGATCTCGATCGGTACGGGGTGCGGCTGCGCCCTAGTGTGCCGCCACACCCCCAATGTTGGCATTTGTTATAGGTGTGCATGCCCGATAATGCCTGCCGGACTCCGATCTAGCCTCTGTGCTGGTCCAGAGCACGTACCGCGTGTCAAAAGACAAATTCAACTATTAATGAATTTTGTCTTCACAGGGTTCCGCGAGCGTAGGTCAGAATTACCGTCGTGTTTAAAGGACACGATATAAACCATTAAAATGCGAAGGGATCTTTAGGATTTAAATGGGCAAGCAGAGTAACAGATGGCAATAAAGCGACTGCTTCATTTCCTTGAAGGCGTCACCCATGAGGATGCACTGAATATGTCCATCAGATGCGGAAAATGTTCGCCTATCGACGAAGAATAGAATCTACATCTCCTACGTCCAGCAAACAGAGAGCCAGTGCCTTAAACAGGAAGTGGTTCCGTAATTAGGTGCTCACGAAGAAATTAACGTGAGATTTGTAATCAGGCGTAGCCACCCCAAAGTTCTGAAAGTTCGGGAAGTCAAATTTGCAAATAACTTTCCATGAGGACGATGAGCGGCATGCCTGCCCTCCACATTTGTTGATTAGGATAGCCCACAATACGGGGCCTGACAGGGGGTAAGCCTAGCAGAAGTCTCCATTTGACGGATGTACATTGGGACATTAAGATAAAATGAAACAGCCATGAGCCTTTCTTCACTCAGTACGACGTAACATCCATCGCAAGCAATGAGGATCAGCACTGTCGCGGATAGGACGCAGCGGCAACTTTTGCTGCACTCAGCTCACTCTCTCAACAATGTTGCGGTAACAAGACGGGATAAAGAAGACCTGATCTGAGTGTGGACATACTGACCGAATCCATGTCTACGCGTGCCACGCATCCAATCGGTCAAAAAGTCACTGCTCTGATAACCAAAGTTATACCGTAAGCTAGAGTTTGTTATTCAGACTATGTCCTTAGAATGAGTACGCATTCGGTTTCGACGTCGATGCATAAGACGATTAAAAATAAAGAGAAATAGGCAATTTCAGCCGGGCGCCCAAAACAACCTGGCGAACACTACATTTTATGGAGGGGATGTCTGTGCAGCGATTAGGAATACTATGCTGGAAGTGCGTTTGTAGGGGGCAGCCATCATGACCGGTAGGGTGTCATTGTTCAAGACCTCGCTGTCTCAAGGTCACTCACCCCTTGCAGCGAGACGTCCCAGACGAGCTGACCTGAAGTCACACGACTGACAGCTCGGCATACCTGTGTCCGCACAGCTGCAGCTGCGCATGAGGCTGCTTGAACGCATCTCCACCCTGTCCCCTAAAACCACAATCTATGCCCCTGAGACACCACTCCTCGACCCACTTCAGCTCGGACACAGTTGCGTCCACACGGCGTAGCGACTGCCCATGCGCCACCCCTGCAACCAGCAAAACAAGTCACTGGGACATCACCCCTCGGCAAATGCAACACACACCGATTGGAGACCACTTGAGCTTGGGCCACGAGCCTACAAAAGCGGCCGCCACCACTATCTCAGGGACTCTCAGGCATGACTGGACGCAGCCCTGGCTTCGCCAGTGGCCACTGCCGCCTGAGAGGGCAACTCCGGGTTCTGTGCACAATCAACGCCTCATTCTGGTGATTTCCGTCTTCTCCCTTCAACTTGGCATCTGGCCTGACGATTGTAGCTCACATGCGGCACACACTCACACCGCCTAGCCCCCACACGTTCACGCATCGGGTTAGGGGACGTGATCGTCTCGTGGTGCGTTGGGGTCCGATCTTGTGTCCCGCAGGCAGCCACACAGCGACTAGCAGTATAGGTAGAAGGGGATCGAACCCCAAAGCACAACGGGCTGAGCATGTCCTCTAACTAGATAGTTGATATTAACAGGTGTTGGTAGTAGCGGTAAGTGTTAGCAGTAGTGTCGGTGGTTAATATTCCCAATCGCAACCGACAAGATAACAAGCCTACGGCCAAATTGGTGGAGCGTTGGACTTAATAACGCCTGATGACCAAAGAACCCGGGATCCAGACTCAAGCGCTGTAAAACTGGGTTTGGGTAAGCCGGCCTGCGACGGCCAATTAACGAAAAGCATGCGAGTTGGACTACTCGATCAGAAACGGCTTTTGTACTGAATTTTGAAGGGCGTGAACGCTCCTGGACCCTCGTATTCTGGCGCGCAGTCTTCATCAGTGCAACGTGGATGTCTGTTGTCTGTCTGAAGGCCGAAACCCCGACCTAGGCGCTCGGGAAATAAAGATCCTCGGAGTCAACTTCCACTTTACCTTGTACGACAGCGGCCCACGCGAATCTTCTGGAAGACACGATATGGAGAAGTATGCACAACTTGCACGAGAACCAGTCAATGACCAGACGGCTTGCGCGCGACTAAAGCCCTTAAGGGCATCTCTATCGCATCAGTGTACGCACCAAAATCAGCTGCCGCACAGTGCAATAAAGAGGCTTTTGACCCTCAGCTGCAAAAGTAGGTCGAAGGACTCCACCGCCGTGATCTGCCGAATTTTGCCAGGGGCTGGAATGGACTCAGTGACTCTTTAAGTAGTCACATTATCGGTCACTTTAGGCTTGACCCTCGAATACCGTGCTCCCAGCATCGTCACAAACATCTGCTAACCTGATACTCAAACGAGATCATACGGCCAGTCTGACTAAGGATCAGCAGCTGGATTCCCGGTAACGAATCCATGCGTTGGGCCGAAATAGATAACGTCCATGGGTAGGATCCTGCTCTAGTTCGCAAACTTTGAAAGTTTATCTCTTATCTGCACCGAAAGTGTCCCATGAGGGACGCCTTAATGTCGCCAAAATTCGACAACCCAGCACTGCCGACCCCCTAAGCAGGGAACTCCGGTATTACTTTACGACCCGAGCCAACAGAGGAGGCAGTATCCGGTGGTCATAATTAAAATTATCAGTCTATAGGGCAGGTAATGAAACTTTGGGATACATTCGGCGACGCTGCAATGAATGATTCAGCGGGAGAACCTTGCAAGTGTATGCTCGAACGGCTCAGGTCAGATCTCACAACAAGGACCCCTTCCGCCAACTCCGGAAAAAGACGGTAAAGTTGACTAGGGATGACCTGAAGAGATATTGGGCTGAAGTAGTGACTTCTATGGGGAACACTCGAATACTCTACCAAATTATCCATCAAGTTCGTAGTAAGGTCGCTGCACTGAGTGGCTCTGTTCGCCATATGAATGGCGGCCTCACTGCTCACAACTCAAGCAAGGTCGAACGATAGCATGATCGCTCCGAGGATCTTCTCTACTTCGATGACCAACCTATCACACCCTCGCGTCCCTCTAGCGAGGTCTTATTTCCCTCCTGTCTATGCAGTGTCGTGCGACCATCTTCTGAGGAAGAAGTTGCCGACGTAGTGAAAATGCTGCGCAACAACAAGGCGCCCGAAGAGGACGGTATTCTTGCAGAAAACTACAAGTCTTATGTCGACACTCTGGTACCTTGGCACTATGAGGTGATTGAGCAAGCTCGGAGAGATGGCGTCCCTGATGGCTGGGGCTTAGTCATCCTTGTACCTGTCTGCAGAAAGAGAGATAAGACAAGGTACGAGGACCACCGCGACATAAACCTTACTCACGTCTCTGTGAAGGCCTTCGCTACTGTTCTTCTTAGGCAATTCCCGGGCTGTGAGTTACTATGGGACGCGGCCGAACTGTTATATTCCCCCAATTGCTGCGTGGAAGAGAAGACAGGCAGAATGGTAGGGAACGGCCTTACTGTGACAATCGCTGTGTGTACACCAACTCTCAACCCTTCTGCCCATGACGACGTACTTAAGGGTCTTGTCATGTATCTATTGGCTGATCTCTGAGCGCCCGCATGGGCAGACCCTTGCGCGTTCACGGCACCTGGTGGCCGCGCATAATCCGACGGCGAGTTGATTTATGAATCAGGAGCGGGCTTGGTAGGCAGGGCGGACCCGATCTTTGACGGTTCCACATCGCGCATAACAGTCAGACGACGAGAATGGTGCGTCCCGTTTAGGGCCGTCCTAACACCAACCAAGTTGGATTCCGAGCTGGGCGTAGACGTGCGGACCAGATATTCACACTGAAGCCCAGTCTAGAATTCCGTCATAGCTACCAACAATCGACGGCCCTCCGTCTTGTTGCTTTCGCCGCTGTGTTCGAATATGTCCATCGCGTATCCCTGAAGCGGATGATGGAACTGGATGGAATACCGGTAAAAATCGTCGCCATTATCAAGACCAACTGTTGCCTCACTACTACGCGAGTTCTGGTCCATAACGATCTCTCCCAATCGTTCGATATCCACTCTCGCGTTCGTCCACTCTGTTCAGCTACGTCATTGACTAGACTCTCGGATGGGTCCTACGTGGCTTTGACGGTGTTGAGTCTGATCAATCGCCATGCTGGCCTCAGTCTGTGGTGTTACGGGTGATTGGAGTGGCCACTTCGGTCGGTTTATCCGTAAACGCTGAGAAGACCAAAGTGCTTCCAATCTGCGATCCCAACCAGAGGAAGGCCTCTCACGGGATTCATGGCTGTCAAGTTGAAGTAGACAATATGAAATACCTAGCGTAGGGACACAGTAGGGACGACAATGTTTCCCGAATCGACGCTGCCTGTGGGATATTTTGAAACGTTAGAAAGCGTCTACGGACTTGGCGCGACATTTACATTGCCATGAAGGTGCTCGTGTACTGTGCATAAGTCTGTTAAGTCTTCCTCAACGGTTGTCAATGCTCGGTTATGCGCGCGGAAAATAAGCTAAAACTGGAGATAGCTAACTGCCTCTGCTTGAAAACCGTCCTTCGAGTGAAGTAAACCAACTTCATCTAAAATGACACAGTCCGCAATCGCTGTGACAGCATCACGAGGATATCTCAGGCCATCCAAGAAATACGACTGAGGTGGTTTGGCACGTTAATCACCGTCCGCCTCACGACCTCAGCGTTTCTCGACACAGTTCGTCAAGACGTGGGCGTGCTTCTTGGGCCCTTGATATTCGGTCTCCATCGTTGGAAAAGGTAATGGATTGAGCTATCCAGATCCGCTGTCGTGGATCGCCACGCGTAGTGGTACAATCTGTGACACTGTGGAGGCTGGTTTGATTAGATATGGGCTACAGCTGCATCAAATACAAAGTTTAAGTCAGAAATGACTATTCCAGTCTCTCTTGTCGTCGAGGACTCTAGATCCGGCACCAAGACACAACGGGACGAGCAAGTCCTGTAACATGATCAGCAGACACACTTTAAACAGCTTTAGAACCTATAATTATACATTGCACACTTAAATATGTGTCATGCTCCACTAATCATTAATCGATGGACGATATTTAATTCAAATACATGTAACGCTGACATTTTAAGCGTTATTGTGCTAATTATGTTACAGCTAGTTAGTTGGTTGCATGAACATTCTGCAAGTACCTCTAAAACTTTACTGATTTTACACGCATTTTCGTGTTTTCGGCAGTCCTGCCTTTTTCAGGGAATAGTTATCTCTAACAGACGAAACGCCACTTCAAGTATTTATTTTGCGTTTTCGTTTAAATAGACGTCGTTTATTATTAGTTTAGTGTTTCCGTTGATGCAATTGAATTAGCTCCCGATTAATCGATGGCTTTTTGATCAGTGAGGTCACGTATTGTATATATAGTGCAGAGCTCACCTCAATAAGAAAACGCTCGGAGAGGGAATTTGAGCGAGTGGGTTCCAACTGCATTAACTTCTGGATCTGCTCCTCTGATAGCTGCAGGACGTTCTTTGTGCGGTCGCTACCTCTAGGTTTGTTAGTTGGCGCGTCGGCCATTTCGGAAGCCTGCTGTTGCTGCAGGTGGGGATGAGGTGACGGAAGTAGGGACGGTTGGTCGATTAAAGTAGTGTCTTCGTTACGACCTGCCTCAACCTGCATGCAGGCCTGTGTGAGGACTTTTCCCGGTTCGTCGCTCGAGAGGTGGGCAATATGCAGGTCCAGCGAGGCAATATCTAGAAATGTCTGACTACAGTGGGCGCAGTAGAACCGACATCCGTCAGCGGCGGAGTTGAAAAGAGTGTAGTTGTTCTGTGCTTCCTGAAACCCGTTTTGTCCACAGACGGAACAAAAGCCGTCTTTCGGGGGTCGCGGCTGGGCCGCGTAACAGACTGTGCAGACAGCGACGTTAGTAGCAATTGAATGGGTGCTGGCGTGTATTTGCAGCTCTGAGGCAGAGAAAAATTGTGAAGAACATTGAAGGCAGCCGAAAAATGCAGCGCTCGGAAGTTCGGTGGGAAGAGGGATGTCCTGTTGCATTACATGGTAGGTGGGCACTGATTGAGACAAATTAAGCGCATCCTTCTGAGACAGAGTAGTCATTATAGGTCCAGTAGGCACAACAGTGGGCAAGGAAAGCATGGTGTTTTCTTGCACAAAGGACTGCACCTGTGTCTGCTCGTCAGGTGCAGGTTCAGTCTGCGCAAAGTTTGATGAACCGGCACCATTCAAAATGTCAGCTTCACAGACAGGATCAAAACGCGCCAGCTGCTCTCCGCCTGGTGGGCCAAAATTAACTGAATCGATGGTCTCATAGTCACCACGTAAATCGAGATTGGAGAGATCTGACTCAAAGACTTGAAGCTGGGGTAGATTTTGGGCATCAACGTACCCAACTGCTTCTCCGCAGAAGATACGGGGACTGTAATCCTCCATCTGGCCAAGAGTTGTTCCCTGGGGAAGGACGAAAATATCTCCGGACTGTAGTTCATACACAGTCTGACCAAATATGAATGGCGCAGAGGATTGGGCGACATGATTCACGACGGGAACTGAGCCTCCAGTTAGGTCAGGTGCTAAGCCCGCAGGTTCATCCGTAACAAGTAAGTTTGGATCCGTTTGAACAAAGCCTGTGATAGACGAGTCAGATGGTAGGATAACAAAAGCTGGTTGAGTAAGATGTGGTTGAGTAGTCGATGTCGCAATGGCAGGGCCAAGCCATGTTGTCTCCTCCTCTAGAACAGGCTCGGTTCCGTTGAAATCACCTAACGATTGAGTGCTCTGTAGAAGTTCGTCTACAGGCGGCAACTCAGGCGCATTCGTTGTTTTAGGACAAGAGTTCGCAGGGCCAGCCTCAAGGTAGTGTGATGCGTCTTGAGGGTATGTTGAGAAAGAGCTTTTCGGCACGGCACTTTCTGAAGTTGCAAACTGGTCCATCTGACAAACGTCTGGAATCTCCTGTGATTGGGAAGGACCATTTTCATAGAATATTTTGCTGGGAGATCCATTTTGTGGGTCTTTATGATTTTGGGTCCTGCGAAGTTTCATGGGTGTGGGGGAGACCAATTTCTCCCTAAGGAACTCGGGCAAAGTTCCACTGCACTCAAAAAATGGATATAATTTTCGGCGATTGTGAATTATTCGAAGATGAAGAATGCAAACTGAAACGCAGTGAAACTTCTGGTTACAAAGAGGACATATGCAATTCTGGGAAAGAAAGTGGCTCACGAAGTGGCACAAAGCAATACGGCTACTTGGTAAAGCCTGACAACACAAAGCACAAACGCGAGTAAATGGACTTGCTCGCCGGATTAATTCTTTTAATAGTTGCCGGCGCAAATAAAAACGTTCCATTTGTTGAGAACCATGATGGGGCGATGAATATCCGAGGTGAGGTAGAGAAAAGTGGAGCCTGGCTAGACGTTTCTGAAAGATGCACAGGTTTACAGCATGGGTTATTTTATTGCACAGGCTGACGTGTGGACGTTTCTGCCGAGTGGATTCAAGCAACTGAAAAAGTCGAGGATGAGTCCTGAGATTTTCAAAAAGCGCAGAAGACGAGGTACATAATGTTTTCGTTTTTGAATGAATGGTAGGTCCTCTTCTGCTCCGATGTAGGCCCTTGTAGAAACGATTCCTGAGATTTGGATGAAGGACAGGCGGAAACGAACTAGAGTTAGTTAAGTGAAGACGCTGGTGTAACAGGAGTGTCGATTTGTGTCTGAAGGAGAAAGAGCAGAAGCGACAGTGGAGGGGCAGATCAAATCCATGGAGGCTGGAGGAGAGGACAGACAGAAGGACGGCTATCGCTGAGAATACAGAGAGGTTTGCCCGCTTCACGTCAAACACATTCAAACCTTCTGGACTCTCCTTAATAGTTACGCCAGTATTCTGCGACTTGCATTGGTTATAGATATTCTTGTGATGTCTCCACAGGTGTACGGTTAAATTGTGCTGATAATTAAATATTTTAGAACAATATTCACAGCGAAATCGTCCAGAATCATTGTGAACAACCATATGTGTCTTCACCGAAGACATCTGTGTGAATGATTTTGAGCAAATAGGGCAGGAGTACGGTTTCGAGCCGGTGTGCGTAGACAGATGTCGCTTCACGGCGTAAAATGAAGATCCTTTTTTGTTGCATATCAAACAAACAAAAACACATCTCTTCCGGCTTTTTGGCACTTTCTGAATGTATTTATCTGCGTCACACAAATCGGTGATGGAAGGAAGGTTTGTCAGGACACTACTAAGTTCCCCATCTTCGCCTTTCTTCTTTCGTGGTTGATTTGTTACTTTCTTGAAAAACTCAACGGCCGTTAGCTTGCTCTTCCTGCAGGCGCGTTCAGTGGAAACTGTCATATCAGCAGAGGGAGACATCCTGGTTGGCGGCGCAGTTGCCTTCGGCTTACTCTTAACTGTGGTCTTTTTCAGGCTATCAGGGTGAGAGAGGCGGTAATGCTTCCGAAGGTCACCAACTGATGAAACTGCTGTATTGCATAACCGGCAGCACAGAGAACGCAGAGGAATTATGTCCGCACCATCCAAGTCCTTTATACATGAAGTTGTATTGTGAGTGAGTAAGTGAGTCGACAATAGTTCATCGGAACTAAAGCACCTGGAACACTTTGGACATGAGATCTCTTCCGTCTTGTGGAATTGGAGATGGCATCTAAATGCAGCAACCCTGTTATATTTCTTTTGGCAAAATGGACAGATGAATGATGACATATCGGGAAAATACGATTCTGTGTGCTCCACAAGCTTGTGAACCAAGAGATTGGGTTCGCTCGAAAAGGAACTACTACAGACAGGGCATTCATGGACCGGCTGGCTGTCAGTAGGACGGTTGACCTCGGTCGGAAACGTTGGAATATTATCAAGATCCACCATTGTCTTTTCTTGAAATAAAGCACCTGGGTCAAAAGTTGTAGGAATACCCTGGCTAAGTAGCGTTTTGCCGGCCTGGAGGGGATCAGACGGAATGACGTAAGATAAGGTGTTTGGGGAGTCGTGCAAGCCCGCCCCTGGCCAGACGGAAGAGATTTTATTTTGAGTGGCATCTGGACGTCCACAATCAGGATTCAGTACGGCTATACTGGAATTATCCAGGCAGTCATCCAGGAATGACCGACTCCCGCATTCTACTTTAGCATTTGTACGCCAGATATCGGAATGAGCATAGTGTTCCTAATTAGAATTAAAGCTAAAGAAATAACCGGAGAGCATACATTAAAGTTATTTGCCATCCGGAATACAAATCATAAACATTGACAATATGCCATCCTGGGACCGCTACTGAAAAAAAGCAGCCGAGACACCAAAGGGCGAAACATCGGAAAAACGTATGACCACAGACTGTCTAACGGTCAGTGATAAAGGTTCCAAATGGATGGAAGGAATCCCCCGCTAGTTCAAAGACGTATGCATATAGTGAAAGAAATATGAACATAGGACTTCCAAATAAAAGCCTCTAAGGATACTTTTTAGTCGCCAAGTGTGATTGTGTGAACGTAGCGATCACCGGAGGGTGCAGTACGAAAAGACAAACATGGACATTTGAACACGAAATACAGGCATATCTTATTAAGAAGTATAGCATAAGTGGACAAGACAGCACTGTTACGTCAGATCAGCTCTTTGAATGCGTTAACCGTTAGCACAGATGCGCAGTACAAAGTGTTAAAATCGGCACATGTTGAAGAAGTCCGCCCCCTAATGCCTGAAGGATGGAGAGGCCACAATTATACCTCAGAGTCCGTCACTTTCCCATTTTTAGTACAACTGCTTAATAATGCAATATATTTTTTGCAATAAAGAGGGCATGGATAAGCTGTTTGCTTTGGCGAAGAAGGGGAAACACTTGCACGAGTAAACTTCTTCTCTACATTTGTAACGGAGGACGGAGACAGACTCTACCATTTTTGAAATTCCAGTTGTTCACCCTGTCAATAAGGCGCGTTGAAAGAGACAAGCAGTGGGGTCAACAGCTGGGGTGACAAGAAATATTTCAGTCTGTCCAGACGCTTCGATACATCTACAACTGAATGTTCCTGAGTTTCGGTCATGCATTTTCTATGAAAAACATTATGTAAAGTGTATATATTACTAACAACATTTTATTGTCGTGCTTATTTAAAGTTAGATATTACCAATACCGTTTACAGTAGGGTTTTCAAAGGCATTGCCTATTACCCTTAAAATATACTGACCTAAATGCTGCGAAGTATTTTACACGTACAACTGGCTCTACTACAGGATCTGCACTAGGAAAACTCCTAAGCTTTCTGTAATGCAAACGTCTTTAAGAATATTTACCAGTTGTGCTAACATAGGACACCAACGAACGCTCGGAGTGGGTCGTGGCCCATCCATTGTCGCCTAAAAACCTTTCAAAGAGGTGGTTATCATTACTTCTCTTAACTGTTACCTGGATCATCGTCCTCACTATAAACAATCTCACGCGCTTGAAGTTATCACGGTGCGCTAAAATCCGAGGCTTGGAAGGTTGCCATCTGACGGGATAACTCGGACCTCCTCCTGGACTAGTGGTGGTCTGAGAGTCAGGTTGCAATGGCTCCTTCTTAATGTGGCCTTTATGGCACTTCCACCACAGTGTGGGTACCGAGCCAGGCGTCGGCGGCACGCCTAGGTGGGGCTCCAGCCGTGCGAGCCTCCAAGCTCTGTTGTGTTGGTGAAAATCCTGGTCATTTGTTGTGTGGTCCAGGGGGTGTGGTGGAGCGCCAAGGTGAGGATCCGTCCGAGCCATCCACCTGCGGCCTCCCTTGTCTCCGGTCTTCTTGACTCTGTCTTGACACTGGGCTCGGGCGAGGGAGGAGGAGAGGGTGTAGGTAGATGCAGCGCAAGTCTACTGGCACTATAAACCCCTGCGTAAGTCACTGTCCCTGCTCCAACCGCTGCAGCTGTGGGGCACATGGTGGACATCGTCGAAATCTATGGTCGAACTATCAATTCAGTCACCTGGATCATCGACACCAGGACATTTTACTTGGAATATCATACCAAATCTGCCATTTACGTTTCCTAACTTAACACCTTCTTTTCAAAATGAGCCCCCGTCTGTAGCAATCAATTATATCGATCTTCTCGAAGCCTTAACAACAGATCCTCATAGACTCCCTTTGATAGAATTGAGGACTTTGTCACCTAGTGTACTCTCGTCTAATTCATTATGTCATATTTATACATCGTCTACTAGAAACTTATTCCTTGTACTTGCTGCTTAATGCTTCACACGACCACGATTGGGGCGCTTCAAGGAAGGGTTCCTAGTTCGCAACTTTTCTTTTAAAATATCAGCAATTATGCATTTGCAGAAGTTCGCCTCTGATGATGACCTTAAGTGCGTTTGTTTGTTTTCCAAGGGTGGCAGAAATCGTTCGTCGAAAAAAAGATATTTACACCTATCTAGACTGTCGGAACGAAGCTAAGGTTGGCTGATAAAATATTGCCTGTTAAATATTCGTTGCATTTTTTAGTTAAAATAAACATTCCGATGCTAGAATTCTGCAAACTAGTTTGCCTTTCGAGTAAAAGGCCTGAAATTTATCGAATACGGAGTTTATTACACTGAGAGATGATTATTGGTAAGCTCCAGTTTCTAAAACGCCAATGGACAATGGGCAACCGACCAAGCTCTTCGAAGCGTCAACACCTAAAAAACCCATTCCGGTGAGCCACTCTTTTTATTCAAACGTTTCACACTAACTCCATTCCATGTCCGTCAGAAACGTACAATCTCGTGTCAGCGGATCGATTTCATAAACATCTTACCCCTGTATAATCACTCCATCGCAATTTTTTGTTCCGTTGGAGCTTCTGGTGTGTACCGCGTGTCGTTTATAGTGAAACCTTTGTACAACAGTCAAATCATTGCGGACAAACAGCTTCACCGTAGGATCCAGCATGGTGATCGCAGGGACAGTGGTTTACGCGTTAAATAGTTTATAGTGAAGGTAGGCGCGCGCAGCATCCATCGCATTCTTCCGGCCATTACGTACCAGGGCCCCGTGCCATGTCAGTAAGATTATGGCGGGATCGGACACACTGGTTAACAAAGCTAAACCACCGACATGCGCGTGCCACACACGCCTTGCTTGCGCATGATGGAACAGTCCATCGCTCAAGGAGGAAAGGAGCGGCTCCGACTCCAAATGGGCGGCAGTGCCATAGAGATTGCATTAAGAAGTAGGCATTGCAACTTGATTCTCCATCCAAAGAGATTGGCGGAGTTACCCCGCGAGTCGACAGTAGTCCAGGCCACGGCGTTTAGCGCGCCGTGAGGTTTTAAAAGTGTCTCAAACAGTTCGGACTGAGGAATGTGCCCTAATTGCCATGAATAGCGAATCCTCAGACCGGATCTTATCCTCTTGCACCTCCGAGATATCAAACCACTGTCCGAGCCGGTTGAACATCTGATGCGGGGGTTATGTGCAAGATGCAGCTACGGTGCCAGCCTACGGCCAATCGTACCATCACATCCCCATGTGTGTCATTTGTTATGAGTGTGCAGGCCTGAGAGCAAGTACCATGTTCTAATCTGTCCCCCGGGTTGACCCAGCTCATCGCCCGCGTGGCGTTCTTTGGAGGTGCTCTAAGTCCGTCTATGCATTCGGATGATTGTCGCACGTTACACCGACAAGCATATCTTGCCGTAGAAACACTGCCGGAAATAAACATACAAAAGATGTAGCGTAGGCGACTCCAAATGGACCTCACAGTGCAAGCATGAGTATGACGACAAGAAGTATATGTAAGCAGTACACTAACGGTCCTCACCGAACTCATCGATGGACTTGGTAGATTCTTCTTCTTCGCCCGTCCCGGTACTGTTGCTAAACACGTCCGCCACACCATGGTGTCCGTCTGTGAGCGGCTGTGAGTGTGTGTCCGACGCGTCCACGAGGTCAACGGACATTCCTGGACATGTCGGACACCTCCGGACCAACTGCAGCACCCGGAGGGCATTAACAGTCGTCTCTCCGTCCACTTCCCCTTACCTTCCACGCCGTTAACAAACGATAACCGCCCTCACGAATTGCCATTGCCGTCCTCATCCTCCTCCGCCTCCTCCTCAACGTCTGACGCTCTGACATCTGCCAAGCCCATCAACACTTCACCCAATCTTGACACAACAACAAACACCACACCACCACCGTCAACACCAGTGATGAGGACCTGGTCCATACCTGTTCTCAGTGCGATATCACCTTCACCTCACACATCGGCCTGGTCGGCCGCATGCCAATCCATCGCGCAACGAGTGACGAACCGATGCCTGTAGCACAAAACTTCGCCCGCTGCATTCGCCTCCCCTGTCCGCACTGTCCTCGCACATTCATGCACCGCATGGGTCAATTCGGCCGCATGAGTATCCTCGACAGCGGAATGGGCCACAGTCCCGACATACCTACCGTCTCCTGCACATCCACCATGTTTAACCCCACCCACAATCCGCCACAGCCACCAGCTCCATCACACTCAGTATATCTTGCACACCCACCGTGCATAGCCCAACCCACACCCCGGTACCCAACGCGCCCACCACCACCATATCCATCACCGGAGCAGATGCTGACACCGCCGACTGCTCATGTCCACACTATCCCCGCACATTCGCCTCACGAATCGGCCAGGCCGACCACTTGAGAACCTTTCGCACAGAGACCGTCGAACCATCGCCTGGAGCCCCAAACTTCACTCGCCGCATTCGCCTCCACTGTCCGCACTGCACTCGCACATTAACTTACCGCCGGGTCTATAAGGCCATATCCGCATCCACAAAAACCGGCGGTAGACAACCGCCTGATGCACCACACCATCACATCCTCCCTCACTAGCATCTCACCGCACATCGACATCACCCACCATAAGCACCTAACTCCTTACTCGCATGCAAGTGGGCTGTGTGCCTCTCGGCTTCTTCTCCATGCGGCTCCCCTGCTGCATGTGTGGTCGGAGTCTGAGACGTGGACGGTGCGTCGAGCGCCGTGGCACGGAAGGCAGCCAACTGACGTCCCAACTCAGTCCACGCAGTCTGCCAAGCTGTGTGCGTGTTTATGTGTAGTGGCGGACTGGTGGGCTTGGAGCCAAGCTGTCACGGCCCATTCATTAGCGATCTTTAGCGCTCATGCGTGTGAAGAGAGTGTTTGTATATGTATGTGTGCTTTATTGGTAGTGACTGTAAGACGACGACTGTTTTGTTAACTTATCTTGAAGGGTGACGGCCCAGGCTAACTGCAGGGCCACGTGCGCCCATTTAGGTCAAAAGGTATGGAAGCGCGTGCTATGCCACTATCAGCAAACCATGGATTTCGCAGCCAAGCATGCGTTGGCAGTTCCCTGACACCTGGTTCCCTGCCAGTAGATGCGCTTGCGGGCCCAGTGGGTATGCGAACGATGGGCATGGTTGCCCAGTCATCATCCTCGTTCTTCTTATTCCCGTTGGGTTGTTGTTGGTAAAAAAAATCCCGGTCAAGTGTATGCTGGGGGCCAGGGGGTGTGGTAACAAACCAAGGTGCGGATCTGGCCGTGTAAACCACCTACGTCCTCCCTCGTCTCCAGTCTTCTTGACTCTGTCTTGACACGGGGTCCAGGTGGGAAAGGAAGAGAAGGGGTGGTAGATGCTGCCCAACTCTACACTCACTTTAAAACAAACCACTCGCAAGCCACCGCGTCTGCTTCATTTTGCTGTGTGGCACACGGTGGACATCGTCGGGCACGACGGTCAAACTGTCGGTGTGTATATGTGCCCCAAAGACGGGCCACGCGATAGACGCGGTAGACTAACACGGGGGGCCTAATGGACTTCAGCAGGTGTTGCCGGTGTGCCCATTATAACAAATGATAACATTTGGGGTGCGTTGGCAGGCACATTTGCTGGCTTACAGTACCTGTGCCGAAGGTCAAAATTATAGTGGAAAATACAGCGTATTTTTGGTGTCGTTATTTGTGTTTATTTAGTTGAAATAAGGACGAAAAGACCGTTTGCTGAAGGAAAGTTTGATACGGATCTGTATATTAAATAGAATAGGCGTTTCTCGAAAATGTGACTTTTGTCGAACATTATTTATTTTTATCTCAGTAAATAATATTTTCTTAACCAAACTTTGCTTTATTTCTTTGACACATCGTTTATTTTCGTCTATCAGACTTTGGGGGCCGTAGTGTTTACCGATTCTGCGTTAAAGTCGTTAACCTGTGTTAATTCGTGACATTTCATGAGTTAGCACAGGTACTGTACGTCGAGCCAGATGGAATCCCTGCAGCCTCCCCATTTTGTCAATGGTTGAAATCTTGATGAAGTATTTGTTGTGGACCAGGGGGTGTGGTGGTATTATACGGGGCCGTCATGTCCTTGCAAGTAAGAGAGTCCATTTACGTTCGAGTCTCACAACGCTGACATATGAAGAAGTCAGTCGACGCAACGGGCACCAGAACACAAGCCGATCATACGTGTCGCAGCGTAAGTGAGCGGTACTCCCACAAACGCCGCACGTTCTATTGGACAATCTTCTGAAGATCTTCAAGCCAGCCTTCCCAGAACTCTCGTCTGACTCACGAAATCTGTTGCGTGCGACAAGCTTTTCTGTACTGGCAGATTTCAGGAGAAGGGGTTAGTATGTCCATTTAGGTCTGGTAAATCAGTCGAATGACCAGTTGCGTGCTCCTTCTCTGCGTTGTTCATCAGACGAGATAGGATTATGTTTAGCAACTGATGTGCTCCCATTTAATAGTGAGACTAAGCGTGAGTTCTGGCCTGTTTGAAGCAGAATTATGGAACCCATTGTAGATGCAGTGTCTGTCGTAGGAATATACTGGGGAGAAGGCAAGCCATCGAACGTACAGGTGTTCTGCAAACCACTAGTCGATGAGTTGTCATCACAATTAATGGTGGTTTGAGTGTCGGTGCAACTGACAGAACGCTGAATTTCCGTTTGTCAGCCATAATCTGCGACGCACCAGCTAGGTGTTTTATGATGCAAATAAGCAATGCCAGTGCATGCTATGAGCGCGAAAGATACTGGGTGAGTACGTAGACAAGGTTGTTCACGATAGTGCCTGAGCGTGCTAGAGCAGATGAGGATTTAATTGCTACTGAAAATGACTGTCACGGCATAGGTATATCTCCTCTATTAGCTCGCAGCATAGAACTGGCCTGTGCTTTTCCGTTGTGTCCTTAAAAGTTAGTTTATTTAGGAGTTACGAAATGAATACTGAACATGTGGCTGCCCAGCCCTAGGGAAAGTGAATGAATGTTGTCAGACTCAGCAGTGTCTATGGTTAATGATAGTTTACGTTCCCTAAATGCCCCTATTTCGCGGCATTTTCGCAGCGTGCTAGGTCATAAGGTGGTATGGACGTGTGGAGGTGAACGGAACTGGGTCAGTTCTTGCAGCAAACTGGCCTAGTAGTGCTTAATCGCATACCTTCGCGAAAGTACTGAAAGCATTTTCCAATGCTTTTTATTGCAGAATGATGTCTAGTTCGCCCGCCTTCGTGCAGGCAATGGGTACCCTACTGTGGGCGTTTCTTGCAAATGTTTGTGGATACACATCTCTTTTATATGGGAAGGGTGAAATGGCGCACAATGTTCGCAGCATTGTTAACTTACCGGACGCTGTTTCACGCATGATTCGCTAGACAGCTTTCACTCCCTATCCTTAAAAAGTTACCTAGGGAGATTCGAACATCTGAAAAAAGCTGTCCTAACCACTACAGCAGGTAGCGCGTAGATTAAACGAATTGTACTGTGTAACGCGACCTTCTTCATAAATACGCCAGTGTTGTCCTGAAGGATGGGGCAATATTCGTTGTTAAAGAAGCTTTCCGACTAGGAAAAGCGGACCCAGATCGTGACCTAAAAACATTCCAAGGCCCCTGAAGGTTATTTTGAAAAACGGAGCCCAAGCGGCGCTTCTGTTAGAAAGTAGAATGATCTTACGCGACTCTCACATGGAAGTGTTTTTTCGACCAGGCTACGAACCGAGGGAAAGCCTGAAAATGAGAGAACTGGGATCAGAATTAAAGGAGAGAATTGGTAGAGGAGAAAGCACTGTACATAAATATGGTCATCAAGGGCTCTGCTTCTAACCCCTCAAATATATACATATATATACATACATATACATATTTTCTACAGACTTGAAGTGCAAGAAACAACACGTGGGCGGACCACTGCTACTGTTAGGTGGATCACTTTCGTAGTCTCGATTTATTCAAAGAAACAAGCCTGTCGTTGACACAACACCCTCTGTGGGCTCTGTCGCCACTAATGATAAGCTACCAGGTATTAAGAATATGGTATGTTACACGTCAGGTTAGATACGATTAGTTTATGTGGAGTATTGTAATGCACAAGATTGCTTTGATTATTCAGTCCAGTCCTCCGACATTAAAGTCTTTAAGAGTAGGCTGGGGACTAACATTCACAGCTGCCCTTTGCCGCCAACGGTACATGAATATGCACGCTTCCCCATGCAGGATGAACTCATTCTCGTCAAAATTATTGGACGTTGGGACTCTATAGACGGCGTGGTCCTTGGTGAATTTGTTGGCTAACGGCTGAATGCACCTAACGGTGGCTTGCCCTCATCTATTTTATATGAGTTAATCGCCTCACTGACACCCCACCGCTCAATGGGCACTATCTTGAATTCTACAAGCCAACAGTCCCTACTTAATGATCCGAGATTAGTGGAGGAAAAGTCGAATTTGTGTAAAATATATCTAGATATTTCCGAAAACGAAGGAATATGCAACCCACTCGTGATTTTTTTCAAAATCATCTGTCCTCTACACTAAGGTAGACACTAAAGTGTCGTAAGGTTGAGGGACTTGAAATCGAAACCAATTTCAAACGACGCAGGCGTGGATTAGCCGACTGTTGCACTGAGAGTCAGTCTGCGGTGACTCTTTTTTAATGTAATTCATATGGCACTCCCATTCACTGAGATCCAAGTTGATCCCCCCATTTCCTCTTGTTGTATAAAATGCTGGTCAGTATACGTTGTGGACCAGTGGGTGTAATAGGACACCTAGGTGCGGGTTTCATTTGCGCCAGCCGCTTGCGCTCTCGCATGTCTCCAATCTTCTTGACTCTGACAAGTTGGGGGAGAAGAGAGTGCGGTAGATTCAGCGCTGGTGTGCCATCATTTTGAACTATTTCCGAGCAAATCACCGTCTCTGCGCCCACTGTGTCATGGAACACATGGTGGACATCACCAGCAACGACGGCCGAACTGTCTTTATGTGTCTGCACACATGATAATCCTCCGGGGCTTTTTCCTCACTCCAATACACGCCAACGACAAGCTGGCCGCGGCTTCCGGATGCAAAAAATGGGGTCGAAAAACCACAACAGAGGACAAACTTTGTTTTCGTCTCTTCATCTTCCCGCAGGCTGCCAGAATGGTACTGCCAACTCTGGTGACCTGAAATGCTCGTCGTATTCTAGAAGATTTGATGGCGGACCACCCAGAAGGGGGAGCGGCTCTGGCTCCTGCCAAACTGACTCGCGTAAAGTGGTCATTGTGACTCGCAGTGAGACTCGCTTCTCTGAACGAGGTCAAATACACGAGGTTGGTGCCGGGCTCACCTTCTTCGGGGGGCGGACCTCTAAAACTGGAACGATAAGAGGTCTGTGTCGCCTTGAATATCAGAAACAATACCATGAGATTGCTGTCCTACATGTCACAGGGCATCAATAACCGTCTCGTGACCGTGAGGTTGTCATTCGGAAGGACCAGCCTTGTCACCAACATCACTGCCTATGCACCTCAATGACCAATTTCAATGGGGTGAAAAACTTGTTTTATGAAGACCTTCACACACTCCTAACAACTTTGATGAAGGTGAAAACTGGTTGTCCCTGGTGACATCAGTACCCACATTGAGTGCCAATATTATTGTTTGTATAGGGTTTTCCGGCCACTGCACCCTAAAAATACTGCGCTCCTTTTACTTCAATTACCCTTCTCTGCAAATCCAAAGCGTCAGGTCAGTAAAGTTATCGCTCCAGCGATCACATCTTCTCCTTCTTCTAAACTGCTTCCTGGAAGTCGCCTCCTTGCTTATGCCGTCTATCTGTTTGGGCACGACGTGCTTCGATCGGCTCGAAGTTGGGAAACATTTAGCCTTCGTGAGTCGTCCACCTATGCGCGGATTCGGTTCCTGCACGAGCGTCTCAACGGTGACGTGTTTTCAAACTTTGTTTCATGCAAATCTCCGATAAACACAGATCCGGCGGGGCCTCGTAGCTCAAGTGGTTAGAGTGTTGGCTGTACTAAAGCCTTCTCCTTACTGCGTGGGTTCGAATCCCACCGAGGCGCCGAGTTTTTCATAGTTGGGTCAATATGAATTATTCAAAATCTGCCAAAATACCTATGAAACACAGATCTAACAAGACGTGCAGTGTTTCAACGCGGCTGACGAATGATTCAAGTGCTCCTTCAAGACCGTCACTCGAGGCTTCGTAAATACTGACAGAAGATTGAAAAAAGCGAACACTGCGAGTTCATGGGCGAGAACGATACAAAACTGATTCAGCAGAGGGTGGCCGAACGAACCCGCGAACAGAGGGTGGTCCACGAGGCCGCACTGAAGAACAAGTTCAGCCAGTTGCCTGTTCTAACGTCATCAGAAAACGATAAGCTATTGCACAACCTGTTACCAAAGGAACTCACAGGGAAAAAAGTGCAGATGTTAGGGCATGGGGCCTCACATAACACAGTTGGCACCAAAACTCACAACATGATTGCAACAAGGAGTAAATCCCTAACCAGACGAAAACGACAGACGAAACGAAGAACCTCATCTGACACCAAGTTTTGTTCTTCCTCATGGTCCAAAGGCCGCGCGAAATGTTTTCTAAGGTCCAACGTGATGCACTAGGGAAACTCAAGACCGACAAAGAACTCGTATCGGGCCTGAGGACAAATGGCGTACCACTGCCGTACTGGATAGGGCAGACCACCTCCATGAAGTCAAAAGCTTGCTGAAGGATCGTCAGCTCAATGTCCCAGGCGAATCCGACCCCTCAAAAACACCAACACGCGAAATCACTACAGTGTTATTGGCAATGAAAAACACAGGTGCAATATCTCCGATCGACCGACGCAAGAAACAGCCTTAAGATTTTCTGATCTTCAAACGTGCGCAGAGCCGGCGATCCCCTCAGACCCATCGTATCACTCAAGGCCACTTAAATTTATGGACTGGTAAGTTGACTGTCTCGACGCCTTAGATTTCCGACAGCAGATTAAGGCACCAGTTTACTCGTCAGTACAAATCTTGGAGAAACGTTAAGGGATAATTCTCCTCTCAAACGACACCGTGATATCATTTTGTGTCATGTCCTTTTTTACCTCTGTTCCGCAGGATCTGGTTGTCGAGAACATCGAAATACTCCTAGAGAACTAATACGACAAAAGGAAAAATCTCCTTGGACACGCCCAAATCATCCAACTCCTGAAGTTCTGCCTCAAGACGTACTTAACGTTCGATGAAAAAATCTGGGCGTTTTCGTGACTCATAGCTGAAGCGGTCCTACAGCGGTTGGAGCCGCTGGTTTTTCGACACAAAAATCCGAAATTCTGCTCTCGGTATGTGGATGATACCTTCGTGGACTTTGAACGGGATCAGGTGCTGACACTTAAATAACGTCACACCGCCTTCCTGGACATACAATTTATGATGAAGAGGGAGAAACAATCAGCTAACCTACCACAAGGATTGTGGTAACCTAGGGACTGAGGTGTTCAGTAAAGTGACTAATATGAGGCAAGTACTGAGTTTCAACAGCAACCGCCCAATAAGCCGCAAATGCAGTTGCGTAAGGGCGCTATGCCGGCGTCTCAAGATGCGTTGCAGTGAACCTAAAAGCAAGGTTGTTGAGTGCCAGTACCTTCAGCGGGTACTACCAGCGAATGGATACCTGTGCAACTTATTTAGCCGACGCATGCGTAAACGCGAAAAGAAGCAAATTTCGACCGCCTGAAATTTTGTCGAGTCCTCTCGTACATGAAAAACGTCTCGGTAGCCGTTGGCCGCCTTATCATACCATTGGGAGTGGGAGTTCCACACAGGCCGGGAGAAATCGTCCGATGAATTCGTGCGTGTTTTATGGTCTGGCGGTGGGGATATACATGTGGTGTTCTTCCACAGGGCAACCAGACTAGGCGTAATGGCTGACGTGCCTTCATCATGCCACCTGCATCTACCGCAGTCATTAGGAGCATGCGCATGCCCAGCGTAACCTGATAAACGCGTTCGGTGATCAAGCCTGACCTCGTTTTACCCAAACGCATTCACTGTGCAGACCGTCGTGGGGGCCACATACATATCATTTTATTGGAAGATGGGCATCCCAAGAAACATAATTTGAAGAAGAATGAGTCCTTTGGGAAAATGAACAAACTTTATTTCGTAAATTTTGGAGTCTGGTTCCCCAGCTCGTCTTCAGATGTGTAGTAAGTGTGAAGAAACAGTCAAACTTTAAACAATGCCGAAAAAATCGATATTGCTTTGTCATGGCTGAGGATGGGTTAATGCTGTGGGCTGATGTCACGTCTTGATTGGTTATTACCTTTTCCACTATTCTTTGAGATTTGTATACATGGTATCAAGGTCGATGCGTCGATTGATGCATGAATCATCAGAGTGAATGGCCTCTAGGAATTCTCGGCCTTTCTTATATGGGCAGGAACCGACAATGCGTGTTTTATCCCAAGCGAATTCGTGCCCAGTTTCAAGAGTATGCATGGCGACTTGGGATAAGTGGTCCCGCCTCTTCACTGCCAATTGGTGTTCATGTAGGCGTGTAGAGGCGGATTTTCCGGTTTGACCACAATACACTGCATTACAAGTGTCGAATGGAATCTTGTAGACTACTTCTTTCTTATCCAAATAGCCAACCCTATCCTTAGGGTGTACAAGCTGATTGCGTAGCGTGGTAGTCGGTTTGTGAGCCACTTGTATTTGGTGCTTCCTCAGGTGTCTTTCAACGAGTTCAGACACATTTTTAATGTAGGGAAGCGTTCGCCAATGTTTTGGTTTTGGCGTCTGATCGGAACAATCTAGTTCCTTCCCTCTTTCTTTTGATTCCTGCTCTTTCGTGCATCGGCGTACAAAATCTCTATGGTAGCCGTTTTGGGAAAATAGGTTGAATAGATAACTGAGTTCTTCTTTGTAACCTTCGTTCTCAGAGCAATGTGTCTTTGCTCGATTAAGTAGGGTCTTAACAGCACTCCGTTTGTGAGCCATAGAGTGGTTGCTTTCGTAATGTAGGATAACTTCCGCGTAAGTTTCTTTGCGGTATACTGATGTCTGGAATGTCCTGTATGTGCCTCAATTTGTCACCGCCGACGCAGAGGAATAAATCTCGCCTGACGGAGCATGAAAATCTAGCGTGCGTTGGAAGAATCTTTTCAGTCTGGCCTGGTACGCAGCGAAAAATGGGGCTGTGTGTGGTCCGCGTAGACGAGCCGTTCAGACTCTCGGTCATTGCACCCAACCTCATTCACACCTGCGTGCAGGCTCAGAGAGTCGACTGGTGCACTGGGGAGGGGAGCGACAGCAATCGCCACTTGGGAACCCACAGTCACTATAAAAAATCTGAAGAGCCTGTATCCGTCACGACGCGCCAAAAGTCATGGCCTGAAACGTCACCCACGGACTTGTTAAATCAGCCGTCGTGGTCGGTAGTGTGTGCGTATCTGGCATGAGTGCCTCGAGGGCCGTGATTCAGTCTCAAAGGATCTTTAATACGACCTTTATTACACACTCACGCATGTGAAATTTGAGCCGCGCTCATGAAGGCTTTGTACATGACTTTGAGATCAGGTCGTGTGTAACGTGTAGACGGGCTTGTTGGCTTTGTCAGACATTAAGTCCTATCCCGTCTATTGTTTTCTTGACTCTCTTGACAACGAGGTCATGTGAGTGAAGGAGGAGAGAGTGCGGTAGTTGCCGCGCAAGTCTGCCATTATTACAAAATAACTCAAGCTGAAGTCACCGTCTCAATGCCCGCCATTCCGTGGTGCCGACGGTTGACATCGTCGTTCGTGATGATCGAACTGCCGGAGTACGCTAGACTTAAGAATGTCCCGTCATTGTGTCTCCCAGTCGCCCTCACATGAACGATTCGCTTTTTTAGAAGGTTCGTTCTCTGCCATTCCAGCAGGCCTGACTGGTAATCCTATGATTTCTTGTCATGGGGTTCACATACCTCCTTGGACAAACGCAACCGTCAGTTAAGTCTTGAAGCGACTTTTAAGATGTCAGCTGTAAATGCGGGAGTCCCGTGTTATCGCTAGTCTTGCCTGCTCCAGTGGATATGGTCGCAATTTCTTGCTTAAAAGTCAAAAATGTCTACCATCGTAGCAAAGACTGCACACATGCCTGATGTCAAGGATTACGATTAGCGGGTGGGGTAAGGGCTGGGTCAAAATTCAGAGTAGCGTTTAGGGCTTAACATCAGGGATATGATTATGTTTATGACCAGGGTAATGGGTTAGGGTAGACTTCAAAGTAGCAGGGGCATCAGAGTTCGGGTCAGGTTGAAAGTAGAATTTAGTTTTGGATTTCGTACTATGATTAGTGTCAGCGTAAGGGTCGGAGATAAGGCTAGGCTGACGTCCAAGGCCAAAGTTCGCGGTTAGAACAAATGTGGGAGTAAGGGTAAGGGTTCAATTTGAATTTTGATTTAGGTCTATTTCTAGGGGTCGGTCAAAGGGGTCAGAGTTAGGCTCATGGGTGACGTACGCGTCAGGGTTTTGTTCAAACAATGTCATCCTACCGGAGCCATCGCCGTCGAAGACGTCAAACTAACCGACGTAAATCCTCAAATGCGCACACTGGGTTTCCTAGTAAACCCACCGAACGACGCCTACTTAGGAAAATATAGTAGGCAGTTGTGGGTACTATATATAACCTATCTTTGACCCTACAAAAGGCAATCCCTCCTCATCGAAACACATTTCAGGAGTTTGGTCAACGTTTCATGAGATCAGTCATTGACTTCTGGCATAGATTAGCATTGAAGGGCTTCCGCACGCTTGCAGTGCAAAAGGGGACATTGTGCCAGCGGTGGATACCTCGGTGAAACTGGCAAGTCCCAGTGTATTCTCGTACACACAGCATAAGAAGCTACAACTTAACTCATAACCCCATATGTAAGCGGAGTCTGTGCTCAACAATGAACGTGTGGAGCACGGGTTTTATCACCAATTTTTGTAGCCAACTATAAAACTATGAGTGATATCTAGGTCATTGGAATAAATGTTGGTCTTTTGATTAACCGTAATGCTGCTCTCTGACTCCCCAGTATCAAACGCACATAGTGTCCAGTTCCGTAAACCTACACCTCTGCAGAAATTTTAAAATTTATCTAAGCCGCCAAGATGAGCGTAAACTTCACTCTCCTATAAACCATGTCTAACCTGTAACGTTAAGAATGGACGTTGTAGTAAGTGGGAAACCCTAAGGGTTAGGGCTAACGCAACGCTCCTGTGGATGCCTACAGTAGATGTGCTAAATGATGAAATTTTGACCGAAATTCTGAAATGCGTTTTCGACTGAAAAAGCTTATTTAAATGCGGCTTTAAAAGCAAATATCATGCAGCACAATGCTATAGTAATTCAGATGCCTCGGGATATCGGCTTTCGAGCGTCCGCACGCATGAATTTTTCTCGATGATTTTCGATGCTCTTACAAATTCAATTATATTTCAAAGAAAACATGTATACAAATATTTATTCGCTTCTTAATTCGCTAGAAAATTACGTCCTCTTTCAATTTTATACTTGAAGAAAGGGTATAATTCGGTTTTCAAAAACTTTTTCAATTTTCGAATAATTTTGAACTCGACTTTCACTTTCATTCAGGGTTTTCAAACTACAAACCGTATGTTTTCTGCGTACGGAGAACCATACATTTCTCTACGGTATTAAGAGGAGACAGCATGAGGTTCATAAAATTTATCAGTGGATTTGAGCCATATTGTAAACTTTAAAAACCACATCAGTAAATGCAGACGCACGTGGTTTTACGGGGGACATTTCACGGACTGAAAAATCTCATAATTAGAAACTGTTTAAAACCGAATTATACCATTTCCTCAAATGTAAAATTGCAAGACGACTTTGTTTATGACAGAATGAGTAAGAAAATAAATATGTTTATGTGTGTTTTACATGAAGTATAGTTGATAAATTCAACCATAAGCGCATGGAAAATCAATGAGAAAGAGTTATGCCACTTAAGTCGTCATCTTTTACAGAGTATAGTTTTTGTATGCGGCCGAAAAGATAATCAGTATATTATTACCGACAAAGACAAGGGAGACTGGAGTGGCCATTCTGGCTTATTAGCCGTTTTCAACCAGTCATACCCAACCCCGAAGTGTGTAACGCCCGAGGCTCGAACTCGCGACCTGTTAGTTAGAAGTCCACGCCTCTAACCACTGGACCACGAGCCCGTTTCCCTATCGGTTTCGATCAGGAATATACAATGGTAGGGTACGCTCACCGATCGTTCTTACGGAACTCACTCGTTCCGTTGTGCCTTACGGGATAGCTGTGTGTACGAGAATACACTGGGACTTGCCAGTTTCACCGAGGTATCCACCGCTGGCACAATGTCCCCTTTTGCACTGCAAGCCTGTGCGGAAGCCCTTCAATGCTAATCTATGTCAGAAGTCAATGACTGATCTCATGAAACGTTGACCAAACTCCTGAAATGCGTTCCGATGAGGAGGGATTGCCTTTTGTAGGGTCAAAAATAGGTTATATATAGTACCCACAACTGCCTACTATATTTTCTTAAGTAGGCGTCGTTCGGAGGGTTTACTAGGAAACCCAGTGTGCGCATTTGAGGATTTACGTCGGTTAGTTTGAGGTCTTCGACGGCGATGGCTCCGGTAGGATGACATTGTTTGAACAAAACCCTGACGCTTACGTCACCCATGAGCCTAACTCTGACCCCTTTGACCGACCCCTAGGAATAAACCTAAATCAAAATTCAAATTGAACCCTTACACTTACTCCCACATTTGTTCTAACCGCGAACTGATTTAGCACACCTACTTTAAGTATGTAACGGCAACACTGACCCTTGTAGATAGCCGTAAGACCTAGTACAGAACTCAATGTCTAACTTCTTTTTAGGCCTTATGTTCTTTGCCAATTGTAACCATCTATTCCGAGGCTATCACTTATCCCTAGAGGTCATCATTATCAGCAATCCCTATATCGATGCCGAAGACGTAAAATAACCACGAGATTAGCAGTTATCCCCCAATAAAGTCAGGAACCTGAGCCGCAAACCAACAGCAAACCAAGTTACATTTTCCACTAAACTAAAGCTTTTTCTTAATACTTATGCTACAATCTCCAGCGAATTTATTTTCCATAACCGGTAATCACAGACGCAAACTTCCACCTCAAAGCGCAATATGTTATCTAACTGGTAAGATTAAGTACTAATCCTATGCCCGAGGCATAAACGTAAGCCAAATACTGCCTAAGCTGCTGCCTAGCCTTAACCACAAGTCATATCGCCAACCGTAAGCGTAACTTCCCCCCCCCCCAACTCTTCATTCTCCGCGTCCTGACTACTAATCCACTTATCATACTCAGAAAGCTCAAGCGCAACCATAACTGTTGCCACTAATACCTGCTCAGAAGTAAACCGTAACGTTTACTCGTTACTCTCCAACACAAAGTCAAACGTTTTCCCATAAGCTAAAGCCTCACTCTTAAGCCCGATTATTGACCTTAATCCTACTGCTATCCGCAAGCACGTAAACAAGTAATCCAGTTAGGCGATTTTTAAGGCCGTCCAATATCCACCCACATATCATCGCATCTGCCCATTTGTAAATGCGCGTCATGAAGTATGCAACATGGCCCATTTCCACGTGAAAATGTTATGAGCACTGCAAAATATCTTCTTAATGGCATAGAAGAAGGTATCTTTACCCTTAAACGCAGTGTGTAGATTTTGTCAGCGCTAGAGGGGCGCTCACCGATTGCGCTACGGAACACACTCGTTCCATTGTGCTTTAGAGCTCTTTCTCGAGTCCCGCCGACGGCCGCACAGTGGCGGGTAATATAGGCAAAATAGCGTTACCGACAAAGACAGGGAGACTGAAATGGCCATTTTTGGCTTATTAGCAGTCGTCAGCCAGTCAGGTCAGGTTAGGAGTGCAACATCCCTAACAAGTGAGCCACGAGTCCCTTGTCCTGTCGGTTTCGAACGGGAACAATGATAGAGGGATGCTTACCGATGACGACTTTTAACCCATAAATGGTCATTCCAGTCTACCTTGTCTTTGTCGGTTGCGCTATCCTGCCTATAGACTGTAGACGAGAAGGCCTAGACGAAAATACCACGGCAAATCGAGCTTAAGACAGTTCCATAATTGAAAAACCTTTTCGAAACTTGAATATGTCCTGTTTTAGCGCAAAACCTGAAGAAGAAGAAGAAGAAGAAGAAAAAAAAGCGATTTTTTTCCAAATCAGCACAAGAACGAATTTTTGGACAGTACTGCTGTGAAATATATGGTCGGAACTGGTTATGGGGCACCTTAACAGGACAAGAGAATGGTAACACCCCGCTCGCGTGATACAAGTGGCCGTGCCCAAACTTCCGGTATGGGTGGATATTCTGTTTACCTGGAAATACCTTCCCTGCCAGCACCAGCCCCGTCTAGCCCCGCCTGGCCCCCTCAATAATGGCGGGGCTAGAGGGGGCCATGAGGGGGCTAGGCGGGGCTGTAGAGGGGGCTGTGGCGGGGCATGCAACGCGATAGCCCCGCCTGGCCCCGCCAGCGAAAAAAATGCGCAGGGGACGCCACATCCCCGCCCACTTTTGGCACCACTTTAAAATATCGTCCTGTATACCGAGTCCCCTGAGGCGCAGTGCCTCACTGTTCCCACATGTTACACGTAGGAACCCACCCTGCGTACGTAGAATACTACGGTATTACATAGTACTCACAGTGACCCCGCCGCACACGTGCCCACTAATCGGCAGCCAATATCAAATACACGCGACGCAAATTCAAGTGAATGAGTTATTTATTATATAAACGAAAAATTAATTGGAAAATATGTACAATCATAATAAATGTCAGTGCCAGTATACACATGGACTTCAACATATGTTATGCCATTTAGTTGTGCGTTCCAGAAGTCCCCGCTTCGACGGCTGGTTCCTATAGTTGAAGAAAAACAATCCTTTGGAAAACACATGGTTGATGGAAGGGAAGTAATACTTTAAAATTTAAATGACAATTTTTACACTAATTAAGTTCACTGCAGCAGTATGAATATTTAACCTAAAATATGTGAATTTCATTGATGGTAATTACCGTGTCTTCAGATAGAGACAGTGTGGGACAACGTGTATCATCGCTAGTCCCTCGAATTGCCTCCCGGCGTTTAGCCCGGCCGCCATACCGGTCCCTCGATCCGTGAAACCAATCAATGACAGTCTTGCGAATCATTTCGTGGGCGCAATCACCAAAGGTAGGGTTCAGGCGAATGGCATCTGAAGTGTTAACAAATGAGGAAAACTTACCACACAGGGGAGCATATAAAGGACTACCAACAAAGGATTGTTTTCCCACTGAGCCACTCCAACAGTAGTCACGCCTTCATCTGGCGCTTAATCCGCCTATATATGGTGCTTCGGTGATAGCCAGAGTAGTTAAGCTTCATAATTGTTTTGGATATTCAGTAAAAATTTGTATAAGTGGACTACGAACACCAAGGCTAAATACTACATACATTGACATACAACTCGACTACGTGAACTGGCTGTTGAGTAGACACCTAAACAATTAGCATAATATACATAAATGAACTAAGACAGCTATCAAGAGCATGAAAACAGCATTGGTTGACTCACGATATTATCTGCAATCGATTGTCAAATATACGAATTAATAACACACACAGATTCTAATCCGGTGGACAAATAAGAGTTTACGCAATGAGGGACTTAAACAAAACCTCAGTATATTGTGCTCATTCGCAGCTACATTCAGTGGGCGTAAACGGATGCTTTCTCCATGATTTATAAGCCAATTGTGATAAATTAGCTCCTTTTAATGCCAAAGAAGGTACAATGAGTGGTGCTTTTGAAACATATCCTTCGATGCAAATACGCTTCAAAAGGTTTCAATCCAGAGGGGGCTCTGGCCCCGCCCAGCCCCTTCCAGCCCCGCCTATGAAGGAGTCATGTGCTGGCAGGGGGGGCTCCGGCCCCACCCAGCCCCTTCCAGCCCCGCCTATGAAGGGGCCATGTGCTGGCAGGGTTTAAACCTAGCCTTAACCTTAACCCAAACCTTTCTCTAATGCTAGGTCTATACTTACTACCAACTCTAGGCATAAACCTAACTCTTATTTTCCTAGAATTCAACGCAAAGTCACCTCTTTTATGGGCGGTTCCCGTTCCTAAATTCTGTTGGGGGGTGGGGGGCATATGCGCAATTCCTGCAAAGTAGTTTCAAGTTTATGCGAGCATCGAAATTCAATATAAAAATGCTAGCCAGTTAAGACGCATTTTTTACCAGGTGCGGTTTTTATGGGCGGCTGGAAAGTCATATATTCAAAAACCAACACTCTAGCCTGTCTGGAACACTATGCGTTTATGCTGCAGGATAGTCAATGCTAGAAATCCACTTGAATAATCCTCCCTATATGAAAACGCGTTTCAGAATTTCGGTTAACATTTCATGAGATCGATCATCGACTGCATATACTTTCACTGCATTATCTTATGGTTTCGCTCTTATGTATTACGCTTGTTCCCGAGGTTTTAATTGTAGCTCTATATGCCACTACATCATAAGTGAGCATAAGGCACATTGCATCATACCGCGGTGCACTAATACAAAAATGGAAAACAAATGCCTTAGATGACAGCTTACCCTGTATTTGATGTCTGATTTCGGCCACTCTTCGAAAATTAAGACTATTCAGATGTTGGCTAAACAGTGTTCTTTTCGTTTAGCCACTAGTATGAGCCAGTATATTTTCCTCTTTTTTAGCCACCATGTCGATATCGGTGTAATTGGCTGCTTTTGCAGAGCCAGGTCATGCGGTTAGGCGTATTTAAGCAAGTACTTGGCCGTTAAGTGACTTCTCATTATCAAACGCGAAAATAGTCAGAGTTTAGTGCTTTATCCTATGAGCATTAACTCCCACATTCTGTAAAGTAGGCGTTCTGGGGCATAATCACATGAATTGTTCCGACAAGTCAATCCAACCGACGGACATGCAACGCACACTGAACCCCTTTTTGTAAACGTACAAACTTGAGGGGAATTAATACCAGAAAAGAACACGGCACTGTCAAACACTTTCATCGATCATGAACCCGCTATGATAAGAAATTTCAGCAAGGGTATGGTTTATGCCCGGGGTCAATTGCTCAGGGGAGAAATTGCGCTAAAATTGAATAGTTGATGATATTTATTTGTACGCGCCAGGAAAAGAAATAAAAAGACCTCGCTGTGACTGTTGCGTGAGGATGGTCCAGATGCTTTAAGGTAGTCACTGGAGTAAAAATACATCAATGCAATACTTTTTGACAGTGCCTATAAGGGGGCATTAAATAGTGTCCCCATGTAACTGATGACAGTATGCAGAGGCAAAGGTAGCACGATGTTCTTAAAATGTTCCTTTTTTTCTCACGACGAATGTTTCTCCGATTAATTAATCCCGGCCATAAACCATGACCTTGCCGAAGATTCTACTGACATATAAATAAAAGCGGCGTCTTAACAATAGGTGTGCAGGACTGGGTTTAAGGTTATGAGGGTTGGGGGATAGGGCTTAGAGGTATGATTGTCGGTATCAATGTTGGGATAAGAATGGTTAAAGGTTAAATTTTAGAAATGAGGAGAGGTACCCCCTGGAATTTAGCGCAAGATCTCTTCTAGTACGGGGATCCTTATTTCCGTGTCCAACCAGGGCTCGTTCTGCGACCAATGCCATGAAAGTTAATAGAAATCCTGCAATGCGTTTTCGATTACTTTGTGACGTATTCCAGGGATATTTTAGACATGCCGGGGTGTTGGCTTTTGCGTACACTCCTTTTCAGTCACCTGCAAAGGCCGCAATCGATCAAAATGGCCATATAAGTCGCATGCATATATTCTATTGATTTTCGATGCCCCTGTTAGTTCAAAGACATTTTATAAAAAATCTCCATAAAAACTATTATTGCCTGTACTCATTTAGAGGAAAATAATGTTTTCTTCAAAGTCATGCTCGAAAAAAGGATACGTTTGGGTTGCAATAAGTTTTTCAGCCTCGGACTAATTTTGAACTCTATCTGCTGTTGTGTTTTCGTCTGTGATTTTCAGTTTTCAAGCGGTTTACTTCCCGCGTAAGGAAAGACATAAATATCCTTATGACGTTACGAAAATACCATATGAGGCTCATAAAGTATTGCGACGAATTTGGACTGCGATAGGCAGTTCCGCCTTCTTCTGCATATGTCAACTAAAGGCAACGCAAGCCCAGTGTTGGAAGAATCGACGTCCGAACGCAGAACCACTTTTCGAATCCTAATGCTTTTGGAGAGGAAATTGGCGATAAATGCACAATAAAACATTTAAATGATAGGTATTTTTACTAGTTTCCGTTGAGACAGTCTGAATTTATCCTTTCATAGATCAGTTCATCATCGAAAAGGCCGGTTGTGACATTTAGACCCCACTTCTACATCGAACCGTCTGGACTTGGTTGGCAATCTAAAGCTGTTAGTACTTTTTTAACAACATTTCCGTGAAAGCTAGAGCTTTTCAAGACGCTCACGTGTAGGGGGTTTAGAGAGTCGTTAACAACTCCGAAAAGGGAATTATTCAGTATTTTAGAAGACTCTAGAGCAGTAAATAAATCAGGGAGGCGAATAAAAGTTGCAAGCGATCTCAGATCAAAACAGAGGGGTGGTGAGTAAAGTTCAATCGAGCATGCATTATTTATTTGAGCATATTTTTATGCATTGTCTTTCGGCAAAGATTGCCTATATTTCCTTACTGACAGGATACGGGAATAGGAATTCCTCGTAAAATAGACGGCTATGCGCTGAATTCCGGGTAACTTAGGATCAGTGTTAAGACAAGGTTAGGGTTAGGGGTGGGGTTAATGTTAGAGTTGGAGTTACAGTTAATGTTTAAGTTTGTGTTTGTGTTAGCATTAGGACATGGGAATAGTTAGTCTCTCGGGAACTTAGTACAAAGCCACCTGTATTACAGGGGACTGTTATAACATTACCGACAAAGATAAGGGAGACTGGAATGACCATTTCTGGCTTATTAGCCCTCGTCAGTGTGTCATGATATCAGCCGTGGAGCGATCGGTGAGCGTTCACTCTACTAATGTACGTACCCGACTGCAACCGACAGGAAAACTAGCCCGTGACTCAGTGGTTAAGGGAGTTGCACTTCCAGACAACAAGTCGCCGGATCGAGCCCCAGGTGTTCCACGCCTCGGGGATGGGTATGGTTAGCTGGCGACGGCTGGTAAGCCAGAAAGAATAATTCCAGTCTCCCTTGTCTTTGTCGGCAACTCCAGTCTGCCTATATAATGTGCCGCTGTGCCACTACTAGCGGGGTTCGAGTGTAAGAGACCCAAGCCACGATGGGATGAGTGAGTTTCGTAGCACAATCGGTGAGCGCTCTTCTACCAGGGAAGAGTGTTCTTATTCCAGTGTCCTACTGTGGACCACAAGAGTGATCCTTAACCTCTAAAAGTGCATTTCTTTGAATATGACCACTTCCGAAAGTCGATGTTTAGCTGATTTCGCAAATATCTGCAGACAGTTTTGGTCTCTAGGGCCGACATAACCTGCTCAGTAAATCTATCGTTAAACGAATAAGGTACCGTTAATATTAAAAATGTAATATCTGCAGTCAGGTATACCTATTTTTAATGAAATGTTGGCTGACGCAGAATAACGGAAAAGAAAGAATTTACTCGAAATCCCAGTAATTACACTAGATGTGATGTTTCCGAATCAGCCACAAGACGTTGGTCACAGAAGGAAGATTATTTTTTGCCGGCAAGAGGGTTGGCAGTGGAGCTCTCTCCCCCTATACACGTTTATTAGACACTCTTCCTGACCAGTTGGCCGCGTAGCGGTCATGATAAACCACTACAGCGGACAGAACGATTGTTTTATTGGCTTCCCTCCCAATGCTCTCGGCGATTTTTAGAAGACAAACGTTAAGGAGCAAAGAGTTGACATCAACTTCTGTTTCCTGTCCACGATGGTTTGTCTTTTCGACATCAAAGGAATCGTTTACGTTGTCTTTTTCCACATGGCACCACAGAGAACGGGCATTATTATTAGCAAATGCTGAAGTGACTGTCTAAGGCAGGGAGAAAAAAAATTATTTGAATTGTGACGTTCAGCGGCTGGCTGCTTTATTACGCCAACGCGTTTGTCTGCATAGCGTTCAAAATCAACCAATTTTGGCGAAAAATAGCAGGATAACGGTTCCTTACCCTCTTACTCGCCTTACCAACCCGGGGTCTTTTTTATTCCCAATAATAAGGAAAAATACAAAGAGAAGGCGTTTTAAAGAGGTGAGACAGGTTAGGAAAAATTGGCGAGGGCACTTAGCAGCATAAGCCCAAAAGAATATCGAAGTGTTTCGAACAGTGGATAAGCCGTTGGGACAAATACGTGTCATCGAGTGAACAGTATTTTGAAGGGGACTACTGTTTCTAAGGTGTTATCTTCAATAAATGAATTTGAATAAACAATTATTATTTTGGGGCACGTCCTCGTATTCTGACTACAGGGATCTATCTGAAATCATTTTTCTCATTTTTTGACAAAACTTTCCCGTTTATTCTCCCCCACTCCGTTGATTTCATTACTGATGGCACAGACCGAAATTTCACAAATATTCCTTAATTCCTTATCAGGGTTTCTTTTTCTCGTAGCTTCAATGATGCTCAACAGAGTGATTCTATTACCTTCCAGTAGAGTCATATCGACAGCTGAGACGAATCTTACCTCATCAAACGTAATCACCTTGCGATTTGACCTTGAATTTGGATAGACCTCGGAACTATATACGAAGAGGGAAGCTCTGTCACGGGAAAAAAAGCTAGAATTACTTTAACTTCCGCGTGTCCTCGCCTATCTCAGTCTTTATGGCTAAGTGCTGTGTGTACATATAGATGACTGAAAGCCAGACTCAGCGGCACCTTCGTGGTGTGACCTTTATGGCTCTCTCCCTCACACGTGGCATCGAAGGAGCCATCGTGAACTCCTGGTACATAGTATGGATGCCGGATTGCGTGTGGCACGCGCTGATGGGCTGTTTAACCTTTCCAGTCACTTCTGGTCATATTGACGCTGTCCTGCCATCGAAGCCAGGTTGGTGAGGGAGGTGGGAGTGCGATAGATGCCGCGAAAGTCTGTTCGACTATAACTTGGTTGTTGCACAAGTCGTCGTTCGTAGGACACATGGTAGGCGTCTTCACCTGCGACGATCATAACAGTGTGCCTCAAGAAGAAGAAGCGATCGCTGGAACAATGGCTTTATGCGCCTTCCAGCGATTGCTTCTTCTTCTGATCAACTAGTTCCTGGAACTCGCATCTTCGCTTGTATCGGCAAAGGATCAGAAAGGATCACTGACTGAGTAGAAAAAGACTGAACTGACTACTTCTGATTCATATAGCCTCACCAACCGGCCAGACGCTGATCCCAGCCAGAAAAGAAGAGGACTCATTAAAAGGAATTTTTGGCCGTTTATTATTTGAGCTGAACGTTGTGATATTAGTCCATGGGCTCATAACCTGTCAGGCGCCCATAAGAATATTCAATCGCATAGAATAGATCGTTACTGGTCCAGCAATTTGTAAGGTGATATACAGAATATACTGTCGTAGAGTATCGCTTTAGGGGCCTAATAGACGATGGCATAACGACGTGACACCACGAATAGGCAAGTGTCATTGACAAGAGTGAAAGGGACTTGAGGAGTAATTTGGGGCCCACATTCGGTCGAATTATCCGGATGCATCTATGAACCCCATGTCCAAGTTTCCTGTTTCATTCTCGTGGTCTTGGTCTCCAGTGATGCGTTTGTGTAGAAACCTGCGAAGGCTTTTTCCATCCATCCAGGTTAAATTTTCACAGAATGCTTCTTTCTTAAAAAAGGGAATTTTTCATCCATACTGCGGTGTCACTTTCTAAATATTATATCCGACGGACATGAAATTCTTCACTGATCCACATAGCAGGCACGCCGTCATTTTTTAAAGTTTTCCAAAACCAAGACGTAAGGATATGCATGGTTGACTATTCCGGAGAGGATGATAACTGCGGATTTCAAATGATTAACACTACAAATTGTGAGAAATGAGCGGACTGTATTTTTTGAACAAATGTAAACCGTCAATCTACACACTTACGTAATTTTTGCCGAATCCCACTCTTCATCCGATCGGAGTGGCTTTCACTTGTAAAAGTAGCCGAAATTACTTTAAAATATATTTGTTAGGAAGCAAACTGGGATTTGTATGTAGGCCAGTCCCGATCGGTAAGAGGGATATTTGAATCAATTCGCAGGTAACCCGGTGATCTATCAAGACTAATGTCTTAGTCTACTACGCTTAATAGTTGTGCTCTATTTAAGATAAGCAGAATAAGTCTCTCATCCTTGTAAAGGATCATGTAACTCGATATGTTTGCTTAGTATGCAGCCTCTGCTAACGCACATGGACGGTAAGTTTGCTGGCACACATAACTTAATATGCTTGGCATAAACTGTGAAATAATTTACTAAAAAACGAGACCAAATATAGGCGGATGCTTAATTGTTATGGGCTGCAGCTTTTATGAAGCCTTAAACAATCGGGATTGTATTGTGCGCTTATTTTCGGTCTGCCAAAATAAACTAGGCATGCCGTTGTTAGAGCAGGATTGTCACTCTTGAGGACATTAAATAGTAGCCGACACAATAAATCCGGAAGCAGAATTCTAAAACTTAAAAAATGCCGACGAAGTCACGTAGTTGATTGGATGGCGCAAAGCTGACTGCTTTGAAATGTACCGAAATTGGAACTTGGTAGGATCGCGCACCGGCGACATTTAAAAGAGATACCACAAACTAGTCAATGAGCTTGGTTTACCAGCAAAACTTCAAATGCATCGAAAGCTTCTAAAGCGCCTATTACCGTTTTCTTTATCAGATTTATAATGTGCAGCCTATAGACGAGAGAAAGCTATCTCTAAGTGGTTTGGATTTTTGGGTTCTAACCACTTACTTCAGCGTAGAATTGCATAGGATGAAACCCAAGCCCTGGAAAACAGTTGGAAACAACTCGTAAATTCATGATAGCCTTTTGCCAGTTAGTCTTATCATAAGACGTTACGTCTTACTGTAACTAGGAAGATTAAGTTGAAATCGCTAATTTTGTCCACATTAAATTAACAAAATATTTTAAAACCTCTTATAAGTGCTGCATGAGACAAATGCGACAAGCAAACTAATCCGGGAGATTTCCGCTCACTGCTGTCAAATTCAATTATCAGCCCTCGGGCCGTGGTGCGGAAAAATATTAACCTCCAAGTGCACCTTGCTACTGCAGGCAAAATGCCCTCCGAAGGAGTAATGTGGACGTACTTTTGTTTTTTAATTATTTGTAAGTTGAGGGAGCTTTGCCAAAATTAGCTTCTAAGCTACTTTCAAGTCCTGCGTAAAAGTGTTCTAATGGAAATAAGAATATAGGACGAAATATGTCATTAATCTTAGTGTGCTCGCAGTCCCTCCGTAAATATTAATACAGTAAATAATTCACTTTTACCCTTTCAGCGTACGTTTTAGGCGAATAAAGATAAGGTACTGAAGGCAAGCTCACTGTATCTGACCTATCTCATAAATTTTGGCCAACATTTGAGTGTGTCCCCGATAAGAAAACATTACTTAATTGGGGTTATAAAGTTGGCTATCGTGCGGCATAAGTCTGTAATGCATCAGTCACGTCAGGATGCCAGCTTTTCAATGCGATTTGTCGGTTGCACGCAATAACTGAGTTTGATAAAAAGCTGACTTCTTATGCAATATATATTTTTCTCTTAGAATTTTATGCCCTTATAAGTTCAAATATATTTTATAGAAAACGCGCAGAAGATATTTTTATGTACATGTCGCAGCAAGTTCCGTGTTCATTAATCTTTATAATTATAAGAAGGAATCTTTTAAGTACAAAAACTTTTATTTTGGGAAAAGTTTTGAAAATTCTCTGCAGTTACATTTACGCTTGAGTTTTCTCAGTTACATGTTGTGTACTTTTTGCATATGGGGAATTATTTATTCTTCGAGTCATTAAAAAGCCACATTGAACCTATAACACTTTACAATGTATGTGCGGCATTTTTTATACTTCTTAAACAGCACTCACCAACTGACGGATAGATAGATAACAGTTTCACGCTCCTGAAATCTAATAAACACAAACATTGTTGAAGTCGACAGATACTATTTCCTATTCTATATCATTTGAGAAAACGCAATTTGAAATTGCATTGCGTGACCGATCTCATGAAATGTTGACTGAAGGATTACTTAGATGGGTTTGAATTCTAATCATCTGGTGAATAATCCCATAGTATATTGGTCGATACAGTATTTTGGCTTTTGAATGCACTTTATTTTGGCCTCCTGCAGAAAGCACAGTCAGAAAAAATTGACTTCTTAAGTAGCATGCCTTGTTCACATTGATTTTCGATGGTCCTATCAATTCAAATAATTTTATAGGAAGCATGCACATAAATATTCTTTTTTTACTCGTTTGGTAGAAAATCATTTTTTTCCGAGTGTAGTTTTTACAGATGGCTCGAAAGAAACCCATTTTAGGGCCGGCATCTTGAATAAACAAAGGATCTTGGAACTATGGCGCATGATTACCAATACTATAACCCCACTTAAGTAAGCCTTTTTAATCGAAGTGCATTTTAGAATCTCAGTCAACATTTTCCGATATAAGTTAGACACTATATATACAGTAGATGTGCTAACTCATGAAATGTCAACCAAAATTTCGAAATGCGTTCTCGTTTCGAAAAGGTAAATTAAGTAGTGTTGTAAAACTAATCATGATGCAGCATAAATCTATAATGATCCAGTTATCTCAGGGTGTCGGCTTTTGAAAGAACTTGTTTTTGGCTGCATGCAAGATCTATACTCTGCAAAAAATGACTACTTTAGTAATATGCAATTTTCTCATTGATTTTCGATGCCCTTGAAAATTCAATCATATTTCATGGAAAACATGCAAAAAATATTCATTCTTTTACTTGTTCGGTAGAAAATCCCATCTTCCTCCAATTTCATACTCAAAAGAAGAGTATAATTCAGTTTGAATTTGGGCCCGACCTGCTGTTACATTTGCATTCAGGGTTTCAAAACTACAATCTGTATATTTTCCGTGTACGGAAAACCATGCATTTATTTACGGTGTTAAGATAAGACCATATAAGGTTCATAAAATTCAGCAGCGGATTTAAGCAATATTGTTAACTTTACAAGCCACACTCGTAAATGCAGATACATGACGTTTCATGAACGGCCATTTAACGGTATTAAAAAATCTCACAATTAAAAACTTTTTTAAAACCGAATTATACTCTTCTTTTGAGTATGAAATTGGAAGAAGACGTGATTTTCTACCGAATAAGTCAAAGAATGAATATTTTTTACATGTTCTCCGTGAAATATGATTAAATTTTGAAGGGCATCGAAAATCAATGAGAAAAGTGCATACTATATAAGTAGTAATTTTTTGCAGAGTATGGATCTTGCATGCAGCCAAAAATAAGTTCTTTCGAAAGCCGACATCCTGAGGTAACTGGATCATTATAGATTTATGCTGCAACGTGATTAGTTTTACAACTCTACTTAGTTAGTCTTTCCGAAACGAGAACGCATTTCGAAATTTTGGTTGACATTTCATGAGTTAGCACATCTACTGTAGTTACTGACTATCTCGCTTCGCCGGTAGACGTTTGCTTCGTGTTAAAACCATACAATATTTTGTAGCCTTCTATAGGTGTCCTGTAAATGCGAACACGCACAAATGAGACAGGTAAAATAGTCCGGGACATTTTCATACAGAGTCGGCAAAGTCGGCTTCCCACCCGGCGGGTTTGGCTGTGGAAAAACATAGATTGAAAATATGGGCCCCCAAATGCACCTTGCCACTGCAAGTAAGCTGCCCTCCAAAATGAGTAGGGAGAAGGCATTTGAGCCTTTTTAATTATTTGTGAATCGAGAAAGCTCCGTCCAAATAAGCTTTTTATGTGCTTCCAAGCCCTGCTCAAAAATTTTTGACAAAGTTGTGCATAAAAAAGTAACTGTTTAAATAATATGAGTGATCAGACGTTAGATGTTCCGTAAAAAGTAGGTCGGCAAATGTAGGATCCCCAATTAACTTGAGCTAGCCTGTGGACCGTGTCTTACGTTGAGCGGTGGTAGAAGGAATTTTACGGGTACAGCAACGCACAGGACGGAGAGTAAGAAGACACAGAAAATAGATAAATTTCTGTGTTATTATTTGCCGTACTAACAACAGAGACATTAGTTAAAAGCCCAGACACGCGTGTCCCGCCGATTTTGAACCGCTGCCTGATGCAGGCCTGTGTTGTTAATACGACAAATAATTACACAATTCTATACTGCTGGCTGCCTGTTGGCAAATATGAATATTACGCGGTTATGCCGCAGTAGCTGATGGATTTCAGCTGAAATACTCATATCAAATTTAGAACCGTGCCTGAAAAGGTCTGGTCCGTATGATTTACTCCAAGTTCGCGCATTAATTTCCCAGGCAAGATAAATTTCTGCCGAACGTCTTCTCTTACGTTGTCATTTAGCAAAGAAGGTTGCGCGATAATCAACAAAATAAATGAAAAGAACTTTCTATGAATAACGGACAGTAAATAAAGCGTTGCTGGTAGATTTACATTTAGTCAGATAGGGAAGGAAATTGCAAGCATTAGAAACGGTGAATAATAAGTGATTTTTACAGTCACAATGCATTTTAGTGTATATTTTTGTGTTTGCCACTTAATTGGGGGTCTTACACCCTGTCGTTGCCGATAGGTCGCGCGCTATTGCTCCATAAAAAGTACCACAGTCAGTAATCAGTATTTAGGCTTTCAGCGTAGTCCTTGGCCACTTAAAGGGAAAATAATGAAGGCAGACTTACCCCGTTTCATAGTCAGACGCTTATGTCAGTCGAACGCAAATGATTCAATTTATTCAGAAACCTCTGTTAGAGGTGAACTTCGGGGCTGAGGGACTTCATAGTCAATATTTCTTTCTAATGGGTATTTGACGGGGACTTTTCCGCATATATCAAGAGAATTCTTCTTCCGTAAAATTATTTGATTGCGATATGTTATTACCGACATAGATGAGGGAGACTGACATGGCCACTTCTGTCTTATTAGCCGTCGTCAGCCAGTCATACCCAACCCCAAAGTGTGGAACAGCCGAGGCTCGAACTCGCGACCTGTTAATTAGAATTCCACGCCTCTAACAACTGGGCCACTAGCCGTTGCGCTGTCGGTTTCGATCGGGAATATACAATGGTAGGGGTCGCCCACCGATAGTTCTTACGCAACTCACTCGTTCCGTTGTGCCTTACGGGCTTTCTCTCGAATCCAATCAGCAGCCGCACAGCGGCGCATGATATAGGCAGTATGTTATTGCCGACAAAGACAAGGGAGACTGGAAAGGCTTATACACCAGAAATGGCCAATTACTTCATATGTTTTGAGGCAACGGGATTTATTGAGTTTCAGGGCATACTTGAAACGTATGGAAACATTCCATGCTTTTCAGTATTCTCATTCGACTAACCGAAACGTAAAGTTCTGCTCGTTGTGTCTACAAGACTCTAACGGAAGACGGTTCTGGACAGTGTTTAACTATCAGGCAAGTCCGTCGATGCACGTTTCTATTCACTCGAAAAGAGAGAGCCCACAACGAAAGGTCTACAATGAATATGTCTTTTATCAATCGAAACCATTCTTTGATATGCTGTCTGATTGAAAAGTGCCTCATTGGCGTATTTCGCGGGCGAATACCAGAGTACATTCGGTTTTTAAAATAAAACCAAGGAAATTTGGAACTTTTGGCCACTTCGTGCACTATTTCTGACATGCATCTTTAATGTCCCTTCAAAGATGGAAAGCGCAATTTCCTCTTTATAGTCTGGCCAGTTCGTTGCCTTTGCTTTCTTTTAGGTCTCGTTCTATGATTATGAATGCAAACCAGGATGCCTATACTGTTTACGCAGTGTTTGTTACATTTCTAAATCACATATCAACAGAAAGCATACCGCACAAAGCATCTTCAAAGTTACCAATCAGAATTTCTAAAAAAGAATAAATCCCTGTCTTTCCAAAAACAACGGGGTTATTTGCATTACACTTCGCGCAAACTTCCCGAAAATAAACAAGTGGGGGGGCGTGTTTCACCGGAACTTTCCCGGCTAAATTAATGACCTTACATAGGCAGATGCGAAGGGATGGCAAATTTGGCCTAGGATCGTTATTAACTTAGGAAATCTCCTAAGTGTATGGGGCATGTTGATTTTCGCAAAAATTTCTAGCCTTCTGCCTTGATAAAATTACCCAAAAATATTCGTATTAATAAAACGACTTTTTCCCAATTGCATTGTGCAAGTTAATAAAATACACAACGCTTGAAGTGCCCCGCGTTGAGCACCTCGATTCCCGCTAACAACTTTCATTAATGATGTACTAATTCCAGCTCCTCTTCGAGAAAATCGGCTTCTTAATACATTCCTTTGAAGTGCGAAAAGTGTTTGTCAAGATAAAGACTGACAGTGGTTTAATAATGCAGGCCAGATATGCAGGCCCAGAAATGGCAATAAAGTCCCTTTGTTGAGACCCCTTCCAACATTTATTCCTGGTCGCTACGCGAATGCGCTCAAGGGTTCAAACTTATCCCCAAGGCAGAAGTGGACGAGCATGTTCCGTAGCATACGTAGATATTCCGATCGCAACCGAAAGGACAGCGGGACCGTTGCACAATTAGTAAAGCGGTCGACTTACTATATCTCGATGATTAAACATGCCTGTTTGAGATTCCGGTGCGGCTCAACGTGGGTTCAAGTAAGACTGACTAACGACGGCTGGTATGCCAGAAATTATTGCCCTAGTCTTGCTTCTCTTTGTCAAGACTCTGTTTCCGACAGCCATCGTTGCGACGTCTGACGTCCTTGTCCAAGGCCCTTGACTCTATGCCCTTCACGATCGACACCATAACTACGTGCCGCGTTCGGTGGGGAGCCGTTGCCGACTGTCATCATTGAGATGTCTGGCCTCCGTTTTCGAAACCCTGGAGCCCCAAGGTCATTCACCTTTTCAGCAAGCGGTTCCAGACGCGCACAGACCTACAGCCACTCAGCCGACTTCAGCCCAGAGACACTTGCGTCCACACAGTCGCAGCTGACCATGTGCCACTTGACTGCACCACCTCTCGTCGGATACAACGCACACCAATTGGACAACACCTGGGCTTGTACTCCATAAACCTATTTAAGCGGCTTCCGTCATTTGTCTCACTCTTCCTCTCTCTCAGTCACGATGTAACACTGGCCCTGGCCTCGCTAGTGGCCATTGCTGCCTAAATACAATATATCCCTCACTTTGGTGCTTTCTGTCTTCTCCTACAAGCCGAGATCTAGCCTAGTTATTGTGGTGCTCTGAGTACTCTCCCCGCTTAGACGCTGCGGATATTATAACGGGCTTTTTCGGAACCGACCGTTCTGTCAATTCTGGCCGAAGGGGATTGCTGCACTTTCGGATTAAACGTGCTGGACAGTCACCTTTATGCAAGGTCGCTTCGATGCAGGCAATTTCTGTGTCTACTGTCTAAATAAAATACTACTTCTGGCTTTTTGGGAGAACGCGTACATCAGCTTTCATCTTCGTTGTATTGGAACAAAACCAAGGAAATGCAACTACTATTCTTCCGTGTACTTTTATGGAAAACGATCGTCTCGCTGGGCCATCTTCTTGTCTAAGCATGAGGACGTCCAGGAAAGATAGCTTTTTGCACTGCTTCTTTTCAGCTGTAAATTTCATCTTCGGACGCGTTTGCTTATTCGTTGTTATCAGCAGTCGTAGATGTGTTATCTAAATATCTTCTGTATAGTGTGTTATTGTTCAATTTCAATGGAGCCTTTTCTTCTAGGTGACTCATAAAATGTCATTAAAGGTTGAACAGAATGAGCTTCTTATTGCGACTCCGTCAATTTGTCTATATAATTGTCCATTAGACAGAAATTGGACATTTCTCATGCAGTATCAACAGGTCACGTAGTATTTCGAGTGACAGGCGTGTTTCGAAGGCATGGGCGCATTTGACATCTATTTTTTTTTCAGTAAGTGATATGTTTGTGAATAATGACTCTACGTCCATCGAGATCATGCATTTGCCGGGAGTGTTTGATGCCTAATTTATTCACCAAAATGAAAATCGTCTTTTAGCATGTACGTCGGAAATCGATATGGAATTGGTAAAAATTATTTGCAAAGCCACTATGCATGTCTGTGTTGGGATGAATTAGACACAGAGTCGGTCAGAGAGGTATGTCCTGAAAAGTGCCAACGAGACACTCCATACTCCTACGATACCCACAACATCTAGGGCGGTAGCCATATTGTTAACCAGGCCAAGCCTACGCCAGCGGGAGGTATGGATTCTGGCTTAAACCGAGCCGTGGATAATCCTAGCCGCATTCTACCAGGTCGGATTACCGTGATGAAGCAAGGCCACCCTGATAAGGTGTACTAACATTCTCAGTGAGTTTGCTTTTCTTTTCGAAATCTCACCAGCTTCAAGTTTGCAGTCCGACAACTCGGCTTGGCCTTTTGAATGAAAAATCCTGTTGCAATGATTCCCAGTCGTGAAAAATGAAATAGTTTTGGTTAGGAAAGTATTACAGGGTGGTCCTGACCCTGTTCTGAATACAATAGATCCCTCATTCTTTCGACTTCTGTCTTTTCCTACAAAACGTGATTTGGTCTGATGATTGTAGCGCGATGAGTATTTGCAGTGTTTAGACGCGATAAATCCTTCGAGCCACAGTGCGTTAAAAGCTTTGGCTTGGAAGGCTGCCAACCCAGGGTGTAACTTGGACATCGCAGTCGGTCCAGTGTTGTATGCTTGTCTGGAGCGGCCGACTGGTGGTCTAAGAGTCAGGCTGCAATGACTACTTCTTAGTGTGGTTTTCATGGCATTCCCACTCCGTGGGATCCGAGCCGTGTGTGACGACACGAAGTGGTGTGGCTCCGGCCGTGCCAGCCACGCTCTTGTTGTTGGTCAAAAACCTGGTCATCTGTTGGGTGGACCAGTGGGTGTGAAGTGGAGCGCCAAGGTGCGGGCTCGCCCGCGTCATCCACCTGCGCCCTCCCCCGCCTCCGGCCCTCTTGACTCTGTCTTGACACCCGGCCCAGGTGGGGAGGAGAGAGTGCGGTAGGTGCTGTGCAAGTCTGCATTCACTATAAATTAATTCACACACAAGTCAACGCCCCTGTTTAACTAGGCTGTGGGGAGACGGCGGACGTTCTCGACAACGACAGCTGAACTGTAGAATGCGCACTTATTGCCTCCTCCTTTAGTTTTCTGGCAGATCACCGTGTAGTCTAAATTACAGCCCCAGTCTACAGTCACTTGGAACTCGCACACAGTCTGGCCCAGTTTGGACATCTGTTTGGAATATGATCGAACCGTGAAGCCAAAGTGTGTCAAATGAAACAAACTGCATATAACGTTACCGGGAAAACTGACGATCGACAGGTAGTCTTGGTCGGCATAAGGACTGTTCTGGTCCAAAAACGACAAAGAAGCGGGCACTTCTGCGTTCACGGATTTGACTGGATCCATGGTTTTGGTATCTGTTCAGCGCATGAGATGGTTTAATTTTAACTGTTAGGCGAAGAGCTCGATCGTAGACACCGCTTGGTCAAACATTTTGTTATTTGGCGTACAGCTTTGTCGATTGTGGCGAAACTGTGGACTCTAAAAGGCCATAGAAAGCGCAGCCGCTGAAGAGAGGCAAACACACGCTTTCTTGTAATTACCAGCTCCAATAGCAGATGTTCTCAACATAAGGGGCAGTAATGACCGCGATTTCGTACTCAGTATTGACGCCTGGCCTAATAATTAACCGGTCATTTAGAGAAAAAGCGCTGGCATTGGAAACAATGTGCACCAATTACTTTTGCGTTTTGAATCGTTTCCCCTTTTCTAGCTAGATAGTGGGTCGAGGGGAAGGGGGGAGAATAAATGGTTTACGGGCAAGGCTAGAGCTGGTTTCTTTGAAGTGGCTTGTGTTTCTCCTCATAGAGCAGAGTGGCTCTCTAGGTTGATTTCATGTTTCGACTTAATTCCTGAACGACAGTCTATGCACGCTAATTTAAATCCGCTTTCTACCTTTTGACCTGAATATGTATCTCTATTCCCCTTCTATTTCAATCAGCGTACAACGAAACAATGAAATTTTCAGAGAATAGGGTAAGTTTGTTTTATGTGCGGCCTCTTAGGTCCAGTCTAACCTTTACAAGACACGTCATGCGGTGAAAGCTCCGAGATCGACGAGCCAAATGTGAATAAAAAACCGGTAGGTGAGAACAGCAGTTTTGGCTCGTCCATAGCTAATTCGATCTTCGTAACTTGACTTCAAACAAGCGTCGGTCGACCTGGTGGCAGAGTTGCGCCACTCACTGGCTTAAGGCAAAATTGTCACTTTTTGGCAAAATTGTCCTGCCGAAACAAGTTAAATGTCTGCTCTCGTCAAGTGACGGAGAAGACAGTGTCTTTATGATCTACACCTGCAACGCTATTAACGTCTTTGATAAAGGTCATTAAAAAACAGATGAATTTTCCTCAAATAGATGGAATGGTTAAGTAGGAGTCGCCAATAGTTGCCCAGATAAATGGACTGAACTGAATTTTGACTTTAAAATATGCGTTTGTAAACTGGTAGTCCGCCGAACTTTGTGCCTACTTTGACGTTAATTCCGGTTGATGTCTGGAATGTTTAACAAATGATACATGTAGGTAACACAAGCTGTTCTGCTTTAGAGTGAAGCCTCAAAAGGTCTGCGATACACAGACTTGGAGTTTTAACAGAAATATTTGTTTTAAATTAGTTAGTTCAGTCGGGGAAAATTCTGTGACCTTGGCGGGGTTTGAACCCGTATCAAAAGGATAAGGCTCCAGTACGGACGGTACTCTAACTTTTCGGACTAAGAGGCACTGACCACAGTCCTGATTTAAACGAAATTGAATTGGTTAACTTATTCAAATCTAAACAGGTGTTTTGGGAGATTTTAATATTTCATCTGGCCCATTTGTGGAGAAACTCACGGCCTCGGCGAGATTCGGGCCCGTGGCAGCAAGGACAAGGCTTGAGTACAGCCAACGCTCCAACCACCTGAGCTACGAGGACCCGACAGGGAGCCGGGAGTTTAATCACATTTGAATCCAGACACCTACTCACCCTACCGCCGTGTGTGTAGTTCACCAATGCTATTACAGTAAGCCCACTTCCCAGGCAAGATTGCTTATGCAATCAGTATAGATTTGGTATACTCCATACGCTGCTGTAAGCTGGATGGGTATCTTGGTCCAGATGTGACTAAAACCGAGGCTCGCAGTTGGGGCCTCGTTACTTTTATAGTTGGAGCGTTGGCTGTAAGTAAGCCTTGCCCTTGATGCCGAGGGTTCGAATTCCTCTGTGGCCTTGAGTTATTCACATTTGAGAGAAACGGATCATTCAAGTCTGCCAAAACAATTTGTATACAGCAAGCCCCATGGTCAGTCAGGAATGAGCGCATACCGATCTATTGGCTTCCTGAAGCAAACTAGCTCTGTTTGAAGGACAAAGGTCACGAACAGGCAACCAGCTACCAGGCCGAAGTCGACCAAATTTTAATTACATTGAAGAGGGCCGACTTTGGCCTGATAGTTGGTTGCCTGTTCGTGACCTTTGCCATCCACACGGAGCTTCTTTGCTTGGGGAAGCCAGTAGGTCGCTATGCGCCCATTCTTGATTGAATACATGCCCGATCTGTGGCGACAGAGAATGAGAGGCGGCAAGGCAATGAGGAACTTCGGTTTTCAGAGCACTGGTTAGACGTAAGTCTTGCACTTTCTGCCGCGAGTTCGAATCCAGCTGAGGTCGCCGAGTCTCTGCGAAATGGTTAGTTAAAATATTTAAATCTGCAACACCTACAGTAGCCCTTATTGTACTTAGGATGGTGGTCATTTAGAATAGCTAAAAAGCGGGATTTGATGCGAATACATATTGGTAGCGATTTCTCAAACTCAATCACTTCCATCTTTACGTTTATCGGATTCTTTCTTCTTGGTCAAGTGTCTTTCTAAGACTTATTATTGGGAACTGTGCCGTTCGGGTCGATCTGAGATACAGGAATCAGAAATCCTGTTTTCGGGGTAATTATATACAAAATGCAAAAGCAAACCATGTGTTCTACAGTGTTATCACCTCTTATTGGTCCAGAAAGACAGACTGGAGACCAGGCAACATGGACTTATCCCTGTGACCGTCCAGCCAATCAGGATGTTGTCACATAGGTGGGCTAGGGGCTGTTCAACCGAGTCAGCCTCATGCCGGTCATATTACCTTTTGTCTGATTGTCTAAACTATTACATTTCCACTGATGATGTGTTCCGTTAACGAGGGCACATCTCTTCCCGAAAACCCCGGCCCTCCTGAGGCTTCCGCCCTCATCAGCAGAACTCCCGGAACATGCAGTTCGGTGAGTCTTATTGATACAAACATTGCTTACTGAATGCTCATCGTTGTGTTCCGGCCTGTTGGTAGCACTTACTAGCGATTTCTCAAGAGTTTTTATCTGTATATTTCAGCAACCAGTCACTGAAGGTAATAACAGCTAACTCGGAAAGGCATGAAGATTACTTGGGATATGTAGTTTCCACTTTAACTGGAAAAGGCTTAATTGTCATCTTTCAATTTATTTTCATATCTCAAAATGTTTAGGAGTAACCAACAGCTACTGATCCGAGATGTATTTTGCTAAAATGTATTCCGGTGAGGTAGCTCTTTACTTTCAGTTTTAAAAGGGGAAAAAAATTAAGTTTCGTTGGTTCTCGGGTAACCGTTGTTGAACTCATGTGAACAACTGTTTTGCTCTCAGCTATGGTGTCAATGGATAGAAATATTATCCCCCCTATGAAATTCTTAAAAGCGCATTTAAATCACACACTCCACATATGCTCTCTGGCCTGTTTATGTTGATTTTGCCTATCAAGCGTGTTTCCGATTGAGGACTTCGTGTATAAATAATGTCTTTAAATCTGCGGAATAGACTTTGAAATCAGATATCATCAAACATTTCCGAGATGTCAAAAAACCGGGAAGTATTATCGAAAAAAGAAAGACTTAAATGGTAAATTCTGGTCTATTTATGTACCTCTGTCATCATGTGATCGCCCTTACTATGTCATGTAGTCAGATTAAATCATTCAACGCCACTCCGAGGTGTCTCTGGGTGAATTAGAAACTTATTACCGCAGAATAAGCGGAAATTTATCAATAGTAACTAATAAAAGAGTTCCAGAAAGCAGTTCAGAAGAAGAGAAAGAAGAGGAAGAAGAAGAAGAAGATGCGATCGTTTGAACAGGAAGTTTATTGGGCTGACGTCTCAGCTTCTCACCCGAACACATCATCAGGGACAGTTGTAGAAAAGAGAAGTAGTGACATAAGGGACGCAGTATTTATAGGACGCAGTGGTTAGGAAACAACATGCATTTAATAATCAGAGCACATGTCGTCATTGTTGTTGTCGTATTTAATACGATAATTGCTTGTCGATCCGTGCTCGAGTCGTTGTTGATTCTCGGCGTGGCGATTACTCGGCAGCTTGGCTCTCTGTCACCGGAATTGTCTGATCGTCCGCGCCCTCCCCACGTAGCTAGTTATTGTTCCCAGCCAAATTCGCAACACGGAATACGGAGGCGGGTGGTCTTTGCGCTCGTGAATCAACTGTGGGCCCGAGAACCGTGACCCAAGAAGTCCGCAGCTCACGCAGTTTTTCCTTTTCGCGATAATTTCGTCTTCATCAAACTTAAAGGTATGACCAAGTCCGTCGAATGAGCCGCACCATTCCTCCTCACTGATGCTGCTTGTTTGCCATTCGCGTTCGCAGTAATCTTTCCGTCTATCCGGCGCAGATACTTTGTCCTCGCATGCACCAGATCCGGTAAGAGACATCAGACGTTTCCTGCCGTGACAGTGATTCTTCCGGCCTTATGACCTGTCGTCTCCCATTCTGAGTGATGCGAGAAGGCTGTTGACGGCTTCTGTGACGTTCTTCACGCACAGGAGCCCTCCCCAAAATCGTGGGTCAGTCGAACTTCGTCGCTCGTCGGCTGACGAAGTTTCGCGGGTACCCATTCGTTCTAGGCTCTCGTTGAAGGTACTGTCACTCAACAACATTGTCTTCCATTTCACTGTCATGTGTTTCTAAACGCCGGTATAGCATTCTTACTTAAATACGCTTGTGACTGATTGGGTGATTGCTGTTGAAGATCAGTACTTACATCATATTTGTCACTCTCCTGAATACAACCACAGTCTTTTCGGAAAACGAGGACATTAAGGAAGGCTAGTTGTTTGCTTTCTTCCTCCTCCATTGTGAATTGTTTGTATAATAAGAAGGTACTGAGATGTTTTTCAAGTGTCATCACCTGATACTGTCCGATGATGACGATGATATCATTTACATGAAGCGCTCGAAATTTCCGTATGGTGTGCCGGAAGTCCATTGACTCGGGTGCAGACCGACAAGCAATCGTCGCATAAAAAGGTCCTCGGCGATGAACACAACTCTTCCTTTATTACTGTAGGCATGTTCTGCCGGGTACTTGCGTTCTACAAATACTGCGTCCTCTGTGTCTTTACTACTCTTTTACCGCGCAGTGTTTCTGATGATGCGTTCGAGTGTGAACCCGGAACGTTAGCCCAATAAACTTGTCCCAGTGATGGCATTTTCTTTTGGAAATTTATCAGTCTGAGAGCAATGATAACCGACCATCACGGTGGAGGACATTTTACTAAGGTGTCAGGTTCCCTCACCACCACACCTGTTTTAGTTGGACTTCAGCTGATCCAATTAGTGATCGACATTTGGTACGGTCAGTACACTTACGCTGTCTGCCACGCTCTGTGGTCTTTAAAGTACTCAGGGCCACCATGGGTGCAGTGGAGGGGGAGGCGGTGAAACTCCTGTAACTTAGGTGCACACAACTTTTCGCGGATAAGATCCTATTTCGTAGCCGCACCTGCTAGGAGTTACGGCTTAGGAGGTTATTTTTAAACCCATATTACCACGGGTTCCGTATGACAGGCGGTTAGGGCTTGTCTGCGGCAGGTGTGGCTAGGAAATAGGATCCAACCTTTTCGCGTGCCCGTTATGTTTCACTTACAGTAGGTAGGGTTACTCATGAAGTGTCATCTGAAATTCCGAAATGCGTCTTCGTTTCGAAAAGATTAATTAAGTAGGGTTTTAAAACAAATCGTCGTACAGAATAATTCTAAAATAATTCAGTTATTTCAGGATGTCGGTTTTTTAACAAACTTCTTTCCGGCTGCATGCAAAAACAATACTCTGCAAAAAATGACTACTTGTGTAGCATGCATTTTTCTCATTGATTTTTGATGCCCTTAAGTATTCAATTATATTTCATAGAAAATGCGCATAAAAGACTATTCATTCTCTTGGTCATTCGGTAGAAAATGACATCGTCTTCCAAGTTTATACTTAAAGTAAGCGTATAATTCGGCCTTTAAAACGTTTGCAATTGCCTAATAATTCTAAACCCGACATGCAGTTACACTTACATTCAAGGTTTATAAACTTTAAATTCACATATTTTCTTCGTACTAAAAATTATACATTCCTCTAAAGTAGTGAGAGGATACTATATGGGGTTCGTAAAATTTAGCACTGAATTTGAACCATATTGTAAACCTTACAAGCCACATTGGTTAATACAGAGACATGACGTTTTATGAACGGCCATTTCACGGCATCAAAAATCCTCATAATTAGAATCTTTTTGAAGACCGACTTATACAATTCCCTCGAGTATAAAATTGGAAGACGATGTCTTTTTCCATCGAATGACCAAGAGGATGAACAGTTTTATGCATGTTTTTTATGAAATATAATTAGACATTTAGGGGCATCGAAAATCAATGAGAAAAATACATGTTACATAAGTAGTCATTTTTACAGATTGCAGTTTTTGCATGCAGCTGGAAGACGTTTTTTCGAAAGCCTACCTCCCGAAATAACTGAATAATGGTAGAATTATTTTGTACGATAATTAGTTTTAAAGCCCTACTTAATTAATCTTTTCGAAATGAAGACGCACTTCGGAATTTCGGTTGACATTTCATGAGTTAGCCCACCTACTGTAGTTGCCCACTATCTCCTCACTTTCAGGCTTAAACGGGAAAAGGCTGGAAAAACCATCGTCCCGCTTGCACTCTTGCCACATTCAGATGCTGAAGTGGAATTTATTTTCAGACCGACCAACTTTACTTAATTGCAGACTTGGTTAATGAAATAGGGTGTGACTTTAACATGCCGTCAGCAGTCATTAGTACTGAAGGCCTGGACTTCGTATACTTAACATGACGTTAGGTGAAATTAAAAAATCGTCTACCTTACCATTAATTTTCCTTAAGCTGCGTAGGCAGACGGCAGAATAAAAAATGCCACTTGGAGTCTGTCAAATATTCCCTAACGAACCACTATGACTCTGTAACACCCCAGCTTCATCAGCCAAAAGAAAGTCCATCACAAATATACGTGTTTTTGTGCCTGATTCATATACTTAGTATTAGGGAACTGTGTCATGTGTTAACCACGAAGATGGGCTGTTTAACTCTGTCATCTGCTCTCCCTAATCTCTCTATCAGATGACTGGCCAGGTCGGACAGTGGAATTGTGGCTGAGAGAGGGAAGAGAGAGTAAGATCTATTCCGTGGACTGCGTTTCCATGACCATTAGTGTATACTCCTCACTATAAACAGTCCAAATGCGCTTTTAAACTATCACGGTGTGGCATGAGCCGTGCCTTGAAAGGCTGCCAACTAACGGGATGACCGGTTCCTCCCCGCTGAAAAAAGGATCAGGCTGCAGTGGCGCCCTCTTGATGTGGCTTCTGGGACACTCCCACTCAGCTGGGATCCGAGCCGACCACTTTTTATTTTTATGAAGGCTTCCCTCGTCATTAGTGACTGGGTTTGTGAGGCACGCGTTGACGAGCCACTGAGATTTGTCAGTGAGCCCGATATCGTATCTGGTGTCGATGACTCTGTTTTGACACCAGATCCAGGTCGGCGAGGGACGAGAGAGGGTGCGATAGATGCGGCACAAGTCCATTACCACTGCGATCTGGTTAAAGCACAAGTCGCTGTTTACGCACCCAACTTCCTGTGGGCACACGGGGACATTGCCGGCAGCAACGGCCGAACTGTCGTTAGGTGCTTCACTAAAAAGGGCTTTAATGAGCCATAAACGACTTCTTTCGCAGTCTCATCCATTTTCATACTACCAATTTTGTAAATACTATATTTTCCTTACCAATTCAATCCTTTAAATTAAGTTATCATGCCCTTATAAAAATCCAGACTAGTGTTGTCATAAATTTTTTCCCAAAACTTCCTTTATTTTGCTCGATGATTGCGCTTTCACTCAACTGCCTGTGAACTAATGCAAATTCTGCCGCTAAATGTGAAATTCTGTTCACCCATTTTTAACATCGAAATACTGTCCTCATACCGCAAACCCATATACGACAATTCGACCGTCATGACGGACGATGTCCCGTGTGCACCATAACAGGGTGAGAGCAAGTACGGCAATTTACGCTGCATCTGCCGCACTCTCTCCTCCTCCCCCACCTGAACCCAATGTCATGACACAGTCAAGAGGACCGGGGACAAAAGGGGGCACAAGTAGCTGGCACAACGAAAACCCGTGTCTGGGCGTATAACTGCATCCCCTGGTCCACGAAATACACCGGCCAGGATTTCATACAACAAGAAGAAAATGGTCGTGCGGTTCGCGTCCCAAATGGCGAGGCGTGTGCCTGCACCTAGGCCTGCCAGCACATCCCTAAGTGCCGGCATTTGTTAGGCGTACGCATTTCCGCTAACGTCGTCCACACTCCAAGCTAGCCCCAATGGCGGTCCAGCGCATCTGCCACGTGGCGCGTTTTGAGGGACATACAGTGACTCACAGTACAAATCTATAACTTAAAAAATTCCGTTTCACAGTCACAAGTGAATAACGGCTTGTGTTTGCGCTCCTTAAGATCGTTGGCCACCGATTACTGTCTTACGTAATTTGTAGCTTGAGAAATAATTATAATTTCCAATTCTATCAGGCAAGCACTTCCTGCTTACAAAGCGTTCTACATCGAAATCTCAACCATATTGTCGACGGGGTCGAACAACCAGCTAGCCGGCTAGCTTTATATAAAAAGAAATATTGAGATGAAAGAAACTAGCATGTTCACTTCTGGCGCATTCACTGTCATGAAATTGCGATATTCTAATCCTTAACCAGAGGCTCGAACCTGAGTCCAGTCGGTTATCGATCAGTTACGTCAGACGTGTTATCACCCAAATCTAGGGCTCAAACCATTTCGAGTACCGTCACATGTGTGTGACGATTCTTTGATCCGATAGCACGAAGGAGCAGTCTTCACGAATGGATGCGAAAGTTTGAGTTCCAGGTGTATGTATAAGTAAATAAGACAGGCCGTGAATTGGTTGAAGCCTGGGCTTCGGATGAGAACTTAGTCACTCGAATTATTGCTCTGGTCCTGACGTACAGAGCACTGCGTAGTCACCTCCGGCTCTGCGGCATGAGTTAATGATTGGCTGGCACGCCCTCCAATTGTCAATTGCTCTGTTGTTGCTATTATCTCTGACGATGAACTACCGTACGAGTTCAAAAGCACAGACTGTTCCGTAACAGTCTTCATCCGTTCTGCCTTGGAACTCCATTCTAGAGCCCCAAGTGCGGTACCGTAGCAAAAAGCATCCATAAATGAAGGAGTCGCGGAAAAGAAGTGGATAATGATTGTTGCCAGGTACTTCATCGTTATTGGTATTGCTTCTACAATATTGATTGCTTGCTATAATGAGAGCGTCTGTGATTGCTCTAAGTGGGACTGCCGGCCAAAACAAGACGAAAAAGCTCCTTCCTCTAATTGGCTCGGTGAACCATCACTTCCACTAGATGCAACAGGACGTCCATATCAGCCTTATGAAGAGAAAATAACACTGTTTTATCAAACTCTGTGGTATAGAATAAGTAAATATGCAGGGAAAAGGTATACAACGGGCATTTTTGAATCTAGTTCGTTTAAGAAAGTAGACTTATCCAAATGCCTACTGAGCAGATAACGAATTTTCACTCTGACCGAAGTACGATCAGCCGACGATCTTGCAGATTTACAGTAGATGTGCTAACTCATGAAATGTCAACCAAAATTTCGAAAGGCGTCCTCGTTTCGAAAAGGTAAATTAAGTAGTGTTGTAAAACTAATCACGTTGCAGCATAAATCTATAATGATCCAGTTACCTCAGGATGTCGGCTTTCGAAAGAACTTATTGTAGGCTGCATGCAAGATCCATACTCTGCAAAAAATGACTACTTATGTAGTATGCACTTTTCTCATTGATTTTCGATGCCCTTGAAATGTCAATCATATTTCATGGAAAACATGCAAAAAAATATTCATCCTTTTACTTATTCGGTAGAAAAACACGTCTTCTTGCAATTTAATACTCAAAAGAAGAATATAATTCAGTTTTAAAAAAGTTTTTAATTGTGAGATTTTTTAATACTGTTAAATGGCCGTTCATGAAACGTCATGTATCTGCATTTACGAATGTGGCTTGTAAAGTTAACAATATTGCTTAAACCCGCTGCTTAATTTTATGAATCTCATATGGTTTCCTCTCAACACCGTAGAGAAATGCATGGTTTTCCGTACACAAAAAATATATAGCTTGTAGTTTTGAAACTCTGAACGCAAGTGTAACAGCAGGTCGGGTTCAAAATTATTAGGGAATTAGAAAAGTTTTTTAAAACCGAATTATACTCTTCTTTTGAGTATGAACTTGGAAGAAGACGTGATTTTCTACCAAACAAGTAAAAGAATGAATATTTTTGCATGTTTTCCATGAAATATGATTGAATTTTCAAGGGCATCGAAAATCAATGAGAAAATTGCATGCTACATATGTAGTCATTTTTTGCAGAGTATAGATCTTGCATGCAGCCAAAAATAAGTTCTTTCAAAAGCCATCACCCTGGGGTAACTGGATCATTATAGATTTATGCTGCAACGTGATTAGTTTTACAACACTACTTAATTTACCTTTTTCGAAACGAGAACGCATTTCGAAATTTTGGTTTACACTTCATGAGTTAGCACATCTACTGTATTTGAACACAGAAACGCCCAGAAGGCAAGACATGAGATTAGGGCCAGTCCTTAAACTAAGATATGGGTTAGATTCGAACTTCGGTTTAGCGTTAGGGTTAATGTCAGCGTTTTGATTGGTGTCAGAGCCAGGGGAAGGACACGGGAATATTTACCCTTCTTGGGATTTTTCGCAAGTCCACCTGTCCATCCGGGATGGGGGTCCTACTCACATGCTCTGCCCCCAGAACTCCGAGTTCCCCACTTTCCAGAGATTCTATAAGTGTGGAAGACTCTAAATGATGTCCTATGTTGAATATGCGCAAGCGGTCTTGGTAGCTTATTGAGAGGGGCAGGAGAGAGAACTCCTTTTCCGGACTTGGCAGCAACTTTAAGGTGGGGGAGCATTGTTGGTCGTGAGATGATGTGCACTCTCGTCCACGATGTAGCAAATTGCCCTGCCAATTATCCCGCCTACGTCTTCCCCCCAGGGAGTCAAGAAATCGCATCTGCTTTATCAGACTAAGGCAAGCTGTCTGCACATTCTCTCGTCTATTTACTCCGTTCCATCAAGCACTTGCAAAGATAAGCTGGAAATACCATAAGATCTTATCATGACTCTTCTGTCCCCAACTACCGTGAAAGCATGTCTATTACCTACGTCTTTTCGACTGCTACCGAGGGGATTTCTCATGACTACTAGTGTTCGCGAAAGTGTTCGGAGAGCATTAGCGTATGCAATCGCTACAAGCGTGGTTGACTTCAACTGACACGTTCATTTGCGACCGTTTAGTGGCGGGCGACAGACGAGAAAACTACTGCTATGGGAAGAAACTGCGAATTTATCAGAACATTTCCCCGATTGAACGTCTACACGCGGAAGAGGAGCGGGAAGTATACATACAGTACATTTGCTAATTTACAAAATGTGCCAAAATTTACGAAATATTCCTAATCACTCGCGAACTGGCGCAAAAGAATAGGCCAACTCTCTGGAATAATAATCAGCAACTTTAAGCGAATTGAAAACACAAAATTAATGTTATAATTAATATTGCGTTGTTTAGAAACACCAACCCTTTCAGAAAAACAGAAAATTTTGAAGACGCCAAAAAACATTGCAACTGAGTAAACTTAAGTTTTTGATGAATGTAAACCCTGTTCATGCAAAAAACAAGTAAATAAAACACCGCAAATATAATAATGCTTGCACTCGATTACTCTTACGAGAAAGTGCAATGTCAAGTATGACGGTTAGCCAATAGCCCACAATCCGTGTATAGATTCTAACACGGTTCCACGAGGAATGGCCTATTTTTTTCCATTTTCACATTGCTTGACATATATTTGTCTATGACAAATAGGCATTCGCTTCATTTCGCCAAGGAGGACGTCATAAAAATAAAAACTTCCATAGGGTGTATAGACTGGTCGATGACTAATAAATTTAAATAGAATTGATCTTCGTAATGAGCGCCCAAATCGACATGTCGGTTGCTGCTGGTCGTGCTAGAGAGCCAGTTTTCACCCAAAGAGGCTCGAGAACTCTTCCAGACCTGACACTCTAACATCTGCGACTGTTTTAGATGATGGGTTAGCGTGAGAGTCCGAAGCTTCGGGCTAATAAAACTATTGTTCTAGTGTTCGCATCTTCGTCCTCTGGATCAACCGCCATGTCGATCTGGACGCTCATTGCAAAAATCTGGCTTTTCGGCTCATTGACTTGCGCCCACGACCTAACAACAGCCGTTAATTCATGCAGGGTCATGTAAAGCCTCACTGTCTTGCCAAGAAACGGCAAACCACAGGTGAAACTCTTAAAACCAGCATCGGCGCACTGACCTCTAACCCAATGCAGCATCCACGACCGCTAATTCCACAATCTTTAGGCCAAGTGAATCGTCATCCCCCTTCCCCACCAACTCGCAGAGCCGTAACAGTCCTCCTTATCCTTTCCCAGCCCCACGATCAGTACCGGTCGTGAGTACGCCATAGCCCCATCTTATACCTTCCGAAGTGATGTGTACAAACTTTTCAGGTAGGCGTGTAACCATCACTTGTTGCGGTTAGAATCGTGTTCAATCCAATTCTGTCCGCTTGTCAGCTTGGTTTCTGGCGACAACTAATGTTGTGCTAGAGGCACATACCCCATATACTACAGAGAAAACTCGCCAAAGTACTAAACGGCCAGACGCAGACAGCTGTTTCACGGCCATTGCCGATCGTCAGTACGCCATACGTCTCCCTGCCTCATTCAACAAATGAAAGACAAAACGCTCGTTTCAAGTGTGCTGCCTTCCATTTGGAGAAAAGAGAACCTAGAATAGTCAACGAGCTGCCAAACTGTTAATTGCAGTAATGGCGTACATGCGAAACCGAAACAAATCGCCACCGCCTTATGATAAAGCATCGCACTCCATCAAAGTCAACCAACCAAAGGGGAAAAAACTGCGACTGATGATCATCCACTAAATTATACAAGCCAGTCGCTAACGTCTCTAAAACCAACCAAAGCGTATATTTGTTTCAGTTGAACGTGTGAGGCTTTATAACAAGGCTCAGGCTTTTATCCAGAGCAGAGAGGCGGGTTATTATCTTTGTATTAAAATGCAGTACTCGTAACCAAAACCAACTACTAACCTTTATTTGCCCTTGCTCAAACTTTTTAGAGCAATTAATGCCGCAGATTTCGAGCATTAATTCTCCTCATCCGTCCGAAAGCAGAGTAATTTTAAGTAGCTTAAGGACATAACCCGTTATAATTTTACTTGACGAGATTCGACCAGCTATTAAATTTCACGGTTCGGGTTCAGCCAGCATTACGGTGGCCTGCACAACAGTGAATATTGCAGTGTTAATGATCACGTAGCGATCAAGGCGGGTCAAAATACTGTCTTCGGCCACCCCAATTTGAATAAAAGCATAAAGTGGCGGATGGGGGTCCACCGATCACCTTAGATAACACGCTCGTTCCGCCTTGTGCCATGGGGCTCAATCTCGAGCCTGACGCAGATGGGAGGGGTTCGGCTCATCAGTGTGTCCTTCAGCCTTCCCTATGTGTTTCCTGGTATATAGACTCCAGTTTTACCTTGTTTAAGTTCTGAGGAAATTAATGCGCTAATTTGGAGTAAATCCTTTGAAAGCGACCTTTCAGGCACGATCCATAATTTGATATGAATGTTTGAGCTGAAGTCCGTCAACTACTGCGGCATAACCGCGTACTATTCACAAACCGCCAAAAAAGAGCCAAAAGTACACAATTTTCAGTTTGGCAAATAAGTACAGTTCGTGACACGCCACAAACTGCGAACTGAAATCCTTGTAGCAAACGAACCGCCCACCTTAAAGGCATCAAAAAGGCTCAGTTTGGTTTATATAGTATTACTTACTAAGAAATTATTTACTTTACGAAAAACCACCATATCAGGAAACGACTTTATAACAGGCCAATTATTTAAGGCCTAATATAACTGTCAGCTGAGAAGGAAAATGTCGCTCAACGACAAAACGATGAAAAACATTAATTAATTTAACGTTTTAATACTTTTTCGTTAATCCTGTGGCTTTTAAAGTTGCTGTAAGACGGAAGGGCATCGAAGCTGTTAAGTTGTCTATGAATGATGTAGTTGAATGATGTTTTCTTGTCTAAGACCAATTCCCTTTGACTAATGCCAGAATATCTTCGATCGGGTTCAGGTCCGGGCTATTTAGGGGAAGAAAAATGCTTCAAAGACCACAGGCGGAGAGGCCGTGATCTAAAATATTAAATTCTGGACGTAGGCTAGATTGGAATCATACCTCATTTCAGAGCTGAACAGATGCATTATCCAGCAACAGTACGGTGCTCATTCGACGTCGATGAATGCCGTTGTAACCGAAGACCTCCTCTACAATATCGAAAAAACAACCTTATTTGTCGTTTCCGATGCTGGACGCCAGATTAATCACTTTGTGAATTTGATGGCCAACCAGGCCATCAGCCGTCAACAGTTCTTGGAAGTTGGTGTCGATAGGGTGTGTTCTCGAGGGAGGTTCTCCGGACATAGGACAATCCGGAGTCTTCGGATCACCGCGACGCCGATCGATTTTCCGGTTTTTTGGGGGTGGTCATAGCCGAACACGGCTTAGGTGCGCGCTCACATTCGCGCTCCTCGGTTCTCGGCTTGACTAAACTATTGCTTCATATGACTCCTGAGCTGTTTGTGATCTGTCGGGGGGAGGGACAGTAAAGATTTTCCTGCAAATTCTTTCTTCCTGACTCTTGATTTAGGAATTTTCTCATTTTCAAGTCATTTCACCTCAACCACCATGTGGCTGCTCAAATGAAGTCGCTAGCGCTCAAGTTCCGGTGACTGCACTTCTAGTATATTAATTACTGTGATAGGGGGCGTTCACCGATCGTTCTTACAGAACTCACTCGTTCCGTTGTGCCTTATGGACTCTCTCTCTCGAGCCCAACCAGCAGTCGCACAGCGGCGTATGATATAGGCAAAATGAATTTACCGAAAATATCTGCCTATATCATATTCCGCTCTGCGGCTGCTGGTTGGGCTCGAGAGAGAGTCCATAAGGCACAACGGAACGAGTGAGTTCCGTAAGAATGATCGCTGAGCGCCCCCTACCATTGTATATTCCCGATCGAAAACCGACAGGGAAACGGGCTCGTGGCCCAGTGGTTAGAGGCGTGGACTTCTAACAAACAGGTTGCGAGTTCGAGCCTCGGGTGTCCCACACTTCGGGATTTGATATGACTGGCTGTTGATAATAAGCCAGAAATGGCCATTCCAGTCTTCCTTGTCTTTTTCGGTAATATCATTCTGTATTTATTACTTTCTGGCAAACTGAGACAAGTACAGCCCCTGTCTCATCAGTTCTCGTCGAGGTCCGTTAGTTGTTGATCTATCCACTGATTGATCAGCCCTCGAAAAGTATAATAGAAGAGGACGGGGTTCCGCCATAACATGTGAGGCCCAATAAGCTACTAGCGGGTTAGAAGGGATATTATATACAAGAGTCTCGATTACTTATTGCTTCGTTTTTCGAAATATACTTAAGTGTGCTTTTGATAGACAGGGCGAACACGGATTTTTTGCACTAGTCCGACAACGAAGGCGTGTTTGAGAAATGCGACTATAAGTACTCCACGATATGTGATAATTAAACCAACACCAGCGATTTCGTTCGTACGTGCAGACGAGGAATGTATCAATGAGCAAGCACTTTTATAGGAACTCCAATTGCCTATAATCAGCCCCACGTCCCGCACGGGCAAGTATTTTTGAAATTGCGCCACTTTCCAAATGGTATGCTTGGTATCTTTGGAGAGGCAGCCATTGATCTGATTGGACTACGGAATGGAGAATCGACATTCCTTTTCATGCTGAATATTCAGCCTATTTTTCCCAACAATACTTGACCAACAACGAGTCATCACTGCTGGAAAAGCATTAAGTAAAGACATGCCTGACCCATGTTGTGTCTTAAATCAGCAATAACTCAGCTGCGGATCAGGAATATTTGGGATCCGTTGATCACTGAGGTGGACGCCGAGTAACCTGAACCTGGCGTTCTAATCTTGTTAGTTGCGGCACCCAGGAGTGAAGATAGCATATCTAACGTGTTTTCAGAGTCAGGCCTTGGTGTTCAGTTTTGCCTTCCAGCTTCGTTTTACAGTCCAGCTGCCGGTCGGCTGTCTACCGGTAGCCAATCAGAAAGATGTATGGCCGGCAAAAACGAGGGAGACCGGATGACCGCGTTTGGGAGTTGGGTGTGGCTAGCCGACGATGACCTCTACGCAGGAAATGGATATTTAAGTTTCACCTAGCCTTGCCGACAATGAGTTTCGGTGTCGGGTATTTCGTGTTTATCTAACGGACAGAGGCAAATACTTCCGGTAGCTGGTTTATCACATTCTATGTTTACCGAAATTTTCGAATAGGTTTTCGATTAGAAAGGAGTGCTTAGTCGGAGTTATACTTTGATTATCGTGCAACAGATTTCGAAGATATTTCAGATACCTCAGGATACTAGCGTTTGAGTGAGCCTTTTCCGATCGCCTACAAAAATCACAGTCGATATAGATGATTATCTAGGTAGTAGGACTCTTCCCATCGATTTTGGATGCCTGTATTTTTTATAGGAAATAAAGTAGTCTTTCTTGTATCTGTCTGGTAGCGGACCACGTCTTCTTCAAATTTTGTAATCAAAAAAGGAGGATTGTAGGGATTTAAAGACTTACTCAGTTGCCGAATAATTTTTAACCCGGCTTGTTGTTTCATTTTCTCTTAGGGTTTCCAAATCCTTTGGTTTGTTGCTTTTTAATTTCCTCAGAAATTATAAACCAAAATTTTAAACTAGGGTATTTACCAGAAAGCACATGAGGAATGCTGGGGGAGCCACTGAAGCGTCGAACCCCTCGCAGCTGTGTCATGCAGCGGCATAATATCGGCGAAATACGCGTCTCTGGGCTTTTACTGAGTACCTATGCTGCTAGAATGGTATCCTGTTACCCTAAAAATGTGTGCCACATACTTTCAGTGAAAGGAAATTAAGCATTTCTCTGCGACATTAAGATTTCACATAGAGCCCATGCAATTTTACAGTGGATGTGGACTTTGTTGTATACTTCATACGCAGCATCAATAAACGAGCAGGTGCGATGCCTTACGAGAGGACATTTCGTGCTCTTAGAAAGGTTCCGTAATTACAAGCATTTTCAAAACCCAAGGACACCCTTTCTTCGAGTATACAATTTGGAAGAAATTGAATTCGCCATAAAATGAATGCATAGAAAAATATTTTGGTGCACTTTTTTTCTACAAATGATCTTTGAGTCTAAAAAGCATCGAAAATCAGTGGGGAAAACTCATGTTACATAAGAGGTCATTTTTGGCGAGTACGATTTTTGTACACGATCAAAAAGAAGCCTCCTGACGTGACCGAAATATCTTTTGATTATGCTCGATGGTAGTCAATAGCAAAATCCCAATTAAGTAATCCTTTTTTTGTCGAAAAGGCGTTTCGGAATTCATTCGACATTTTGTGAGATGGGTTAGCTATTTTGCATACTTTCCTGAGCAACAGAAAACCAACAGATTTTCAGTTTTAAAATTGAGTTTTAAGTAGCCAGTATTCTGGGTTGGTGTTCCGATTGGAACTCCGAGCTTTCAACCTGTCAAAGCTCCGTTATTTAGCACACAGAAAATCACATTTTAAGGTCCAAGTACAAAAAACATTGCTCCGCACTCAAATTATCCTTGATTGCTATAGTGGTCTCGTCTTTTTTGTCACGTGCTGGCCCACATTAGTGTCATTGTGACCACAATTTCCGCATGTAAAAACATTTTGGGCTGGTAACTGAGGTTTTGTTCGTCTGAATGAATGTTTTTCCGATGTTTATTTCATTGTCCTCTTTGGAAGCACCGGTCATCGTGCAGGTTTCACGTGGTTATTATGCCGTTCTCAAAGTCTGCACGGAACCTCGAATGGGTTTTCTGCATTTGGGTCGCGTGACACAGTCGTAAACCATCCATAAAAAGTGGCCATAATGGTAACAATTAGTCCCTACTTTCCGCCATTCTTCTCCAGCAGAGACCATAAGGATAGGGAAGGGGTGCAACCAGAAAATGTCAAAACCCAAATAGGGCACTAAGTCCAGGACACTATCTTCTGCACTTATCAACATTTGTGCGGTATCGCGTCTCCTACAAAGGCTGGAGGTGCTCAAAGAACATTAACAGGGCCTTCAAAGGATGTGCGCATTACTTGTTATCGTACACACAACCGCTCTGGACTTACTTTATCCGTTATCTGATTCGGCTTAAGTCAAGACAGGTAGGATGGTATGTTTCCAACTCCGAACGTAGCTTCAGACACCATCGCAACCAACATAAAACAGTGACCTTCCGTCTGAATTGTTCCGTCAACGACATTCATTCAGGAGAGATATGAGAAGGGGGATAAGAGAAATCTGGACTTCGTTTTCGGCCCACTCTCTATTTTCAGTCATAGCGGACCTGAAAGTCCCAAGATCTAAACCGTTGATCGGTTGATCACTTAACCAGCCTCTTCATTGTGTGAGTTGCAACCTTACGTCCCGATGACTGCCATCAAGACTTTCAAAACTGCTGTAGAATGGCTAAACGGATTACGCAAAATTCCGTTTTGATCAAAGCTCCAGTGAATGTGCATTTTCATGCTGATTACTATGTAGCATAATCCCAAGCTATTTCAATCGCGCTAAGCAGCGTGCTTTTCGATACCCATCTTTCCGGTCGCCCAAAAAAATCACATTTAAGTCATTTAAGTCGTGCGCACTTTTCCCCTGCCCCCCGATTTTCTTGTAAACCTGAAGATATTTTATAGAAAACATACATAGAGATATTTTTCTCGTAAGTATTTTGTGGTGCGTTGCGTCTTCCTCGAATTTACTACTAGATGAAACGGTGTCTTTGGATCTCAACGCCATCCACGCCAATTGCAAAATGTTGCGAGTTCTATATGTCCCCTTCTTAATAGCATAGATCTTTCTTTAATGAAGTATGTGCAGGTTGTGATCTGGATACCCAAAGCACAATTACAACGGTAGGTCGGGTATAAAATTAAGAGGGAATTGAAAAACGTTTTCGAGATTGGAAGACATTCATTCATCGAGAAGAAATATTGCTGGAAATGTAATTAACTATAAAATAAACTTGGAAAAGGATATTTTACGCCTACTCTTTCCCAGATATGCTTAGATATATAAAAACGCGGAAGGCCGACGGAAAATGCGTACGACTTGATCAATCATTTCTGTGAGTGTGATTTCTGTAGACGATCGGAAAGATGGACATTAAAAAGTGCGCTTCATAGCGTGGTTGAAACATCATGGAATTATGCTGCACGGTAAATACTGTTTTGAGTCCACTTAAATATTCCTTTCTTACCGAGATCATATTTCGGAATTTTAATAACATTCCATGCGGAACGTCCCTCACGTAGCACTTTTGGAGTTTATGAGGCAAGCAAACACTAGAGGTTCACAAACAGAACACCTTTCCTGGTAAGTGTTGTTTTGTGCTGAACAGTTAAATCTGCCTGGAAGAAATCGGGGTGAGTTTGTAGAAACGAAGAAAGATTATGATGACCCTTTGTGTTGCTCAATCCCTTTCCTATCTGAATGACACTGCCTTGAATTTGATGTCCTAGAAAATGTTAACCGAGTCGACCACTTGAGGCGTTCGTGATTGAAGTATGCTCCATTCTCATTCGTCTCCGATCAGTCATTGCCGGTCTAGTAGTCGGATTGTCAATGCAGCCTTTCTCAATAAAAAAACCTCAAATTAAGTATCTTCCAAAATGGGAAACTACATGAAATTTTAAGGGACAAACTGACCACAAACTGACATGAGCTGTCATCTGGCAGCCGTTGTCATGAAAAATCCCCCTTGCAAGACTGCAATAAACCAGTATGATGAGTCTGTTTGGAAAACTTTCAAATACAAACATTAGGGAAACCGCAGTTGCAGTGTATCCTGCCCGGGTCTTCAGGACATAATGCCACAAACGCGTGACAAGCGAACGATCAAGGTCATGACCCCTGTTCACACCTGCTTTGTGCTGATTGGCCACCCATCAGCCTATGACAGTCCCCCTTGCCATATACCTGGCGGTTTCCCCAAGCCTCCTCACTTGTGCTGTCTATCGTACTCAGTACACGTCCTATTTCCAATTAGCCTTCTGTTTTGCATACATAACAGCACTGACCTTTGGACTTTTAGCTCAGACGCATTCCAGCTCTCCGAGCAATGAAAAATTGAAAAATAATCCGTGTATACTTTAGCAGTGAGCATGGAAACCAAGACATTAAATACACGACTTATTTATAATCGACGCTCTACGGACTCCGACCGAGAGCCCTGAGTTTTACACATCTAGACTAAGTTACCCATCCGAGTTACTGCTATTCAGAGAATCCATATGGATATCATCTTGTCAATTTTTAATTGGTCGTTTAGGAAAATCTCCTTCGGCAGTCAGCATACAGTATCAGACTTGGCGGATTCCGAACTTTGCAGTAGGTTGGGTGGGTAATTTTGCTCAGGCTCGGGAACTGATAGTTTTTTTGGGTATAGCCTATTTTTTCCACGGATTCTGTATGTGATTATACATCTGCAGTTGCGTGCACTAGAAGGGCGGCTTGATATTTCATTTTCCTCTCCCTTTGGGTGTTATATTTAAGGGGAAGAAGTATTCTGGTTTTTAAAACCTTGTAATAATGCCATTTATGAGGCGTTCATACTAGATTTCCTATGAACCAATATCCACAGTTACAGTTAGTGACCGAGCTCATGAAATGTTGACTGAAATTCTGGAATGCGTTTTCGATTGAGAAGGACTACTTAAGCGCGGTTATCATACTAATCATCTTTAGGAATAATCCTATAATACCTCGAACTCGGCAGGATATCAGCTTTTGAATGCTCTTCTTTTCAGCCTCCTGTAGAAACCGTACTTGAAAATAATGACTACTTAAGTACCTAGCATTTTTCTCATTGACTTTCGATTGCCTTGCAAATTCAAATACATTTTATGGAAAACACGAACAGAAATAAGCTTTCTTTCATTTTTTGATATAAAATCACGTCATCTTTACATTTTATAGTCGAAAAAGGAGTATAATTAGGTCTTTAAAAAGTTTCCCAGTTCCCGAATAATTGGGAGCCTGATCTGTTGTTTCAGTTTACAAAGTGCATGCGTTCCACGTAAAGCAAATCACGCATTCTTTTATGCCTTTAAAAAGATGCCATAGAGAGTCCATAAAACGAATGGAAGAGAATATGCGCATCCCAGGTTCTTTTTTAAAAGAAGGCGAAGGCACGATCACTGGGACAGTAAGTTTATTTGCCTGAGCTTTCGAACTCGAACTAGAGTTCATCATCAGAGGTTACTCGAGTGCAGCAAATTGTGAGCATTTATATCGTTCATCCTTGCGGGGGAGGGAGGGGAGTACGTCCGTGGCTAGGTAGGGTTTGTGCCGCCTGGTCCACGATGTTCCCCCGGCGTGGTGACGCCATTTGCACTTCGCGACGGTGTGAGCTGCGCCACCTGGCTGCGTGGGCGGAGCGCGTGATAACACGCAGGCAAATCGATGTGTCTGTTGATGGAGTTGGTGTCCGACACCCACGCCTCCAACAG
>CACRXP010000005.1:1855964-1867379 GCA_902702965.1 Spirometra erinaceieuropaei
CCCCTCCCTCCCCCGCAAGGATGAACGATATAAATGCTCACAATTTGCTGCACTCGAGTAACCTCTGATGATGAACTCTAGTTCGAGTTCGAAAGCTCAGGCAAATAAACTTACTGTCCCAGTGATCGTGCCTTCGCCTTCTTTTTAGAGTCCATAAAATTTTGCAATGGATGTGGACTATGTTGTACATTTCATGAGGAGCAGTGATAAACAAACAGGTACGACGCTATATGAATGGAAATTGCGCGGTCTTCAAAAATCGCATGATAAAAACTTTTTTAAAACCTAATTATACTCCTTTTCCGAGTATAAAATGTAAAGATGACATGATTCTCTATCAAACGACCGAAAAAGAACATATTTTGTTCGGGGTTTCTATAAAATATATTCGAATTTGAAAGACCGTCGAAAATCAGCGGGAAAAATACCCGCTACTTAAGTAGTCATTTTTTACCAGGTACGGCATCCTGCCGAGCCCGAAATATTGTAAGATTATGCCGCAAGACATCAGTATTGCAACCGCACCTAAGTAATCCTTCCTAATCGAAAACGCATTTCAGAATTTCAGCCAACATTTCATGAGATCGGTTACTCACCGTATGATAAAGCTTCCTTCATAGTAGTAGAAAAGGCAAATTCAATTATCACAAGTGACGACATTCATCGTGTGCCCACCTGAACCGGTGACTTGCCCATGAAGTAGCATATAATGAGGCATAAACTCGCAACACATGCCCCCTCTCTCCTCCCGGCTTCGATGGCAAGAGAATGCCAAAACAACCGGATGTGTGCTAGGGCGCTGTGGCTGAGAAAGATAAAACAGCCCTCCCACATGCATGCTTCCACAGAACCTGGTCCCCTCGCGCAATAATCCAGGATTTTGCAATAAAGGAACTCGGAGCCCACGTTCGTGAGAACGCTGTTGAAGCCACATTAAGAAGGAAGGACTGAGTCTGATACCCAGTCCTCGAGCCAGTCACCCAGTACTGGCCGTGATCGCCGAGTTATCCTGTCAGTTGGCAACATCACAAGCCTCGGACATAGCGCCTCCTAAGTTTCAAAGCTCTTCGTATTTATCATAATGAAGAATGCGCTGGTGTGTGGTGGGGATGGGCTCGACAGCATCCGTATCACTCTCTCTCGCTTCCCTCTCTCGTGCACAACTTGACTGTCCGAGTCTGTCAGTCATTCGGTGCTGATATTGGGCACAGGGGTTGACAAACCTGTAATATTTCGTCTGCCTGCGTCACACACGACCTAGTGAGACACCAGGTTTCGCCAAAGAACATGCCTCCTACTTATGTGATCGGCGAATGTTCTATCCTTGCGTCGGGTGCTGTGAGTTGGGTTCGTGCGTGGAGCATCTTCTGATGATGGTGGTGGTGATAGTAGTAGTGGTAGTAGCAGAAGTGGTAGTAGTAGTAGTAGTAGTAGTAGTAGTAGAAGTAGTAGTAGTAGTAGTAGTAGTAGTAGTAGTAGTAGTAGTAGTAGTAGTAGTAGTAGTAGTAGTAGTAGTAGTAGTAGTAGTAGTAGTACCCAACGACTGTATATTCCCGATCGACACTGACAGGGCAAGGGGCTCGTGGCCCAGTGGTTAGAGGCGTGGATTTCTAACTAACAGTTCGCGAGTTCGAGCCTCGGGTGTTCCACGCTTCGGAGTTGGATATGACTGGCTGACGACGGCTAATAAGCCAGAAATGGCCATTCCAGTCTCCCTTGTCTTTATCGGTAATGTCATTCTGCCAGTATTCAATTTTCTCGATGCTGATTTACCTTGCGATCGCCTGTACGGCTATAGTTGGAGCCTCATCTCGGGAGTGATGAGTCGAAGATCCGTCTATCTGTCGGCACTGAAAATCGTCTTAATTATGAGCACGTAATGCCAGTCGCGCCTCAGAACTAGGATCTAGTCCAGCAGATGTAGGTGACGCGAGAGCGGTTACACCCACATCGCCTTCTACCGCATTGGAAGACGGAGGAGGGTGTTAGTAAGTGGAAGATTGCGTTACACACAGGCCTCCATGCGGAGAAAATCATTGCTGTCACAACTGCCGATCCCAGGGAAACCGAGCACTTCCTTCCAGACAGTGTGATCTGTGCCGAAATGGGCATTAAGCTCACAAAGGATAATCAATTTTCTTGCCCTCATCACACCTGCCAGGAGAATGTACATGTCCTTCATAAAACTTGTTCTTTACATCGTCGAAATTGGTCATTGAAGGAGCAGAGTCACCGACGGTGGCGGCAAATTTGTTCCCTCGGAGGTGGCAGCTTCATGGTCAAGAACGGTCATTGACGCTCTGTGGCATATAGGATAGCCGTTCCCCGGCATCGTTTCTGGCAGCGAAGGCAACTCCGACTTCTTATCGCTCTACTGTTGGAGGTCTGCTCCGAAGAAGGTGAATCCGGCACCCACCTCATGCAGCTGGCCCCGTTTACAGAATCTAATCTCACAATGGCCACTTTGTGTGGGCCAGGTCGTCGGAGGCCAGAGTCGTTCTCCCTTCCGGATGGTTTGCTGTTAGACTTTCTAGAATACAAAGAACAACTCAGGCTGTTAGAGTGAGCCTGGTTTGCAGTCTGTTCTGGTTTTTCGACAGAAGAGAACTGGCCCGGGGGATCGTCGTGTGTGAAGATACACGCTCACAAGACAGTTCGGCCATCGTTGCCGACGATGTCCGCCCTGTGCTCTACAGCAGAGTAAAAGCAGGCACGGTAACTTGCGCATGAATTAGTTCATAGTGGGAATGGACTCGCGCTGAATCTACCGCACTCCCAACCCGGGCTTGGTGTCAAGACACGGTCAAGAAGACCTAAGGCGGCAGAGGGCGCAGGTGGCCGGCGCGACTTGATCTGCGCCTTGGCGTTCCACCACACTCTCTAGTCCACAACGAACATTTAACCAGGACTTCAGCCAACAAAGAAAGAAGCGGGACAGAAAAAGAGGGTGACTGGGCAACCATGCACACGACCTGTATACACAAAGTAAGCGCAAGCGCATCCGCCGGCAGGGAACTAGGTGCCAGAGAACTACCAGCCGGCCACAGACGGTAACCGGGTTGCGGCATGAGTTCCTCTAGTTACAGATGAGAGCTGGGTGTTGGGACGGGGCAAAACTGAAGTATCCAGCAGGTCCAGCGATGCGTCTGACGTGGGCTTTTAGTGTACTGCTGATAGGGATTTCTTACCATCCCAGTCTTGCCCTGCGTTAGTAGCCGGCAGTGTGTCAGCGGCAGTGTACGCCCGTCAATGTAAGGTTGCGTAAAAACCATCCAAATCCATCGCTTAAGCTGGTGTGATTGCAGTATGTGCGTGAACGTGCGTTTCCGCCTAAGGCACCTCTTACACCCCGTTTCCTTCCTAACTATCGAATAAATTTTTGTAGTCTAACAGATTTTCCCCCAAAAGTATAAAAAAGAGTTGGTTGTCTAAAATGAACAGTAGTTAATTTTGTTACCCGTGGACACATGTTGACTTTCAAAGTAGACAACAAGCTGAAAATGTTTTTTTGCTAATCTAAGTAGCACCCTCGCCTCAGGCATATACTTTGTGGAAGAGGTATAATTAAATTAAATTATCATAAGAAATAAAATTTTCACAAAAATATTTCAGCTGTTGTAAACTTCACGATCATTGAGGAAAATTCTGCGTAAACAGCTCCAAAACGGCAAAAAACCCAATTATGACCGAGGTTGTCGAGAAAAACTATGTGTTCTGTGTGAACTGGGAATCTGGAACAGGAAGTAGTACTACAGAGACTGTCCGGATATTGCTGGTTTTATGGGGGCAAAAAAACTTTCTTCCTACGCCTTTTTGCGTTGATCGAAAAACTCCATAATATTTTCTACATCCTTCATTGCTACGCATGTAAAAATTGGATAAATCAAGTTCGGCGAACGTTTTAAGTAGATAAAGTACCGTCTATGAAATTCCGCAAAAAACTGAAAATTTTTTTTTGCAAATCTAAGTAACACCCTCGCATCGGGCATATACTTTGAGGAAGAGGTATAATTAAATGAAATTGTCATAAGAAACAAAATTTTCACAAAAACATTTCAGATGTTGTAAACTTCACAATTATAGAGAAAAATGTTTCGTAAACAGCCCCAAAACGACAAAAAGCCTAATTATGACCGAGGTTGTCGAGAAAAACTATGCGTTCTGTTAGAACTACGAATCCGGGAGAGGGAGTGGTACTACAGAGACTGTCCGAATACTGCTGGTTTTATGAAAGCAAAAAAATTTTCTTCCTACGCCCTTTTGCGTTGATGGAAAAATTTCATAATATTTTTTACATCCTTCATTGCTACGCATGTAAAAAATTGGATAAATCAAGTTCGGCGAACGTTTCAAGTGGATACAGTACCGTCTATCAATGTCCGCCGGTGAATATATGAACTAATGATATGTTTTATTGGCCGTAAAAAATGCCCATAAAGGGTAAGTTTTAAACCGAAGAAGTAGAATTACTGATGGACCGTCTCAGGTTTTGAGTATGAGAGGTTCAGTTTTCGTGGGAATCACTGATGACAAGTTTCTTTTTGTGACTCTTATTGGCATGTGACATCTACCTGAAAATCCTTATCCTAACTGACCTGTTAATACGTTTCAAAATGTGTCGGCAAACCAAACCAGTTACGAATGCATAGGCTAATTTTATTGCAGACCATAGAGCTTTGTTATTAAGATTTTCCCGATCATTTACACAGCTTCTTGCACGATGAAAGTTGGCTTTAACCGTGTGTGCGAACGCATTCTGTAGTTGGCTAAAGTTTGCACTGCTGAACGTTCACTCCATTCAGTCAGCCGGATCGGATGGTCTTCGGTTGCTACACGCGTCTTTGGGAATTTTCCATGTGAATTCTAGTCGATATGTTTTTTGATGTATGAGGGGCATGGACAGCCTATATCTGTCTTTTAAGGGAAAATTTACTTTCTGTGTCTGATATATGCGTGAGTACTGGGTATGAATATTCTCCCTTCCTTACCGCCATCTGGTTCTTGAGTGTATGACAGGGAAGTTTCTACATCTGGTCACAACCCTAGTAGTATATGGTTTTGGGCAGAAATGGTGCCGCACATCCCGGTAGACGGATGGCCTGCAGGTGTGTCGGTTGTTTGAAGTGACCACCGGAAATCACGAAACATTTGTGCGAGGCTTAGCTTTTGAACTGCTTTAGCCCTGAATATGTTAACCCCTAAGGTGGATAATGCAGCTGGGTTGCGAGTAGGAGTTTGCAGTTAACCTCTAGATGGTCAGACAGCAGTCGGCCATTCTATTTCATCGCGTGGCATCCAGCTTTAGCCTACGATTTACGGGGTCACGTCTACACCACTGGGCTTATGCCGTCCAAACACCGTCTCGGTGACGATAGATAGTGGCCCCACCATCGTACACTTGTCACTGTTTTCCCAAATACCTCTGCTTTCTTTTATGAGACCTCTGCCCTGCAACTCTCTGATTCGTTTGCCTTAGTTTGGAATGCTTATCTGCATCGATTTTGATTTCCGTTGTTTTGTGTTTTTTTTCCTTTAAATCCCTCAATTAATTCCTGAAGCCTCTTTTGGGTATTTTCCTGCAGCCTTTATGCCTCCTTGCCGTAAGGGAGGACTCAGTGTGTTTGAAACCGGATGTGGCTACTGATGCGACTAGCGCCCACTTATTCGAGCCAACTTCTGACCATCCTTCGCCGGTCCAATTTGACTTTCGGGACCTCGAGGCTGCCTCACAGCACACACCCTCGAACCCCCTAAACCGCCTACTGCAGGCCTACTCGAATATCCGACTGCGACTAGTGCGCGTCTGTTGGCACCGGCCACAGTCTCCCTCGTCAGAAGTTCCTATGGCAGCGGACACCAGTTACGGGGGTTGGGCACCTCTGACCCTCCTGGGGGTCCTGTTAACTCTGACGATTATTCTTCTCTTACTCCACCTCACCATTGGCGCCGGCAGCCGGGACCGCGGGGAAGCCGTTCATTTCGTCTGTGCGTTCAGTTTCCTTCTCCTCTGTCAGATGGCTGTCCTGTACTCACATCTGGAGCGTCTCAGTCGGCAACGAGGGGGTTGCCCGAGCCCAATAACCCGGGTGACCGAGGCTCTCACGCGCTGGGGCCGTCACCTGAGCGACTGCTTCCGCCAACCCTGGTTACTCTTTTGGCAGGCCCTTGGAAAGAGCCGGGTCGAGGCGCAGCTGTTGGAGAGCCTGGTGGCAAGGATGTAGGTGTATTGTCTACCTTTGATTGCCTTTGTTCCCATTCCTTGACTTCTCGATCTCTAGACTTTTACGAGTTGGTGACCCCCGAGAAACGGGACTTTGAATTTTCCGAATGGCGGATGAGTAGAGCAAGACCTCTCCAGAGCCGATTTCCTACTGGCTGATAACGGTCGCACTCGTCAGCCAATCACAGTCGTCCGTATGGTACGACTGCTAGCATCCCCTAGCGCTCGCTGATAGTTGGAGTGGGGTAGAATAACGCCGGTAATCTAATCCACACTTGCGCCAAAACTGTCCTTACAACCGGGGTGCCAGCAACGTTAATGCTATCCCGAGTCATTAAAAATGAATAGTTGTTAAAGGAGTTTTTACTGATTTGCGCGCCCCTAAACATTCAGTATTAGAAAACACCCACAAAAATATTCTTTGTTGTACTCGTTTAGTAGTTAGTTGTGTTTTCTTCAAGATTCGCACTCGAGGAAAGCGTATCATACCGTTCTAAAAAAAGTCCGAAATTATGTGATTCCTATATGTTCTTTTAATTAGTATCGTATCTGTTGGTTTATTAGTGCTTTTTATAAAGTCTATAATGTAGTGCATATCCATCGCAAAGTGGTACCAGGCCTATATGATAGCTTCTTTGCGGCATAGAGAAATGTATGATTTTCCTTGCGTGAAAGTGTACAGCCCGTAGTTTGGAAAACCTAAACCTAGGGCGAATGGTAGATCAAGCTCAAAATGATTCGGAGAGTGAAAAACATTGTTAAAACTGGAAGCCGTCCGCTGCAAAATGAGCACAATAGGAAATATTTTTACGCATATTCTCTATAAAAAAGTTCAAATTTAAAGGGCATTACGAAATTCTGAAAACATTCATACTGCAGGAGTACCCAGTTCTGACACGTGATTTTTGCCGGCGACCGGATGGAAGCGCATTCAAAATCCCACATCCCAGCTTGACTGAACTATCTTGGATTCATACTGTACAGTAATAAATATTACAATGCCTCCTAATTGATTCTTTCTAACGGAAAACATTTGAGAATTTCAGTTATTATTTCATGAAATATCCCACCGACGATGCGTGCAATAAAGCCTGGGATAACAGGATATGTGCAAATACTCAGTAAGTGCCCCAACCATTATCCTGAAGTCAAAAGATAACGAGATCACCATTGCATTCAGTAACGATCAGAAGCACTTATAGCAAACCTTTATCCAAACCTTAGTTCAAAGCCCCAGTTTATTCCTGACGTGGTTTAAGTTATTTTTAGTCTTACGACTTGTACATACTTTGTCGTTCTGATATCCACGATTTCAAAAGAACTTCTGCCGCTTTTACAACAGCGACTTTTGAAGGGAGCGTCTTTATGCATACTCACATGCGCTAGAAGACTTACTTACAATTAGGCAGCCTTCCGACTCAATTTGTTCATCGCAATCAAAGGACTCAAACCAATATAGCATCCCCATTCGCGATCTGTACGACACACGAATACCTGAAGGAATACAACATTTTCAGGTCACTCGTGATCTATTGGTGTCGCTGTTGTTTGCGGAATCTTGTGAATGTGCAGCCAGGATATGTTGACGTGAGTTTTGGGACTTTTTGACTTTCTTAAAAAGCGATTGTGTGGAAGGCGCTGTCCCTTTTAGGGACTTGCAAACGCACTTCTCGAAGACAACCTTGGAATAATTGTTCCCTGCATTGCATAATGAGGAACCGTTATGGCACCAAAATGTTGAGCAATTCAACCTCGCGAAATCTCTTGCGTGTGGGGTTCTTCCATACGCTTTTATGACACTTCCGTGCAAGTTAAACTTCTCCATTAAACATGCACCCAAACTACATAAAAAGACAACAAACAATGTTCCTAGCACCTTTACTGCCAATTGTCTTCAAGAATAACGACCAATTCATTAAGGAGCAAGTTTCTTTGCTTTACTGGTTGGTTAGTACAGTAGGTGGGCTAACTCATGAAATCTCAACCGAAATTCCGAAATACGATTTCGTTTCGAAAAGATTAATTAAGAAGGGTTGTAAAACTAATCATAGTGCGACATAATTCTTTAATGATTCAGTAACCTCAGGATGCCGGCTTCCGAACAAACTCCTTTTCGGCTGCATGCAAAAACTATACTCTGCAAAACATGACTGCTTAAGTAGCATGAGTTTTTCTTATTGATTTTCGATGCCCTGAAAAATTCAACTGTAAATCATGGAAAACATGCATAAAACATATTCATTCTTTTACTCATTCGGTAGAAAATTACATCTTACAATTTTATACTTGAAAAAGGGTATAATTCGGTTTTTAAAATTTTTTAATTATGAGATTTTTAAGACCGTGAAATGCCAGTTCATACAACATAGTGTCTCTGCATTTAATAATGTGGCGTCTTAAGTTTACAATACCTTTGAGAAATGTATGGTTTTCCATACGCAGAAAATATACGGCTTGTAGTTTGAAAACCCTGAATGGAAGTGCAACGGCAGGTCGTGTTCAAAATTATTCGGGAATTGGAAAGGTTTTTGAAAACCGAATGATACCCTTTTTCAAGTATAAAATTGGAAGAAGACGCACTTTTCTACCGAATGAGTAAAAGAATGAATATTTTTATGCATGTTTTCTATGAAATACAATTGAGTTTTCAAAGGCATCGAAAGTCGATAAGAAAAATGCATGCCACGTAATAAGTCATTTTTTGCGGAGTATAGGTTTTGCGTGCGACAAGAAGGAAGTTCGTTCGAAAGCCAGTATTCTGAGGTTACCGAATTTTTGTACAATTATACTGCGCGATTATTAGTTTTACAACCCTATTAAATTAATATTTTTTAAACGAAAGCGCATTTCAGAATTGAGGCCGGCATTTCATGAGTTAGCCCACCTAATAGAGGTGTTGTCAGATTTTGAATAACTCATTTTCGCCCAACTGTGAAAAATATCGGTGACATCAGTGAGACTTCTTAGCTCAAAAGGCTAGCACATTGGCAATACTCAATCCTTTCCTTTGCTGCCATGGGTTCAAATCCCACTGAGGACGCCGAGGTTTTCACAGCTGGTTCATAATATGCCATTCCGAATCTGCCAAAAACACATACCAATTACGTGAGCCTCGTATTCATCTGGTGAAGTCAGAGTTGATTACTTAGAAAATCCTGCTTATACAGTCAGCTTTCTGTGTCAGATTTTGTGTACCCCCCATTGTGCAATTGGTTGGGCGGGTAATTTAACCCAGATGTGGTCCAAAGGACAGAATAAATTGTGTTACACCGGAAATACATTAAAAATGAGGGAATAGTATTCTCATTTCAAGAGATTGCAGATGATTCACCCAATTTTCTTGGCCGTTCTAACGGAAAATTATAAATGTAACGTTTCACAGGCTGCATGGGTATGGAAGAGGCGCATAAACACTCTATGAAAAATGAGATCGTGGAAGGCTAGAAGGCCAAAAAAATAGGTTCAACATGTTTCTGGAAAACAACCCAGGCAACACTTACTTTTAACTAGTTTTTGTATTTTGTTTAGAATTTTATCAGTCTGACTGATGGCTCAGAAGAGGAGCAGTGAGTTTCAGAGCAGAACAAAAGTTTAAAAGTTTTGAACATAGCACTTTGATAGGTTCATTATTTAGGGACGAGACGCCGTATTCAGGCAATACTCAGATGCCACTGTTCCCGTCTTTTTTCATAGAAGGAGTATCACTGGAGACGGTGTATCTAGAACAAACGTGTTTATCTTTGGCTAAGTTGGCTTTAAGGCTTAAGTTGGCCAATAAATATACCGTCGTACTGATTGTTTAAAAAGGAACCTGGGATGCGCATATTCTCTTCCATTTGTTAGTTGCCTTTCTTTAGAGGGCCCTGCGGTTTTTCAAAATCCTCTTTTATATTTCCAATTCGCGTTCTAATTGACGCAAATCCACCCCACACGATGTTAAGAAGTCATACAACCTTATAGCGCGTAAATGAGAGAAAAGAGGAGTTTAAAGATGTTCTTTCGTAGAGTCAGGTAACGTTCCTGAGCATTATTGCAAAACCTGACGACCACCTACATTTTAAGGTCGGATTACCTCAAACTCCAAATTAAACCACCTGTCCCCATATTTATCTTGATTGAATTGTCACTTTGAGGATCTAAAACAGCTGGGAACATGTTAACGTTTCATGTGGTGAACATTGTGTGAACCCCCTTTTGTTGGGCAATTCAAGTCGTTTCCTGGCTGATCGAATTCGATCATGTTAAAAGAATTTTCGATAAATAACTAGAAAAACTGTCCGTTTACATTATTATATATTGTCATCTATGTATTCATTTGAACAATTGGCATATTTAGTACTGAAGCCCAGTACCTGGGCGTTTTTTGAAGTGCCATGCTAACAGTACAGGAATTAGCTGAAAGCTCAGCTGTTGCAGGGGCGCGGCTCATCAGTGGGTCCCCAGCGTTTCTAATGTGCTTGCTGACATATCACCCCCAGTTTCAGTGTCGACCTTTATTACTAAGCCTGTAGGCGGTCATTCGAAAGCATCACATCGGTTTTTTCTCTTTTTTTCCTTTACCAGGTGTCTGTATATCGCACTCTGTATAATCTTGCTCGTACTCCTGGCGTTTTTTGTGATCCAGAAAAATCCGTCCAACCTGATCTCCCTGTCAGGCATCTTCTTCATGGTTTTCCTCTGCATTCTTCTCTCATTTCATCCGGGAAAGGTATGGAATCACTTCTTGACTCAGAACACTGTCTACTCAAAGGTCTTTTACACGAACACCTTGTACAGTGAGAGTGAAGTCAAGAGTGGAGGTCATCAAATTGTGCGCTGAAACTCCACGAATGAAGAGACTAGATCAAACACTTGTATGCAGTTATAGCGAAGGTAGATATGTGAGTTAGATTAGAGACAGTGACTTTCTAAATATAACGCTATAGGAGTAAAAGTGCATCGGAAACCCATAATAATATCCTCTTCGGGCGTTCTCATCCACGAAGGCAGGGCAATAATCGTTCGTACTACTGTGTTTATCAGTGTTCCTATCAGTTTTAGCACGCCGATTTCGCAGCATCATGTCATGCCCTGCCTACTGCATTGCGAACGCTAACTCTTGCTTCCCCCCTTTTCCATCCATGTACACAGCTCGATCCATATGGGCGTTAATCTCTACGTCCTCTCTCCTTTAAAACGTGACCCTCTTCCTATGG
>CACRXP010000005.1:1873259-1948767 GCA_902702965.1 Spirometra erinaceieuropaei
ACGCCCATTAGTCACAACTAGGTGCTGAAGGTAGCGCATTTTATCTTTAGGTTCGCTATAATGATTCTGCTGTTTAGTGGCGATTTCACTCACGGCTGTGTTTGTGGCTTATCGGGTGCTTGCTGCGGTAACTTGGGTTTTGGCACATGTTTGTGCCCATCCCATACGCATCTTTTTAGTTTCCTGCTAGGTTTTCGATGAGCAAGCACGATAAGNGGAAAGTGAAATTCTGAGATCCCTTACCATCAGATGCTATCGAGGGTCTCGTCAACACATACAGTTCGAAATCCGAACTAATGGATTGCGTTAATTAACGTTTAAGGATTTCCAATAAATGGCTCAGCAGTTTATTCCACCAGTGAGGATCCCAGAGGTGTACACGCTAGTTGATCACGCACTGTACCTATGAAAGTAAAGTGCGTATTGAGACAGAATTTGGTGGACAGACGTGAATGTTCTCACTTCACCGCGTCCGCCGCCAGCCCCACGGAGTGAGCGCAGCACTGGTGACTTGCGCATGAGCTAGTTTGTGGTGAGGCAGGCTTGGGATGCGTCTACCGCACTCCCTCCTCCCTCGCCAACTAGGCTTCGACTACGAGACACTGCCAAGGCGACCGGAGACCGGTGCAGACTTGGTGGCTGATAGAGCTAAACAGTTCGTCTACGCGCTCCACACACAACATGGCACCCACCCAATGTACTAGGCTTTTCTAAGGGCAGCTCTGACCTAACCTGGGAGAAACCAAATGACATCATGACCTTGCCCGCATTTCTATGCACCCTCGTGAACCGCCTCAGTAATAAAGTTGCTTAGCTAATCGGTGCACTTACGTCTGAGGTGAGAAATATCAGAGGCCGGAACAGTTATTTAACCCTGTTGAATTTCACCTAACCACGCATTTACACAATTTACCGGATGGGGGTGCCGGATTTTTCGTATTTTGAACAGTCTGTAGAACCTCACCGTGGGTGTGCAGCTGCTTGAAGAGGTGGTGTATCATGAGCACCGTAGTCATCAGACCGAGACATGAAAGAGAGGGATTTTTTCCGTGCGGGACTTCGACTCGTTGTCTTAGGCAAAAGGTTAGGTCATGCCTGAGAAAGGGTCAGTGATGTCAGTTACCAGCTGTGTCGAAGCCACGTCAAGATGTACTGACTTTACCTCCAGACTACATATGGTTTTGCGTTAACTTCTAGGCGGTGATTTAGGATTAAAAGGACTCGGGCTAGGGCTAGAAGGGCTGATGTTAGGGGTTGGGTTAGAGTTGGGACAGGCAGACATATACCCTGCCTGGAGGATAGCGCAAGGCTGCGTGTAGCACGCAGGGAGTACCGGTGCCCGCGTCCAACAGCCAAACAAAACGAGGCTTAACTAGGAGAGGAATTCCAGTCTCCGGCAGAAATTTGAACTAAGACTTTTGCAAATGATGACTCGTTCTCCATGGAGCCTCCACTCCTTTTCTGATTGGGGTTTGTATTTTGGTGTTCCGCAAAGGCCCGAGTTCATCGGCTGATAGAACTTATAAAAAAACTCATGAATTTAAATGCCTGCCTTGGGCAAATACTTCAATTTCCTGATTTCATAGTTTTGCCAACTTACTCTTTTCCTTTAGATTAAATCCATCTTGCATTTTTGCTTACTTGTATGGAACAAGAATGAGGCGCCTCTTCTTTTGAAACCGTTCCTGCAACGAATGACCAATTCGGAGTTGTTTGCTATCATGGTGAACGGATTTTCTTCGATTGCTGGCTCCGTTATGGTGGTCTACATCAACCTGGGGGCAAGTTTTTTTTCAACTCTGCTTCTTTTTGGCATTTTGCGTTTGGTGTCATTATTAGGAAAAAATATTTAATGCCAAACACTGGGAGGCCATGCGCAAGCCGCGTATTTTGTATTCCAGGATCTCTGGATCGCCATTCTCAGCACTCGTGTAACTGTCTTGTATCACCTACCTGCTATTTGCAGCCACATATATTGTCCGTATTCTGTAAGCAGTACAATAAATAAACTCCGAGAGTAGTCCTATAGAACACTTTCGGAAAGAACTTGACCACTTATAGGGTGTTATGGGACATGAGTTTCAATGAGATGCTATCTCTTCCGGGCTGCTGATTGGTGACTCAAGGAAATCTGCAGTTTAATAAATCTTACTGCTGAATTTAGTCGGTCATAAAGTGGTATGCGTGCTCCGCGCTACATAAGCTACTTTACGAGTAACTTTAACATCTGTCAGACTTCGGCCTACGCCCATCAGATAGGGTCCGTGGGCATATAATCTAGCCTCTTTCAACCTTTTTTATGTCAGTTATAACTCACGCATCCATTTAGCAGACCTCGCTGAGGAATATTAGAGGACCCTACAAAAGCATTCTCAGATATGCTGAATGTACTCTTTGAAGAAGTCCCAAAAACCACACTAGAATAAAAGCAAGAAGGGCCATAAACGCAATCATCCACCTTATCCTGGGCTCGACAACTCCTTAGTAACGTTTCGCCCGGTTCTTAAAGCACCTTCGCGGCACCTAGAAGCCTGTGGAATAGAAAAAAGGGGGGGAGGTTGCTTCTTTCCTAAACGAAAGCCAAAGGAAACGTAATGCGTGTTCGGTGAGACGACTTCTTTAACTAAGTTAAAATCCACATGTTTATTTTTTTTTATTTTTTACACTTATAATTGACGCACTCAAAATTTGGATATCCTGATTCCTCTGACTTTTGTCAACGAAGTCGTAAATAGAGATATTACTTATTCGTGCGTTGGTGTTGATTTCTGCTGGAGTTAACTATGCGTTAGGACCTAGATTTGTAATCAGAATTCAATGCTTAAAATGCATTCGATGTCATTAATTGCAATCTGAAGTTTCGCTCTATTAATGATAGCTTGGCAACTGCAAACTTTTGCTGTCTGAATGTAGTCTGGGCCACATCTTTCGGTTATTTCACATGAGTGTACAAGTCAGGGTCGGTTACACACAAAACCAAGTTTCCGCTGGTACTGAGGACTAAGATAATCGAGACGAGCGATATTTAGTGAAAAAGCCCCAGTTTACTGAAATATCCCAGTTAAGCTATTGTAATGACATTAGATACGGCGTATAATAATAAGAACGTGACTGACTAAATGGTTCGCATAAATCAGTCCTGTCCATCTTCAGTGATAACAACAGCACTAGAATAAGTGACAGTTTTATGAGGTCATTAGCCAATCAAGGGCCATTGCCGCAGGCCTAGGGGTTACTGCGCTGGGCTCTGTATGGGGGCGAATGCGGCAGACACGATAAAAGTGCATTAAGGCGAACTCAGACGGATGCACAGATTCGGTTTTCTCCACGCCAAGTTAACCAACCAATCATAATATAGATAGTGGGTCGATTCAATGAGCTGGAGTCGGATTTTGGTTTACAGGTACAGTTTTTTATGAGTCGCATTTAAGCTGACTCCAAGGATCGAAGGAGATATGTCCGTTTCTGCCTTTTTCGGCTAATGGGTAATAAAAGCAGATGGAGTTTGTTGGTGTGGAGATATCATATCGCTCCGGAAGCGAACACAGATTACTGTAAGTTTATTCAAGGTGGTGTTTCTAATCGAGCTACCTCCAGTCTAATTTTATTGACTCGGGCAGTGAATCCCACCACACAGCATGTTAGTTTCTGAGGATGGGCGTGCATAAAGTGGCCCTCCAAGTGTTAACTATGTGTACTGCATTGCCAATAGACGCGAAGAGGTGAGCTCCAGGAAGTAGTCTCGAAGAAGTAGGCATGACCACTGGAACAAGAGCTTTATTAGCCTGCATTATGAACTTCTCACAGTCCTTCGTTCAACTGGCACCCTGACAAGACCCGATGTCGTTTCCTGCTTCATTTGCCAGAAAGCATTTCTTGCAAGAAAAAGACTCTCTCTGTTGATCATAGTATTAATAATATCTGTGAAATTAACTGCTTCTGATACTTTTAATTTGCTAGTTCATTTAAACCTGCTTATCAAATAAATTAAAGTTCTTTTTCATGAGCACTAGATTTTTGTTCCGTATTTATGTACTTAAATCCAGCACTTCCATGCTGTAAAGTCCGTCTGTCGGTGCCGTTTCCTGCTTTATTTTTCAAAAAGCATCTTTCGCAAGAAGTGGACTCTGTTGATCGTATTATTAATAATATCTGTGAAGTTAACTGCTTTCGATACTCTTAATTTGCTGGTTCATTTAAACCTATTTATCAAATAAATTAAAAGTTCCCTTTCATGAGTATTAGATTTTCGCTCCGTCTTTATGTTCTTAAATCCAGCACTTCCATGCTGTAAAGTCCGTCTGTCTGGAAATGATTTTACTTCGGGTGCTGTTTGATCATGTCGACCGAAAGTGAATCCGACACCCGATCAGTCTCCTTTTGCATACAGGGCCTTGCGCAAAGAGTCGCCTAATGCTACCTCGTAATTTCCACTCGTTCTCTTGCTGCTGTCAGCCTTGAGGATTGACTCCTGTGTGACTTCTAGAGCTCAAAAAAATCAACAAAATATTCCAGAGCTCGATCGGTCTCCATTCGTAAGAAAATTCATGGCAGTACTGTTTTTGACCGGCCGGAATTTATTCGAAATTGTATACGTGTTGCGTCAGCAGTAAAAGACCGTTCATGCATCCTGGACACCCGCACTAAACAGTCGGCTTCCTTTTGATTTTAACAGGCTCCCGCCAATCATCTCCTGATTGCCTGTGTTCTCTCCGCTCCAGCTGCACTGGCCATCGCCAAGATCATGTATCCAGAAACGAAGGCCCCCCTCTCCGAGGTCGATATAAATGGCGCTATGAAAATGAGGCAAGTTTGGCCTGGGCATGAGTACTCACCTAGTAAGTACCGCGAGTAACCACCTACTGTGAGTTAAGCGAACCGCTACAGGGATAATTCGTCTCCTTTGAAGTGAAGACGGGGTTCACTCGATTAGGAGGTCTTCCGTTTTTCGATACTTTTCGAAAGCAGTCTGATGTTGTGGCAGAATGGGACATCTAAGAGTGCTAATGGATCATACCCTTAGGAACAACTCCTTTAGTAAAATGAGTGTCCAGGGGATTGAGGGATGGAGACGTTTGAAATGTAAGTTAGAGATTGTGCTTAAGTTATGTAAGTGCCTTCGTTGTGTAGAGCTGGCCCTGATTGTTTGCCAGGGCTTCGTGAGTACGGGATCTCTATAAATAGTTTGTAGCCCCAATGGTAGCAACAGTAATAGTAGTAGAATCACCAGTAATACCAGTCATAATCTTTGGTGTGTTATATATGCTTCAGTATTGCTATAAGCAATGGTTGATGCATTGCAAATGAAACTTTTATTCGGATTGGAATGGATTAAAACTAGGCAGGTCGATAACCATTCGCTCGGTCTTAAGAATGAACACTTAGTGTTTGAGCTTGACGCATAGAAAATAAAGCTTCTAACGTATTCTGTGAAGGGTGACTAAAAAAGTGGATACTTACGTGGCCAGTACACGAAAAATTGGACTTTATTTAGGGAAAAAGACGGCTAAAAAATTGGCAGTTATGAATTTAACACTGGGTGACCTTGTTCAGCCCTTCTAACATATCAGTCCCATGCTACTACACACCACTGAACACACAGTAAATGCGCTGCCCCACAAAATGTTAGCCGAAATTTGAAATTTTTTTCCGATTCAGGACGTTTATTCTAAGTGGGATTGCAATACTACTTATCATACAGCCTAATCCAAATAATTTCGGTCATATCAGGATGTCGGCTTTTGAACAAACTTTCTTCCGGCCGCCTGTAAAAACATTCCGCAAAAATTGAATACATACTTAGCAAGGGTTTTCCTTTGGTTTCTGGCACTCCTATAAATTCAACTATCCTTTATACAAAACCTGCATAAAAATATTCCCTTTTATACTCATATGAGGACAAATAACATCTTCTTTAGATTTTACGCTTGAGGAAGGGGTGTCTTTTGGTTTTAAAACTTTTTAGATTCTCGAATAATTTTGAGCCCACTTCGTCGTTACACATGCATTAGCGGTTTCCAAATTACAATCCGTGTATTTTCCCTGTAAGGAAAATCATACGTTCCTATACGCTGTTGAGAAAAAGTCTTATAGGATTCATTGAATTTTGTAATGTATGGGGATCATGTGATATGTTTTATAAGCGGCATTAATAAATGAATATATATGATGCATTATAGATGCACATTTCATGGTTTTAGAAGGATCATAATCAGCAACTTTAAAATTAAAAAATAGCCCTTCTCCAAGCATAGACTTAAATGTTTATCCAAGTGTCCGACCACAGAATCAGAAGACCGGTCACTATAAACAATGATGAAATTACGACTTGGGTGCGGACGGGTGCTACAATCATTGCACCAACCAGGACTCCCGACAATGAATACAGCAGATGCTAATTAGGGTAGACCTATCGTCCTATAAGTATTTCCTTCCCCCTGTACGTTCATCAGCCTTATCTATAACTGTCTTTAACGATGGACTCGACTGAAAATCCAAAAGGTCACGCAATTGTACGCCTTGCGCCAACTATCGCGTCTTTTCCTCCAACCGTGACAGTCTCCCTTATCAATTCTTACGTTTGTCTGCCAACGCTGTGGGATAAAAAGCCACGCGAGTTCTTTTGTCTGGTCTAACTGCCAAGCATTTCGTCCCTCCAACAGTCCCTACACAAACATCATTGAGGCGGCAACCCTCGGCGCTCTCGACGCCATTCCCCTATGTGCTGGAATCGCCGCCAACTTGATGGCCGCACTCAGTATGTTCAATCTCTTCAATAACCTTCTCGTGTGGATCGGTCGAAACATTGGAATGCACAGGGATCTTACACTCGAGGTAAGGAAAGCATTGTCATCCCCGCGTTCTTCAGCAAAGACTGGAAAAAAAGCGTACTTCCATTATCTTAACAGATGTGACTCAACCTTCCCAAAAATGAGATTATTATTCTCCCTGACTGCTCACAATGTTTCCCGATCACTGACGGCTTTTCGCTCCGCGAATGACCACAATTGCTCCAAATCCACAGCGAAAAAGGTTGGATTTTATTTCGTAGCCGTACCTGCAGTATACAGGCCTAAGTCTGACCCCTAACACCTAGTCCTAACCCCGACCCCTAACCCTAACCCCTAACCCTTAACTCCTAACAGGTACGGCTACAAAATAGGATCTTGCCGCGAAAAATTATGTTCCACCCTAGAACTGCCTCCCGCTCGCAATGTGTACTCTTAAGTGAATTCAAGTATCCCGATGATTTGAGGGTGTCTAGATCGGGAGCATGATTGTATTTCTTGACTTCTGTGCAAGCTTTGGCGTCCAGACTGAGCAACGGCCGGTTTTGTGTACAAGATAAGCTGAGGAGCCTCCGCCCTACGGCCGAGCTCCATCCGCTGTGTATTTAAGCGGCAAATGACTCAATGCGTTGTAGACTGCGACTGACAAGGTCATTTGGACACCCCAACCATTACGACCTACAAGCAGGACCCCAAGTACGAAGGAGGGCTGAACTTCAGTAGGGGGATGAGTAAATTATGTGCAGAATGAATGAAGAATGATTTGGAGTACGTTGGTACCCCGACAAGAGGCGAAGAACGTCCGATCGCCTCGCGAGAGCCGGTGTCTGAGTGTCTTAAATGGGGACGCGTTGGCGTCAGCTTTGAAGTTCATTGGTTATTTTGGAGACCTGTAATTGATCTAACGTGAAGCAGAGCCTCTAAGTTTTAGAGACTGTCCATGCGCGATTGGAGCATCATACAGGGCCCCAGAATGCCAGACGAACGACTTTCGATGGTGCAGAAGTGCGATAATGCACCGGACAGAGGCGTATTACTGCAACAGACGTCCGCAGTACGGTCACCGCAAAATTGTCGAAGGTGACTAAACTAACATATAAGCAAAATGGGCAAAAAAGAGATTGACCCTCAAACAAATACACGAGTACAGGGCGGAACTTATCGGCCCGGAATACCTGAGTTTAAAAAGCTGCCCAGATGATCACTGGACATTTCATTCAACTGTGTAATTATTTACCATACGGACAACGGGCACGCGTGTTTCGCCGATCGTGTGTCGCTGCCTGACGCAGCTGCGAGGGGTTCGGCTCATCAGTGGATCCCCCAGCCTTCGCCGTGTGTTGTCTGATATATGAATTTCAGTTTTACCCTACCTCGTTTGAGTTCCGAGGAAATTAAAGCGCGAACTTGTAGTAAATTCTTTGGAACAGACCTTTTCATTCAGCTGCTATGTCTCTCACTTGTCCCTACAAACGGTAGATGCGTTGGACCGACACAGGGCCTAGATCGGAGTTCGGCAGGAGTTATCGAGAATGACACCCATAACAAATTCCGACGCTGGATCGTGGCGGCAAGCTCAGGCGTAGGGGTACACCGCGCCAACTGGGATCCGTGACGCCCCCTTTTTCCATACTGTATGAAATCCTGATCAGTCTACGTCGTGGACCAGGGGATGTGGTGGTAGGCCTGGATCTGGGTTTTCGTCGTGTCAACCATGTGCGCCCTCTCTCGCCTCCGGTCTCCTTGACTTCGTCGTGACATCGGGCCCAGGTGTGGAAAGAGGAAAGAGTGCGGTAGATGCTGCGCAAGTCTGCCATCATCATAAACCAATTCACACGCAAGTCACTGTCCCCGCTCTCACCTTATTGTGGAGCACACGGTGGACATCGTCGGCTACGATGGATGGAATGCCATGTCAGTTAAGTCCCAGACACATGTCCAGTCAGTCGCCATGACGATTATCCAAAGTAGCATGTAAGTCACTATTTGCAAATGAAGCCCGCCGGCAACCTCGCCATCGTATAGCTGAACATTCCTAATGGTGACCAATAGAGCCTAGGCTCGTGACCAATTGGTAGATTGGCTGATCCCACCTGACCAGGTTTCTAAACTCTGTTCTCCTCGGCCTGTAGGCTGGGCTGGTGACAGCAAGCAAACCATAACTGGCTACCTCAGTCTCCCCCACCGTTGCTTGCAAAACTTCTCGAATGTTTTCTATCTGTTGTTGCGCGAGTGACCACCTAGAGTCCTAATTACAGATATTTGGTTTTTCTCACAACAGGGCACACTGAGTAGAAATCAAAGCTGATTGGTCATGGATGTATATTTAATCTTTTGACTCACGTACTCTCTCTGACAGCGGACTAGGTCAGAGGGGCGCGGATTTATACGGTTACATAATGGGCCCTCTGGGGATCCCATTTTCCGGAAGAAACTACTACAACAAATCAGACATTTTGCCCATACGAAACTAACCTATCCTACGCCATTACTGGATGGAATTAACGGTAAAAAAATCAGTCCCTGTCACTGGAACTTCTAACAGGGCATCTCTTCGATATGACTGTTTACAGGCCTCATGATCCTTGGTTTTCAAAACCTTTTGGTTAGAATACCTTTCGTTCCTTTTCCATAACGAATTCTCCTTGAATATTCGACCGAATAGCTCTAAATTGAGGATTAATTTTGTCTGAACGGAAAGAAATATCAGGCATCCCAACCCCTATGGTGAGGAATCCCACCGAGGCGTCGAGTTTTTTACAGTTGGGTCAATATGGATAATTTACCTTTGACGATTTAGTTCCGTTTTCTTTGTCTGGTTTGCTTGTTTGAATGTAACGAAAAAAAACATACCTGAACAACGCACCTTACTGGTCTGCATTGCAGTCGCGCTCTGTTGTCAGGTTACTTAACGCTCAGAATTTCTATATTATTCACTGGTCGATTTTACTTGCTGCCTTTAATGCTAAGGGCTTGTGAGATATAACTCGTTAGTTCGTGCAAACATTACCATTTACGTCACCCCCTCTCAAGCCACGCCATCCTTACTTCGGTCATTTAACAGGCCACATCTCCTAGGGGTCTAGTCCTTGTATGCTGAATTTGCGACCTGACCCCCTAGACTACCTGTTCCCTATCTCTCTCCTCCCCATGCCTAGATGATGTTCTCATACTTCTTCTGGCCCCTGGCCTTCACCATGGGTGTTCCAGCCTGCGACTGCGGCAAAGTTGCTGAACTTCTCGGCGTGAAGACCGTTTTGAGTGAATTCGTCGCCTATCGACGCTTCGGTGAGTGTTCTACCGCCTAACCACAAAGTCATTTTGGCCTCCCAAGGGGCATCCTCCGCCGTCTTTGGCTGTAACTGTTTGCGCCCGAACTACAGATTTAAACACAAGTCAGTCCATCAGATGCTGGACTGAGTAGAGGGCACAATAAAATGACTTTTGCAGTGCTTTTAAATAGGCTCAAATTGGCCTTTGGAAGGGGGGGGGGGGGTAAGAAGGCCTTTGTTCACTGAAATGAAACTGTTCAACCAGCGAGGGATTGTTCCTATTGACTTAATTTTATTCAGTGAATGACTTCCAAACACACCCCCTCCAGCTCTAAGAAGCATTTTTGCATCGTTTCTGCTTATTTCGTCTAGGTAGGTTGATATAATCAGACGTCACGAGATGTAGTGCCTGCTGAGTAAGTTGACACAGTTAACGACGGGGACATGGATGTAGCGCCCGTCTACATAGAACTGGCACCTGACACCTTTCTGTGTAGTGCAGCAATCAATCAGATGTCAGAACAGACAATTCTTCTTAATTCTTATCATACCAGTGGCATTCTGTGGGACACCGCTGGTCGCTCCACCTGCAGTGAGTGACCAATTTCATGAAATGTTGGCCGAAATTCTGAAATGTGTTTAGATTAGGAAGGATTACGTGGGTGGGGATGTAATACTGATTTTCATGCAGCGTAATCCTATAGTATTTTGGACTCGCCAGGATGTCCGCTTTTGAATGCACTTCCATACTCGGTAAGAAAATAAATATTTATGTAGCATGCATTTTTCACAGTGATTTTTGATGGTGTCATAAATTCAAATATAATTTAGAGAAGGCGGGCACATATTGTATTTTCTTTTACTCGTTTGGTAGAAAGTCACGTTTTCCTTACATTTTACACTCGTAAAAAGTGTGTATTTAGGTTTTAAACAGTTTCTAACAAGGTGATTTTTGAGACCATGCGATGTCCATGCATACAGCATCACACACGTCCGTTTCCAATGCTTTTGATGACATATACAACATATTCCGCATCCATTGCAAAATTTTACAAACTCCATGTGGTATCTTCTTAAAGGAGTAGAGGAATATATGATTTTTCTCAAGCGCAAAGTGTACACCTTGTAAATTGAAATCGCTAAACGTTAATGCAACGGCTGATCAGGCTCTAAATTATTTGGGAATTGGGAAACTTCTTCAAAACCTAAATACACACTTTCTATGAGCGTAAAATATAAGGAAAACATGACTTTCTACCAAACGAGTAAAAGAAAACACAAGATGTGTCCGTCTGCTATAAATTATATTTGAATTTATGAGACCATCAAAAATCAATGTGAAAAATGCTTGCTACATAAATAATTATTTTTTTTACCGAGTGTGGTTTCTGTAGGAGATCGAAAAGAAGTGCATCCAAAAGCGGACATCCTGGTTAATCCGAAATACTATAGGATTACGCTGCATGATAATCAATATTACATCCCCACCTAAGTAATCCTTCCTAATCGAAAACACATTTCAGAATTTCGGCCAATATTTCATGAGATCGGTCGCGCAATGTATAGCATACGATTCATCTTAACGATTACCATGTGAGTTCCTCCCTACGGGTCACAGCATAAGGCTCCTTCTAGTTCTACTCACAGAAACGGTGTCTACGAAAGCATGTCCTGTAGATAGCGCGATAATATCTACATTCCGTAGATGGGATTTGGGCATATGTGAGCACCTGCCTGATTTCATTCCAGCCAGTAGGTGTGCAGCTTTTGAATCTGAATACCGCTGTGACAGTTAAGGGTGCATTGTAAACGGCGCGACCGCTCAGTTAAGGATCAACTGGCGAATTTAATAAAGAACGGGCGGAAAACCATCTGTCCTGATTTTGCACACTCCAAAACATTTGGTGCTGCTATTTTTGTCTACCTCTCTCAAAGAAACCTTCTCTGTAACAAAAGTTGTTTAAGTGGAGGATAGTTATGGATCATTTTAGCTGTCTTCCTCTAAATCACCGAAATCATAGTAATATAGCGTTAGTAATGCTTGCAATGTAATATTAGTCTGGCCTAGTTTATTCTGCCTTCCGGTGATGACTTTTAATTATGATGCAGGTAAAAGTACCACTACCTCATAACTAGTCAAATGAACAAGGTCCGGGAAGTTAGACAGAGAAGATCCGGTAGTTGGAATACTGGGCGATAATTAACCCTCCACGGCAAGCAGATCTCATATAAAGTCGAGATTGCAAAAATGTGGGCTCAACTCCTTTTCTTCTCAGTTCCTTTCAGTGCCATTTCAGTCGATAGGCTTTGCGAAAAAATAGAGATTTTAGGGGACAAGTTAACGTTGCACTATGACAGTGTACCCTATGGATTTAGCAGTCCGTTGTTTAGATCATAAGAACGCCCCAAAACTCGCCTACTTTTGAGGATTCAAACAGTGTTGAAATTAAATAATCCGTTTGTAACTGTCCGGTATTCAGGTTAATAAAAGCTCGTAGCTGCATACGACTTCCTTCTCTCCCTCGCCTGTCCACTTGCCTGATCAGCACTTTGTGCATCTGCCCCGTCTGATCGTCGTAGTTCGTCTTTTTATTGAACTAATAATTTCATAAATATGCAATGACCGTAAATAGTTTGAAAAAGAGATTAGGGAATTTTATGATGTCATAAAATTCTACATGTTTCCTAGCCCTTACCTTGTACAGAGTCTCCATCTGTTTATTGTCTAGTACATCCAAATGTGATGTCGGAACCCGACCGTGTGATGTTAAAAAACAATGTGGTCCTGAAAAAAAAAACTCGTTTCTAAGACAAACAGCCAATGAAACAAGTTAACTTAACTGTGGCCCCTGTGTTTAGAAGAAGATGTTTATTGCTGTTCAACAATGTTTTGCACAGGTCAATAGCAGAAAAACACCCATCGTCGGGAAACTGGTGCTTCTGCTTGCATATTTATTCACCTTACCTAGACTGTGTATCACCCAACAAAGTATATTGTTTAATTCGGCAAATCCCCCTCTATTGTGCAATGTCCTTTATTAATCTGCCTCTATAGGCTTTTGTTTTAGGGATTTTATGAGCATTTCTGCAAGGATGCATAAATTTCATTGAGCTAATCATTCTCTAAGGACTTCTACAAGGGGATATACTTATAGTTTACTAGATAATAGGGGGAGTTTGCGAAACTACTCCCTTGATGATATCGTTATCAGCTCATAAAATCGAATAAAATAAGCAAATCCTACTGTCTCTGATTCAGAAATTACACTTTTTGTTTGTAAGCTAACATGAATTGCCGTTTGGTGGCAAACAGGATTCGCCAGAAATAGAGGGTTTGGTAACCGTATCCGTTTTTTGGGTCTGCTCGCATAGTACTTCTTTTCCACTTCAGGGTGAGAAAGCGCACATTTTAGTATTGAAGGTATCATTCTCGATTATCAATAAAAACGTCCTCCATCCACTGTGGCCAGGATGCAAATAAATGGTGGGGAAATAAGTGGGTTCACATAAATATGTATAAATAATCTGAGGGCAACTCTAGTTCCATTTCCTGGATTTCTGCCCCTTCACACGTCAGATTTCGTGTCGGAAATAGTAATACGAATCGTTGGCATGCCAAAGTGCGGCAAGAGATATGCTATAAGCTACGACACATGTACTGGAAAGACTTCGCAAAAGCTGACTCAGAGTAAAGGGGATGTCCAACGACATCCAAAATTCGATCGGCAAATTGCATGGTCGATGTGAAATGTCGTACTGTGATATGGGTTAAAAATACTAAAACCACGGACAACGTGAGTGTGCAGAGGAAGCGTCCTAGAGTAAACGGTAAGAAGCAGGAAAAATAATATGAAAACAGTAGAAAAATGAGGGTAGCAATGGAGGCCTTTTTAGATCGCCAAACTGGGGACCGATGGTTATGGCACGGACAGAAACTTCTAATTAAACAAACAAGTTTACGAATTATATTAGAAGAATTTTGACATGAGAGCAGCTTGAAAGATTTGGGGACGATAAACCATGTATATGCACTTAGCATCTTTAACCCTTCTCTTGCCTTGTTTTGATAATCGTAGTTCCGTAGAATTACAGGATGAAGGCGTTTTTTCTGAAAGCCATCATTAACTCTGGCAAGGCAATGCTCCTGTCGGCTTTATTTGATCGTGCGACAGTAATGAATGGAATAAGGCTGCTTTTCTAGGCAATTTTTGCTCAGTAGACGTGACAACAGGCCACTGTTTGGCTACTGCTAACCATCTCCATATTCTGCAAAAGTTATATCATATTTACGTCCAAGAAAAGTCATAACCGTCTATTATATACGCTACACAAAAGATCAAGAACTGACTATTAAAGTATTTAGCGTTGAGCATATGCCCACGCCGACGTGCATGGTTGAACTGCCTGTTGCGTACAAATTATATTACTTATAGGTTTGCAAGCATAAATATTACCTGGATGTTCCGCTGATTTCCTAGGATTCAGCAAAGATATTCATATAAATTCCAAAAAATTAATCTGGGAAGTCTTGTCCCCCAAACTCTGCCGCATAGACTTCTGACAAAAATCAAATCTTAAAAAAGATCATTAAACATTTCTCAGCATGGGATGATTTTGTTTCTGCATCAAATTTTAAATAAATCCAAAGTAACAACCTTATTGTTAAAAGTCGTTAATCTAGCCCAATACCCCCTTGGGAGTTGCAGCTTTCCATCTGGTTGCCTTCGCCCACCAGAGAGGCAAAAACACTAAACGTTTACTGAGCAGTAATATTGCCAGACTACTTATAACTGGCTTAACTCGGTGTTAAGCGTAATTCCGAGATATAGGTAATTATTTACCATAATCCGAAAGTATTTCAATCAGACCAGGATGCTGGCTTTGAATTTGCTTCTTTCTGGTAAAAAAATAATGACCCCTTAAATAGCATAAATTTGCCCACCGTTCTCCAATGCCCTTGCAAATCCAAGTATGGTCTTCAGAAAACACAATAAAAAATAACTTTTCTACTATTCATCTTGTAGCAGATTACGTACTTTTTCAATTTTTATGCCGAAAAGAAGAATATCTTTCGGCCAAAAAAAGTTTTTCGGTGCCCGAATACTTTTGAGTCTGACCTGCAGCTGGGTATGCGCTCAGGGTTTCCAAACTACGCGCTGTGTGCTTTCCGAGTACAGAAAATCATAGATTTCCCTATGCCTTTAAGAAGGCATCATATCGCACAGATAAAAGTTTGCAATGAATGCGGACAATATTGCATGCTTGATAGGCAACCTAGCAAACAACCAGGTATAAAACTCTGTGAATGCATATTTCATGTTGCTAAAAAAATCACATAATTGCACATTCTTAAAGGGTAAAAGGTACCCTTTTTCCACGTATGCAATCTAAAGGAGAAACAATTTGCAACTAACTTAGTGCAAGAAAGAATATTTTTATTCATGTCTTCCATGGAATATGTCTGAAACAAAGGCATCGAAGACCGCTGTGAAAAATTCGTACTAATTAACTTGTAATTGTCGTCGAGTGTATTTTTGAGAGTGGCCGAAAGAACCTTATTCAAAAGCCGGCATCCAATCGTGGCTGAAACACCTTAGGATTATGCTTCATGATCATCAGTATTACAACTCCTACCTTAGTGTTCCCTTCCAATCAAAAACACATTTCAGAATTCCGGTTAATATTTAATGCTACTGTATACCTACGCGGCGACTTAATAAGATTATGCTGCACATTCTAATATTCAGTCCGAATGCCGCTTCCGGAATTCGCCTTTAGGTAACGTCCTTTTTGGAAAACGCACTGCTGCCCAATAAAAGGAGGAAATTTGGTAGCTTTCCCGCTGATAAAAGAAATTACCTCAATAGGTACGTTCCCTTGACGGTTTTAGTGGGCTTTAGATGAGAAACCGTGTTTAACTTGCAGTTTCCTCGGAGCTGCCGTATACAGACTTCCTCGCTGGCCGCACTGAAAATGTGGGCCTTGAATAAAGCAATAATGTGGCATGGTTTTAATTAAATACGTATCAAAAGGTCCATACTTAACTGTATTTTGTAATAAAAAGTAAGAGCTTCAAGAAATTACATCACCAGAGGACTCATAGGCGTTCAAAATGCAGGGAGAGAGTTTCAAGGTCCGAAAAGATGACAAGCATACCACCCTTGTGGTGAGTGACTGATTGCAGTTTTTCAACATATCTACACTTGATTTATAATTCATATTGACCTGATGTACTTCTGCTGTGAAATTTCTAACAGTTGGGATATATTCTATCACAGGCTAGGAGTGTTTAACGGTTTTTACTCCTATATACGCTTTGTAATGGACAGAGCGATTAGAAAATATGCTTCGGAGAAAAACTACCTGGAGGGACTTTATTGGCAGTTCAATCCTAACAATAACAGGCAAGCACGTCTGAGGTCAGAAAGCCCATTAAAGTCTGAGAAGAACCTGAATCCCACATAAAGCAACCGCATTGCCTCCGAGCAATCAAAAATTCATAAATAAGCTCCCTTAAGATAAGGAAAAATATATAGAAGCACAACGATTCAGATGAAACGTGGACGCTATTTGATTGGGCACACGAATAAGGATGCCTCTCCGTGCTATAGGTGGCTTCGAGCCAAATTCCAGGGATTACCTATTGCCCTAACTTTAACCTTAACCACAATCCTAACACTCCTAACCCCCCCCCCTCCTCCCAAGGATCCATATGCAATTTAATTGCAATACATGCTAACTGCTCGTCAGAGTTCATTTATAACTAGCTGGGCCCGGCCACGCGTTGCTGTGGCTCAGGTTGATTCAAAATCTCTGTTGGATAATTAACCTGCCTCGTCTGCTTCTGCAACTGTATCGACGGACGTGTATGTGACTGTCTCGCTTTGAATCTTAGACGTAATCATGTGGTAATAATGGTACACGTGTTTGTTTTTGGTCGCAAGAATGGCTCGCTCGCTTAATCAGCAGTGATTGTTGAAAATGGTCTGAATAGTGGGAAACACCTTTTCAACCAACTACTCTTTTGAGGACACTAAATTGTCGAGGCTAAGACGTAAGGAAATACTTCTTGTATTGGGATCAGTGGACACCATTGCATTCCCGATTGCCAGCAATTACTATGACAATACCTCAGCTGATCGGTAGTTTTGCAGCTGTACACGCATATTTGTAGTTACTTTTACCGTCTGGATTTGGCGCCACAGAGAAAAGTGTTTCAGACGCATTTATTTCGTCTGCTGTTGCCGATGGAGGAATTACAGGCAGTGTCTGCCCGAAGTCTCCTGCAAGCATTAGCAGTAATGTCTCCAAATGGTCTGCTGTTTCCACGCACATCTTGCAGTGTTCGATCGAGAGCCTCGAGCGTTTTTTTGCTCACGGCGCAAATCCACATCTAACGAAACAGAAGAAGGCCGGTTTGATGAGGACATTCCCGGTTGATTAGGAATTGTTTTCGGAATTTCTTACGTACATATCCACAATCACTATTAACGCCTCGGTGTAGCTTCCTGCTGTGAAATCCGTATTTGGAATTTTCGTTGCGTAGTCGACGGACGATATCCTCAGCCATGTGCGATTTATATTTCTCCCACAAATTTGTTGGAGATGAAGCAGAGCAGGCGGTCTGTAAGAATGCAAACAATTAACGAATTCGATGTGGATCGGACGTGTTGTACGCAACACTAATACATACATCCCGGTATCGGTAGTTTTCCAATAAATTGAGGGCCTGGCATGCAATGCGGAAAGTGGCGTGCGTAACACCGTTGACAGATTTCAACTACTGTAAGGACGTTGAACCGGACACATTCACCAACACCGTGCGGAGTAAGAAGCATTCGTCCTGATTGGGATGCACGCTGTGCAGTCTGCCTATCGCAGTTCTTTGAGTATACCTGGGTGTCCGTCCACTCGCTCTCCTCGTTTGTGTCGTACAAAAGATTTTCTGCACGCATTCCCTGTGTAATATGTAGGTACTTTCGAATACGCAGGGTTTTCACAATCGCGTCAGTCTGGCTGAACGGGAAGAACGCAGTTAGTGTGTTGCCGGTGGTCTGTTGCACATTTGCATCGGTAAAGTAAACGCCATTGCCCACCTGGGCTTGCATATGGATGGGGAATGAAAGAATTCGCCACACGGATTTGTTGCCCTTGACGCATCTCCCAGCCCAATATTGTGCGATTTCATCGAGTTGTATGCCCGCATCCCTTTATCTCCTTTCGTTTTGCAGGCCGAAAACGGCCATGTCGCTGCCTTTATTCACGTACCTACAAATGTACCTAATTCATTTCCCGCAATTGCAGTTTTTCACGTTCAAGTGAGCTGCGTTTGCTTTTAAAAGCAAAGGCGAGTACGAAACAGCCCAGCGGTTACCGAATTCTAAGTCACCGATTCGCATTCATACGGTTGCCAACTTGCCGAAGTCTTCCACTGATCGTATTAGGTATAAGGGACTTCCGTCTATCATGTCGCCACCTTCCAGAAAAAAGTGTCAATTTATTAAAAATTACGCGTGTGTCTTTTATAATGTATGAATAGGACCACTGTCTTGGTGGGAAATATCGTATGCCCTCTGTAAGTGGATCTATCAATATGGAACGTCCATTAACGGCTGAAGTGTGGTACCCGTTCGAATCGCGGCCAAAGTTCATAACAGGCCTAATTTCCAACATAATTAGTAATTCTGATGACATAGACGACGTGCCAGAGACCTTTTCCAATCTAGGGAGCAGACGAGAGAGTTCCAAAATCAAAAGTCAGAGACGGCAGATTGGATTGGACAGACTTTACTGATGCGATAGAGAGCGTACAGGGGGCAGGGCCAGCAGTTGCCGCAAACTGTCTCCTCAAGCCTGTGACATTGAACGCCCGCCGTTGAGGTTATTGCCCACAGCGCGTGGATCAGCCCACAGCCAATCAGCGAAGGGATAGCGCTAGTTGGCTGGGGCGGCTCCAGCTGCGAAATGCGGGAGGCGTGGGACAGACAGAAGAGCGACAAAAGTAAGTATCCACGCCCGCGGACTGCCACAACCTCATGCGTTGAGCATACCAGCGAGGGTTCACAGCCAATCTTCAGTTCATACGCCAGAAACAAATTCTTGCGTTTCCTGATATCATTTGCCCTTGGAATTAGCGTTGGAACCCGTGGCCCATAGCACCTAGCCATTGCTGTTAAAAAAATCAATACCCGGGCCTGTCGATGCAGTGTTTGCCCACCTTCAGCTCTTGAACCAATTGTTGGAGGGACGCTCACCGATCGATCTTACAGAACTCACTCGTCCCGTTGTGCCTTACGGGCTCTCTCTCTCTCTCTCAAGCCCAACCAGCAGCCGCACAATGGCACATGATATAGGCAGAATGTTAGTATCAACAAAGACAAGGGAGAGTGGAATGGGCATTTCTGGCTTATTAGCCGTCGTCAGCCAGTCATACCCAACCCTGAGGTGTGGAACACCTGAGGCTCGAACTCTCGACTTGTTAGTTAGAAGTCCAACGCCTCTAACCACTGGGTCACGGATCCGTTGTCCTGTCTTGTTCTCACTGGCTGGCGACGGCTAATAAGCCATAAATGGCCATTCCAGTCTTCCTTGTCTTTGTCGGTAATAACATTCTGCCTTGAATCATTTCCTCATCCACGGGGAAAACTAAAGAACCCACTCGCCTAGCTCCATGTGTTGACCAACGCGAAGCCCTGATCACATGCTAATCTGTCAGTTTTCAGTGAAAAGACTGTTCAGATTGGCAAAGTTGAGAGATACGGGCTGATTATTTGAAGAAAAAGATGGGCTCACTGGAATGGGTTTATTTAGAGGCTGACGTTTCAAAGAGCTTGGTCGGTTCTCCATTGTCAAAACGTAAAATGCGCTTAATCGACCAGAAATCCCAAAGTGGCATGTCACGTTTGTCGGCCTCGTGCTGATCGATTTTCCCCTCATCGCACTGCCTCGGGCTCTCGAAGAGTGGTTGACGGGTGTTTTCTCTGAGTGCTTTGTGAATCACCACTCCGTCGGGGGAGGTGACTGAGCCTTTGTCGGATGATCGGTCTGTCGGTTCTTGTAAACTCGTCGTCGGGCTGTCTCCGCCTGGCCTTCTTAATTCCGGTATGATTGTTTGGTCCTCAGCTCTACGATTGTGACGACGTAGGACTTCTTAAGCTGCAGGAAGGTTCAGATGCCTGTTTATGGACTGGGCATCGGAGTACCACGCCGCTGTACAACTCGACAACTGCAAACCATAGTATTCCGAAAATCCACCGACTTAAGACAGACCATACACTTCAACAGCAACTTTTCTCTGTCTCACAAGCTTAGCTCTGTCCGCACTCTATTTCAAAGAGTCGAAACACGCTGCAGCACGTCAGAAGATAAAAGAGCCGAACGATTGTAGCTTCAGAGCCTATTTTCAATTAATGGTTATCCTAGACCTTTCATCGTGAGACGCAGAAGTCGGGGGCACAGACGACGGCTAAATGAGCAGCAAACTGAAGTCTGGAGGGCCATTCCCTAAGTTAAAGGGGTCCCTGAGGCGGTCTCTCGGCTGTTACGACCCGCCAGAGTAGGCATAGCCCATCGAAACGAGCGCAGGGACAGGGTCTGGATTCGGTACGTGGATGACACCATCCTTCGATAGGACAACGGGTCCGTGACCCAGTGGTTAGAGGCGTTGGACTTCTAACAAGTCGAGAGTTCGAGCCTCAGGTGTTCCACACCTCAGGGTTGGGTATGACTGCCTGACGACGGCTAATTAGCCAGAAATGCCCATTCCTCTCTCCCTTGTCTTTGTCGATACTAAGATTCTGCCTATATCATGTGCCATTGTGCGGCTGCTGGTTGGGCTCGAGAGAGAGAGAGCCCGTAAGGCACAACGGAACGAGTGAGTTCTGTAAGAACGATCGGTGAGCGCCCTCCACCAGTTGGTTCAAGAGCTGAAAGTGGACGGACACTGCATCGACAGGCCCGGGTATTGATTTTTTTAACAGCAACGGCTGGGTGCTATGGGCCGCGGGTCCCAACGTTAATTCCAAGGGCAAATGATATCAGGAAACCCAAGAATTTGTTTTAGGCGTATGAACTGAAGATTGACTGTGAACCCTCGCTGGTATGCTCGACGCATGAGGTTGTGGCAGTCCGCGCGCGTGGCTACTTACTCATAGTAACTGTAGAAATAATTGACGTGTGATGAGGCACGGATAGCAAAAGATGTTGGCCATCAATGCTTGGAGTGCTATTGGTTTCTTGTGAATCAGTTTGATTATAATAAAAAAGACTTTCGCAGTAGCTTCCCCACACCCGCCTTTCAAACCCACCTGTTTTCGGTGGCAAAGCATAATCAACACAACTAGTAGGCGGGTGTGAATGCTAGAGCATATGTGAGAAAACTGTTGCGATCCTACTCCGGTCGCTTGTTGCAACGCTGTCCCCCCCCCCTTTCGCCCGGGCGCTTGCATGTGCTCACCAGCCGCCGCCTAGTGGTTCGCCCGCTCACAGCTTTCAAACTGACCAACCCTCTTCTAGGCCGAATCAGACGTGCTTTCGCTTAAGGCACTTTTGTAGCGGCCGAGGACTTCGAGGGTAGCACACACCAGAGTAAGGAAACGCTGATGAGAGATCCTGGCCGGGTTAGACCCTGAACGGAACTGTTAACACTTCATGATACTCATGCATACACAGGCGAAGAAGGCATGTCGAGTAATGGAAATAGTGTAATGCATAACGAGATAAGCAAGGGAAATGCGTGTAATAACCGTTAAAAATACAGGGGGATGAGTTACAGCTGAAGAATAACCTGTCTGGGTGAAGAGGCGATACCAACATGCCAGCTAGTAAACCGGTGGGGAGCGCAGCGCTGTGGGCAACTGCAGGGAGGGGCCGGGGGAGGTGCCGACGTGGAGAGAGACGGAGGACGGTACGAACGTAGCGATACGATGCGGAAAGAGGGGTCGGCGGAAGTGAGAGGGAAGGGCACCGGTCATCTTCACCAACATGCGGTTACGCCATCTTCACCCCAGGTCCATGCGCCAAAAAAGTGTCACGACATTCAAACAATTCTGTTCGTGCCAAGGGGCGTTACACTTTGACTCCACTCACACCCGGGGACGCTGATCTCCCCGCGCCGGGAGGACCCTCATCTGGCTGCCAACTCTCTCCGGCCGCTTCTTCAGTTGTCCTATCACGGAGTACACTATCCTCGCAACTGGCGTCCAACTCCTTCTCTTTCTATTCGGGACCGAGCCTGAAGATTGCAATGACTTAGGTATCACTGCGTCTTAAGCTGCTGCGGCAGAACGTCTGTCTTTTTGTGCCATCCACGTGCTTGTCCTCACATGCAAGTAAACCAAGTTCCGGAAGGGGTTTTCAGATTTCCCATCGAATATGGATGACGCCAAACAACTGCAGGTTGAGGTCATTGGCTTACCTGTGCTGTAAGTCAACAGGCCTCAAATTTAGGACTTCGAAAGGGTCATGAGAGTTCAACCCTATGTCCCGTATGTCAGATGCTGGATTGGCGCGGGGAAAGGTGCCTCAGGGTTGGCGTCACCCTCGCTTTTCCCTCTCTCCCAGACGACGCCATTGTCAAGTTCCATTCAAGGCCACTGCAATTAAGATGCGGCTTAAAATCCTCATCTGAAGAGCATCATAGGCCTTCGTGGCGATCTCAGGTGTGGAAATAATTGCGACTCCTGTGGCACTCTCAATAGCGTGAGACCCGAGCCGCCCTTACAGTAGCCTGGCACATACAAACTGATGACTAGATCGCGCGCGTGGTACGCGTAGACGGGTTGTTCAGCTCTGTCAACCGAGTCCACTAGCGGGTTGCCTTGGCACTGTCTCGCCATGGGAACAATGTGGCTGGGGAAGGGGAGAGTGTCGTGGATGCAGTGCAAGTCTGCCGCATTATAAACTAGTTCACGTGCAAGTCTTCGGCGCTGCGCACACTCCATGGGGCATACGGTGGTCGTGGTGGATTGCGACAGACGAACTGTCCCCCTTTGCCTTCGATGAGTCGCCGGTTACTCCTGCACCGATTTATTCCTGACCAAGACTCAACCCTTCAATTGAAGCGAAGTGACGAGTCCTAGGAAGCAGTCTTGAAGAAGGCGACACGATCGCCGGGACAAGAGCTTTATTAGCTTGACGTTTCGGATTCCTACTCGAACCCTTCATCATCAGAGACAAAAGTAGATACGGGTGGTTCATGCACAAGGGGCTGCAGTATTTATAGGATACAGTCGCCACGTTACCGCATACCTATGAATATTCACCGCTTCCCCCCCCCCTCATCAGGGATCGCTGCACTTTGTGTGCTAATTGTTTAATGGCCGACATTCGCGTCGTTAATTGCTGCAATTTCATCACGTGTATTGGATGCTGGTGTGATGTCTGCCCGACCATCTGACCTACCGACGTTGGCGTTGGGAACAGTGTTCATATGTGCGCTCCAAGCATGTCTAATTACTCCGCCTAGGCGAAGTCTCAGCACCCAGTTTGGAAGTGGAAGTTCATCGCACTTCTTAATGGATTGGGGGTCAGTAAACCATGATTCAATTAGCTCTCGGCTCACGCGGTTGTCATCTCTTGCGAGAATTTTGGCCTCGTCGAATGTGAATGTGTGGCCGGATCTCGTCGAATGTGCCGCAAATTGAGAGCTGCTTGAGTCGTGGCTTACTGGCCCCCAGTCCATTAACTAGTGCAATGATCTTCCCCTTCCATACTCGGTGCTGAGACTTAGCCTAGGCGGAGTAATTAGCCACGCGGGAAGCGCACAGGTGAACACTTTTCCCAACGCCAGGATCGGTGGATCAGATGGTCGAGCAATCATCACATCAACATCCAACGCACGTGATGAAATTGCAGCAATTAACGACGCGAATTTCGGCCATCAAACAGTCAGCACACCAAGTGATGAGGGGGGGGGACCCGTTAATATTCATAGGTATGCGGTAGCAATGGCGACTGCATCCTATAAATACTGCAGCCCCTTGTGCATGAGCCACCCATATCCGCTTTTGTCCCTGATGATGGGTTCGAGCAGGAATCCGAAACGTCAGGCTAATTGGGCTCTTGTCCCAGCTATCTTGTCTCCTTCTTCAAGACTCAACCCTCCGTTATACCGCTAACAAATTTCCCAGCCGATGTTTGTGCAGATTTTTAATAATTCATACTGACCCGACTATGAAAATTTCGGCACCTCAGTGGGATTCGAACCCATAACAGTAAGGGATCATTCAACATCTGCCAAAACATCTATAAATTACGTGGGCCTGGTGGTCAGCTGGTAGATTCTGGGTGGATTACTTAGGAAATCCTGCTTGGAAAATCAGCTTACTGTATCAGATTTGGCGAATTTCAGACGTAGCAGTAGTTTGGGCGGGTATTTTGACCCGAAGGTGATTAAACTTACGTCTCCCGGTGGAGCCTTGTAGCTCTGGTGGTTAGAGCGTTGGCTGTGCCAAAGCCTTCCCCTTGCCGTCTTGGGTTCGAATACCACCGAGGCGCCGAGTTTTTCACAGTTGGGTCAGTATGAAATCTCCCGGCATTAGAAAGTCACTGCATGCTATTAACAGCCTACTGGGCATTCCTAAACAGGACGTTATGCTTATGCATTATGCTTGCGTTTCAGGTGGAAAGTGAGAAATAAAATCTGCTGAGTTCCCTTATTGCCAGAATGAACTTCTGGTTGCGCTAAAAACGTTTTCTGAACAAGTGCGGCAAGATTATGTATATGACTCGTTAATGCCTCCATATCGTCACATCGTGCTGGTATTTGACCGAGTACCTAAGGGCTTATGTCGTATTTTTTTAAAAAAAACGTATGTTTTTACGACCCCACCTACTATTCTACACAATACTTGGGTAGTTTTTCGAAGCGTCGTAAAGGGACATTTATTGTCTTCCGATCTTATGTTTTTTGTAAAATTCATTGACTAACACTGAAACAGTTAGCTTCCGAAGTCTCAAGACTTTTAACTGGATTATAGACGAGACGGCCGTCGCTGGGCTATTAACGTAGTCCTTCGTTTCTTCAGTCATGTCAAAAGTCTCCTACAAAAGCTGTCTCCGTTCCTCAAATTGGGGGGTTGCATTAAAATCGAAAGAATGAATTAACTATCTGAATATTCGCTCAAAGGCAGAACATTTGTTTACATGGTAAAGAACGTTAAAAACTTGCCTACTGAAGGAGGGAAAGTGGCCTAAACTTTATGAAGCTTCGTTTTGAAGGAAGTAACGAGATTTCCCTTTAACCTTGTAGTGTAAACAGCAATTAAAACTACAAAGAATAATAAGCGCTTAACTCTAAGTGGGGGGTATTGCGTTTCTTACAAGAAAAATAACGATGGCAAAAAGAGTATAAGAAAAACGGCAAAAGGTAAATACCTGTACAGAATCACGAAAAATAAAGCCTTCTCCAGAATCCTTGGCCGTAGTTGAATGTTCTGGGTAAAATCCCGAGACGTAGTCAGTTAATGAGGCTTGTCGTTCAGGTGAATTTGCGTCCAGTTAAATATGGCCAAAAGATATAAACGTTTCGTGTCGATTGACTAAAAGCGATTGAGGCGAATGAGTGCAATCAACGAAACAATGACACCAAGCAGCAGACGGACACAAAAGCCACGCTTTTTCTCAAGCCGAAACCAAGTGTGTGTATTTTAGCTAATTTAAACAAATGTACAGAAACGTTCAGGTGCACAAGAAATTTTAGAGTGAAAAATCGAAAATGTGCGTAAACCTACAACCTTTTGCTGGGGGATACCTCCTGTAAAACAGGTCACTCGCATCAATGGTTGGCGACTGATACAGACAATGGCCAGCTTCATATCATTCGATGTTTAACGCCGCACCGGGAAGGTTTCATAAGAAAAAGAGGGGTCGGCGAAATACGAGTTACGTTTTTACGTTCACACTGCGGCTAATTTTTTCGAAATGTCTAACAGCCCAGAGTCAAACTCTTAATGCTTTATGATGTAATTTCGATCTGCAATTGCTAGACATGCTTTGCGCATTACTTCTTCATCTTTGAGAGTCGTATACACCCTGCTCATTTACAGAATTTCCTTGAACCCCATCTCCAAAAAGGCTGATGTAAAAATGACTGAACGGCTTTAAGGAGAGAGCTTTGAGCATAATTGAAGATTTCCTCCTAGGCAAAAGCCTTTTCCGTACTTTTTAAGAAACCGCCTTTTATTTATTAGGTATCGAAAGTTACGTTTGTGTGTGAAGACAAATGTTCCGGGTCTTTGAGCATTTAACAGCTTTTTAGATACTGAAACGCACTTCTAGCAAGAAATAAAGGCATTATTTTCATTCAGTGAAAGCCTTCTTTTTCTGACAGCCATCTAGCAAAAAAACTTTCCTTCGCTACTGCATGTAGGAAAAATCATGTAATGAAACGTTCCTAGATAAAGTTTCTCTGATACAACAGTAATGGTCAAAATCTATGAATTCTGTTTATCTCCTCACAGTGGTACCACCAGTGCGGGTCAAACAGTAGACAGAAAAAGTGTTTCGGATGGAAAAATAAGACAGATGGAAATATGTCGACTTAAATTGTCCGTGTTAGCGGCGTGGATAAGGGAGACCACATTGCAAAACCGACGTACAGCAGCTGGTGTATAACGTGAGACTTAAACTGAAATTCTGAAATAAGTTCTCTGGTAGAAGGGATTACCTTGGTGGAGTTATCATATTGATTGGTATGAAGCCTGATCCCACGATATTTCAATGACACCAGGAAGCCTGCCTCTGAATGCGCGTTTTTTCCAGCGGTTTGCGAAAGACATACGCACTAAAATGACCACTTAAACAGTACGTACTTTTTCATTTATGTAAGATGCTCCTGTATATCCAAACATAGTTTACAGAAGACATGCACAGAAATATAGCTTCTTGTACATTCGCACTTCTGAGGAGGTTACTTCAGCATACTAAATTCGTAATTCGTAAATCCTCAACAGCAAGTATTAAAAGCCTTGCATCGTATAAAAGGAGTTGGCATGCAGCCGGACAGTGGACTTTCCGATAGCTCTTTATTACATCGGAGTGAAATAACGTCATACTTCCAATCGTAAATATCCGCATCTATAGTGGATTTTTCTACCGGAATTTCAGTATCTCGCTTGCTCTTTATTTGTGTTTTGCGAACTGATGCGTAGGGCTGCTGAGAGAGATATCGGTTACTGTCCTGCGTATTGTGATATGAGAAGAAGTGTAAGCAGACTCGGAACCTTGAGGGATATCTGTATGCCTTCTCAAAATGCCAGTTCGCCGCATCCAAGTACGGAGAAACTGTCAATTCGTCCAGTAATGGACCGCCATTGATTGGGGGCACCCCAGCGGTCTCTCTTCCTGGTTTACTTCAAAAGTAACCTTTGTCATCTAGACTGTCCGACCGCAAAGTCTTCTTAGACTTGTATTCCACTGTTTTCTCAATGTATTCCCCATGGCAAGGTAGCAAAAATAATTGTTCGCCAGTTTTGAACGAGGTGGAAATAGATCGTTATTTTTGTGGTTTACGGTGAGTGACCGATCTCATGTAATATTGGCTGAAATGCGTTTTCGATTAGAAAGGATTACTTGGGCGCGGTTGTAATACTAACTATCTTGCGGCATAATCTTATAATATTTCGGACTTGGCAGGATGTCAGCTTTTGAATACACTGCTTTTCAATCTCCTGTATAAACCGTACTCGATAAACAAATGACTACTTTAGTAGCATGCATTTCTCCCATTGATTTTCGATGGTCTCGCAAATTCAAATATATCTCATACAAATCATAAACAAAAATATGCTTTCTTTTAGTGAATTAATGGAGAATCACGTCTGCTTTATAATTTATACTCAAGGAAGGAGTATAATTAGGTCTTAAAAAAGTTTTCTGATTGTCGAATAATTTGGAGCCTGATCATTCGTTGCATTAGTGCGTAGTGATTTCAGTCTACAAGGTGCATGCGTTATGCGTAAAGAAAATCAAACATTTTTCTATGCCATTAAAAAGATATCATACGGAGTCCATGAAATTTTGCAATGGATGCGGACTGTGTTGTACATTTTATGAGGAGCTGTGGTAAACGGCGAGGTGCGATGCTATGTAAAAGAACATTGCGAGGTCTTAAAAAATCTCAGTCAGAAACTTTTTAAAACCTAATTATACTCCCTCCGTGAGTATAAAATATAAAGCAGACGTGATTCTCCATTAATTCACTAAAAGAAAGCATATTTTTGTTTATGATTTGTATGAGATATATTTGAATTTGCGAGACCATCGAAAATCAATGGGAGAAATGCATGCTACTAAAGTAGTCATTTGTTTATCGAGTACGGTTTATACAGGAGATTGAAAAGCAGTGTATTCAAAAGCTGACATCCTGCCGAGTCCGAAATATTATAAGATTATGCCGCAAGATAATCAGTATTACAGCCGCGCCCAAGTAATCCTTCCTAATCGAAAACGCATTTCAGCCAATATTACATGAGATCGGTCACTCACAGTACTTTGTTGATAAATCAAAACAGAGTTTACAGCTTTATGACAGGGCAGCCTGGATTACCTCCTCTCGGTAAACTCCGCCTCTCAAACTGGCACCGTAGGGTGTTAGGCGGTCTACGTGTGAGTCCTGTGCGTTCGACCACCAAAAACGACGACGTCCACCAAGTGCCCCACGGAGTGGGCGCATCACCGGTGACGTAAGCATGAGTTGGTCTATAATGAGGCCAACTTGCGCCGCATCTACCACACTCACTCCCCCCTCACCCACCCGGCTCCGATGTATAACGATGTCAAGAAGACCGAAGGTTAATGCGAGCACAGTCGCTGATAAATTTAAACAGCTCGTCTACGTATGCCACACACAAATGGACAAAAACCATAGACCAGGGCCGTCCGGTGGATGTCATCTTTTTTGACTTTAAGAAAGCGGTTGATAGCGTTCCTCATGGACGACTCCTACAGGAGATTTGGGAGTGTGGAATACAGGGCAACATTTTTAAGCGGATTAAAGGTTTCCTGTCATGCCTTCTCCAAAGAGTGGTTGTTGGTACCACTGCATCCGAATGGGTGCCAGTAAAAAGCGACGTTCCGCTACATAAGTAATATGCCTTTCCTTCTTAGATTTCCGATGCCCGTATAAATTAAGATATATTTTTAGAGTGCATGAATAAAAAAATACCGTTTATTTTAATCATCTTTTGGCAAATTACGCCCTTTTGAGTGTTATACTCAGGGAAACAGCCGTTTTCGGCTTCGAAAAGGGCATATTTGTAAGATTTTTAAGGGCCGTAACATCGTATCTGTCCGTTTATTCATGCTCTTTCCGATGCAACCGACATGGTTCACACACTGCAAAATGTCATGACTCTTATATGGTATCTTCCTAGTAGTATGGATAAATGTATGATTTTGTCTACGCGGAAGGGAACCAGCTTGTGGTTGGCAATTCGGGTTCAGAATGACTGGATAGTTGAAATACTTTTTAAAACAGGCATATACCGGCTATTCGGATAAGAAATTTAAAAAAAGCACAATATATGATATTTTTGTTCCCGTTTTCTATGGAATCTGTTTAAATTTGTAAAGTCATTGAAATATGATGGGGAAAATTTTACAACTTAACTAGCTATTTTTATTAGGTGTGATTTCTGCAGGCGGTCAGAAAGACGTGGACTCGAAATTCGTCACCCCGGTGTCTGAAATATCTTGGGATTATTCTGTACAATAATCAATATCACAAGATAATTTAAGCGATCCTTTCCTATTCCAAACATATTTGAGGATGTCGGTAGATTGAAAACTGTAAGCGTGAGTGGACACGTTGGTCCTTTTTAAGAATATGCATGACATTAAAGAAAGTGGAGCCCGAAGGACATCTTTATTCCAAACATAAAATTTTAGATCGCATTTTACTGCAAAAGTGATGTGACAATAAGTTTTATAAGTCCTTTCAATGAAATATGACTGGGATAAACAAGCATGGAAATTCGGTGGGAAAAATACTTACCTATGTGGTCGTGCTTTTTGCGAGTGAGGTAGAGCGCGGCTGAGAGCATTCGCTTCGCATAATATGACCCTCGCAAACAACCATTGCCCACGGGATGGAGCAGTGGTGATCCACGCATGCGAAGCAGACTTTCGAGGCATCTGCCTCACTTGCCCTCCCTATACCGTCGTATACCGACGGTAAGGCCAATTCAGGGCGACAGGGAATGAGGGTGTGCGTGGCGGTTAACGAGGTTGAACCGCGCGTGTACGCGTGCCACATAAATGCCAGGATTCTTCGGCAGGTTTCTTCAGGTCTCGTGTGAGTGAGCGTACATAAAGGCTATATTAAGAAGCATCGACTGCCACCGAGCTCAATCCTGAGCAGGACCGACTTATCCTTTCGATTAACAGCCATCCAAGTTACGAGGCTAGTGCGTCGTAATAGTGTCGAGGTGCTAGCTGTTGTAGCGCAGCGCTGAGGGAGAGATCAGGTCTTTGGAGTGTTTAATATCAATTTCAGTCAACTACTGGATTGCCTTGTTCACGTCCTTGGTCAGGCTGACCCTGATGGTTAGGACTCGTAAAGTAAAGGTTGTTGTTGTGATTATTACATTCGCAACAATATTTACAGGAGGTGTTAGGTTATTATGAGGAACTCAGTACAGAGTCCGGACTAGATCGACCTCACTCTTTTCTTCATTCCTTACACACAGTGAGATTCGGTGCAAAGGCTGACATGACGCAAAGCCTCCTTTGTATCGCGTGCACCAACGCGAACTGTGATCTCACATAAGTGAGGGTGTAATGACAGCCACGTTAAGAGGTCCTCAGTAGGACTGAGTTACCATGGTAGTTAGCTACCCGCCGATTCACGAAATTTTGTGCTTCTAACGGATTCAGGCGCGCCAGACTGATCCTAGTTGGGAACTCGCTGAATTTGCATGAGGGAAGACACCATAGGATCGGTCTCTCTCTCTCTCTCTCTTCCCTGCTCAAATGATCTGTTCGAACCTGTAGACTGAGCAGTGATGATATCCGGCGAAGTAGGTGAATTGGCATCAGCCTCCGTCTAATGCCCGTCATCGGCGTGCAAGGCAATAGTTAGGGGCTCATGCATTCCCTGAACCTGACACTTCAAAGCTGGTGTTATCAAAAGTGTGGTAATCGCGCATGATAAAAAAATTCAAAATAATTTGATTCCAACATTTATTTTTTCGCTCTGGGGGCAGAAAGTGGCGTTTGCCTATTCAATGCTTTTATGCTGTCACCAAAAATATGACTCTTCGTCCGTTTTTTTTAATGTTTTACAAATCTGCTAGGTGAAATAATCGCAGACTCGAAACGATTCGTGGAATATCGCAACGCCTCGTTTGAGCCCATATTTCTTCCGAACGGATCCGTCGTGTTGTCAAACGGAACCACCAATCAGACGCTAGTACATGGTTTTTTCTACGTGAGTTTTTGGCTTCCCTTGTGAAGATTTAAGAGACTACCGCTGCGTGAATTTGCAAGTTTACTTTTGCCTAATTCAGCGGCTCCGCCGCAATCCGAATCAAACGCCGTCGATGCCTTGCAAGTCAGTTCGTAAGCGCCAATCTGTATTCAGCCGGAGACGGCTGAACTAAGGCCCTTTTGGGTGCAATGACAGGCGGAAAAACTAGAACTCTGGTGCGATTTTACTATGAGCCTATGGTAGAGGGGCGTGGAGTGATTTGCTGAATGTACTCGTCCCGGTAGGCCTTGGGACTCTCTCTCTCTCTCTCGAGCATCGACAAAAGCCGCCCGGAGGCGCTTACTATAGGCAGAATAGCATTACGGACAACGGCAACGGAGACTGGAGTGGCCATTTATGACTTTTTGGCCGTCGTCAGCCAGCCATACCCAACTCCGAGGTGTGCAATACCTTGGGCTCTATCCTGCGACCTGTTGGTTGGAAGTCCAACGCCTCTAACCACTGAGCCACGGGCTCGCTGTCCCGTCGGTAGCGATTAAGAATATGCAATGGTAGGAGGGCGCTCGTCGATCGCGATGCGGAACTCACTCGTCACGTTGTGCCTTGGGGTTCTCTCTCGAGCCCCGCCAGCAGCCGCAAAGCGGCGCTTGATATAGGCAGGATAGCATTACTGACAAAGGCAGCGGAGACTGGAGTGGCCATTTGTGGCTTTTTAGCCGTCACCAGCCAGCCATACGCGGTTGGCGCGCGCCAATTTAACACTGTCAATATACCCCCTCGCAAATGACAGGACAGCGAGCCCACGACTCAGTGGTTAGGACGTTGGACTTCCAGCCAACAGGTTGCGGGATCGGATCTCGAGAGTTAAGAAACCTGGGGTTGAGTATGTCTGATTGATGGCAACTAACGAGTTAGAACTGGCGATTCCAGTCCTTTTATCTCTTTCGGTAGTGCTATTCTGCCTTTTGAACTGTTACGTTTATCTGAAGAGTCCTTTTTCGGTCATGCCTACGACTCTAACAGGTACAACGTGCGCCCTACTTCTATTTAGGTCAAATTACAGTCCAATATACCTATTTTTTTTATTTTACTATGGGTCACTAAATTTAGTGTCGCTACTGTTATCCATACGGTAACCTTGGTACAGAAAGCACTCAAAAACATTTAAAAGGAGCACAGCTCATTTGCACTGAACGCAACAGTCCTCATCCATTCACAGCAAGCGTGAAGAACCCCAAAGGCTATGAATTGTGTGTCAAAATTAAAACGTCGAGACGTATTGCCAACCAGGGCAGGAACCTTAGAATGTACGCGTCTGACCTACCTTGGGTGACCGATCTCATGAACTATTGGCTTAAATTCTGAAATGCGTTTTCTATTAGGGAGGTTTACTTAGGCGCGGTTGTAGTACTGATTATCTTGAGGCCTAACGCCATAATATTTCGTACTTGGTAGAATTTCAGATTTTGAATGTACTGCCTTTTAATCTCCTGTAGAACACGAATTCGGTAAGAATGACTGCTTAATTAGCATGCATTTTTCCCATCTATTTTCGGTGGTCTCGCAAATTTAAATATATTTTGTAGAAACCGCGAACAAAAATATGCTTTTTTCGGTCGTTTAATAGAAAATCACGTCATCTTTATATTTTATACTCGAAGGAGGAATGTAATTAGATTTTGAAAAAGTTTTCTAATTCCTGGATAATTTGGAGCCTGATCAGTCGTTGCACTAGCGCTTAGTGATTTCAGTATACAAGGTGCATACGTTCCACGTAGAGAAAATCACATATTATTCCATTTCTTTCAAAAGATACCATATAGAGTCCACAAAATTTTGCAGTGGATGCGGACCATGTTATACATTTCATGACGAGCAGTGGTAAACGGACAGGCACGATGCCCTATGGACACTGCACGGTCTAAAAAAATCTCATGATTAGAAACTTTTTCAAACTCTAATTGCACTCCTTCTTCGAGTATAAAATATAAAGATGACGTGATTTTCTATTAAACGACTGAAAACAGCATATTTTTGTTCGTGGTTTCTACAAAATATATTGGAATTCGCGAGACCACCGAAAATCGATGCGAAAAATGCATGCTCTTTAGGTAGTCATTTTTTGCCGAATATGTTTTATGTATAAGATTAAAAAGCAGTTCATTCAAAAGCTGACACCCTGCAGAGTCCAAAATATTATATGATTAGGCCGCAAGATAATCAATATTACAACCGCGCCTAAGCAGTTCTTCCTTATCGAAAGCGTACTACAGAACTCGAGCCAAAATTTCATGAGATCGGTCACTCACTGTATTTCTCCCAGGCAATCGGCCATACCCAACCATATGCCAAGATTTGGAGGCGAAATTAAAATACACATCTTGAGGATTCGACGGATATAACGCATTGCACCAGTGCTCCCAGATTTTTGACATTACTCTGAGCCATGAAGAATTGCAGAAAAAGAGATATGGCGCATCGTGGACATCGAACAAACACTACTCTCAAAAGAAGATGAACTGTACCTTGCAGTGCAGTTTAGTTAGTTTATCTCATTCCGTGAACAATTGAATAATTTTGCCTATGAATTCCGTGAGCTCTTGATGGTTTGGCCGTCATTTCTGACGACGTCCATCGTGGCCCCACAGCAGAGTGGGCGCGGGGACGGTGACTTGCGCGTTGGTTTACGGTGAGCTAGTTGTTGAAGGGAGGTGCATTGCTCTCGTCGTTGTGACTGTTGCATGGGTCCCACTAATAAAGCAGATGCTTAGCAAATCTGTGTCACTACGAACTACTTCACGCGCAAGTCACTGGTGCTGTGCCAATCCAGTGGGCACAGGGTGGACGTCGGCTTTAAGGGTTCGACTTTGCGAAAAACGTCCGCGCAAAAAGTGCTACTAAAATTTTATAGTAAGATGATATGTCTCCAATAAAATCACAAAGTCCGACCAAGTGTTCTTCCTGGAGATGGGGGGAGATTTTGGGCGCACCTCACTGTTGGTAGATGTGTCCACCCTCGATCCGTAGTTGTAAAGTGATTATTTTGCGCTGTATTTGGGCGGTTCGCACCAATGTCAGTCAACCGCAGCGGCATTCGAGACGCTGCTGCAAGGCAAACACGGTCCAAAAAACACATCACCAACTAGGCGGTGTACTTCACCGGTCCCCATCCCAATGCATCCGAACAAATTGTTCTTAATTTGACTGCGAAAACTACCTGATGAATTAATATTCCACTATCGGACTTTCTTATACACAGACTAGAAAGGCAGTCGTCATCAGTACCTACGCGCTCTGCGGATTTGCCAACGTCGGGTCAGTCGGCGTGCTGCTAGGCTACTTCGTGCGACTACTGCCACACAAAAATAAAGACCTCGCAAGGATGGTTCTGCGCGCAATGATTGGTGGAATTATCGCGGCCTGCATCACCGGCTGCTTTGCAGGTAGTCCTTTCCCCTGCCCCTCCCCCTCCCATCCTGTTGTCCCAGAGGCCCTCCTAAAGTAAGGACGGCGAACAAGGTCCGGAAAAAAAGGCCAAAGACGGCCTATTAGGCAGATTATGCAGCGACAATACCGAAGTTGGATGCGTGTTTGAGGTTTCAGAAAACTTGCAATCTCCTCATCAGTAGCAAGTCTCGGTGTGAAATAGCCGTCGGATTTTCTTCGCTCACCAACGTGAGCAGTAGTCCTAAACCCCGAACTCGATTATGGCTGTATCAGTGCCAATCCCTGCTTTTGTCGGTGAAATCAGCAGAAGACGAACTGAAAGAATAAACAAAAAACCACTGTATAACTGGCGTCGCGTTCAAAAAGAACGGCGGTCATGTTACTTGTTCCTGGGGCGCAGTTTCTCCTTACGCAGACACAGTCGATGACTCAATAGCTGGTCACAAAATATTTATAAACTTACAGAGACCGTTGTGAAAAGTAAATCGACACTCGGAAATCGCCAGTCCACCTCTTCGGCGTTGCTCTCCCTCTCTTGACCAAGATACCAAGAGTCCGGACAAATTCAAGGAACTAAGAGGCTCTTCAAACATTCAACCCGATAATCTCCCTTCTGATAGAAGCGAACGGGCGAATCCCAGGTAGCAGTTCAGAAGATGAAGATGCGATCACTGGGACAAAAAGTTTATTTGCCTGACGTTTCGGATTCTCACTCGAACCCATCATCAGAGACATTCGCAGATAGAGGTCTCCCTTCTGTTAATACCAGTCCCTCGTCAATTAAATTACCAGGGTATTGTTTTTCTTCCATTTCAGGACTTCTCTACGATCCGCTACTATGAAACAGCCCATCTTTTATGACGTCGGCAGGCCCAACAACCCATCCATATCGCAATCCCCTCCTTCCTCGGACATATGCCCAGCACACATCCATCCAAATAAACACGCACGCATTTGTTAGCATCAAAATGCCACAACAATCATTTCGGAGTCCAGACACCTGCACGCGCTCAAATTGGTGTCTCCTATTTGGTCTAGTTGTCCACTACTTGATACTGCCATTGGAATAAAATGTGTCGTGTTCCGCTCTCTTATCTTCCTTTTTATGAGCAGGCGTGCATCGAGGGGATGATAAAAGTGAGACCGTCATCAAACAAGAGGAAGGCGGGTTGAGACACCACCTATTCAGACTTCCCATACTCTCTGCCGGTCGCATTCCCGACCAAAACCTGCAACTAGAGACGGCGCATCAATCTGTACCTGAAAATTCCTCACCCCTAGGAGCTCTTCGCGACATCGGCACCGTCGTTCGCTGTCCACTGATTGCGATACTGACACAAGACATGACGGCCCAAACAGTCGTCTGGTCCGAAGCGCAGTTTGGTAAAGTAGGAGCTGTCTGAGCAGCAGAACCATAGAAACGTAGACTTGGCATATGAGTGATCGGAATTATGCCAGAATGTCAAGCATTATGTTAGACAGGTTCAACCAGTGCCAGGCAGGGCGTTTGTCACACCACCCCAGGACTCAGTTCTTTCCGACTCACTCCGCTACCTGCATGGTGAATTGTAGTGGTAAATTGTTACTGCTCGAGCCTAATACGTACTCCGATGGGTACTTGAAATAATATCGTCTGTCGTATAAATCGGCTTGCAGGCGTGCTCGGCGCAGCGATTATCCGGACGGCCGCGCTGGAGGTTGACGTAATGTAGACGTACACACACCACGACGCATATAAAACCCGTGGCGGTTCAAACTTGAAATGGCGGATAGGAACCGGATGACCCTTGCATCTGCTCGTTGTGAGGCCTGAAACTTGCCTTAGACCACTTGCCGAAGATAAAACAAAGTTCTTGTCCAAATGATAGGCAACTCCACCTTATCTGTGCGTGCAGCCTTCAGACTGAGCAAAGTTACCATTTGCAAGTCTAAGTGCTCAGGTTCCCCCCCCCCCCCCTTGGTGACCTACTTACCTACAAGCAGTGAGGCTAGAACTTTCCGTCTGTTGCTTATCTTTCCCGAGGTGTCCACAAAACGTGCGAGAAAATGCCCCCCCCCTCATGCTCCCCGCGCTGTCCGATACTCTCCCTTAGATATCCACGTGTGCTTGACCGAGGACATGCAACAATGGTCCCTGTCTTTGATGGCCCCGGGCGTGGAACCTTGACAGTTCAAGCAAGACGCCGACGTAGGGCCGAGGACAGTGCAAACGGTCCCAATGTCGGTGATAGTGGAGGCAGCACTCGGCTGGAACCGGCTGAGACGCCTCTTAGTGTCCAATACGGTCTGAAATTGTACGTATGGTTGCCTGATCTCAACGCTGGAGTTTACAAACGTGCCGAGCTTACCACACGCCTAGGTGCAAAAAGGAGCGGCCAGTGGAGGTGCTTTACCCGGATATCCCTATTTTGAATAAACTACTACCCCAGACCATCTCTGACCGGGTGTGCGTTTTAATGATAAGGTCTGGCGTTCCCATTTATAATGGTAGGTGAGTGCCACCTCACTATCAATCGGCATTGTAGACTGGGCAATTAGATACTTTAAAATGGTTGCCGGTCGGTGGAGACTGACTCGTCTTACATCGACACGGAACCATCCTCTAGAGTATGAACTGTCCATCGAGGATGGACGGTTTACGCAAGGTTGACAGACCTAGCGCTTTAAAAAAACAGCTGACAATGACTACCGCGCCATTTGAGTGAGTTACGTAAATCAGACGCGAAACAGCCCCGGGAGGCGTAGCACTCCGAGTACGGAAGGGCGTATGACAACGAATGGCAACCTGTGCGACCCTCACCAAAAACAGCTAATGTCATGACAGCACAAGATCCCAGAACGACACAACGCTCCTGCTTGTGCTTGAAAAAGTTACCTCACTAGCTAGCGGTGCGAGAGATTGGGAAACGGCATTTCGTGCCCGTCCACCGAGCGCCCACGTGGTGGTTGTAGTTCGCGTTATTTTTGTAGGACCGAGAAACAGCATGACTAAGTTGCCCCCTATTATTCAAAACTGCCGAAGTGTCGGAGGGCCTCATGGATCGTAATTATTTTCCCTCGCATCCTGGCCGTGGTCCTTTTCTCCATGCATTATAGATGGGTAACGTTACAGTTTAGCAATGACAAATGAATTACGGTCCAGAAATATTGTATCTAGGTAAAGGAAAATCTAGTGTGCACAGCTTCCCCAAACTAAGGAACCTACTGTATCGGGGGATTTTCAGTCCGGAGTTCTTGCGTCCGGGATGACAAAAACCCCGACGGATGGTCGTTGTAGTGAACTAGGTGATCACGAGTCCTACACACGTCTTTTGGAGCTGCTAAATATTAAAGTTTAAGTGGTCGAGGGTACTTGTAGTCACAATTCTATCGGCAATCCGTAGAAAAATCCACGCGACACGAGGCACCATTTACTAGTCGCAAGAAGCTAATGGACAAGGCTCCAGTGCCTGCTATTTTATGCGTGCTCACGGTAGACGGTAACGGATGCGGACCCCAGTGGTGTGGAGGAAAATCGAACTACAGCTTCCAGAGTTGCTACCTCATGTAATCTTAAGACGATCCCGTGCAGTCCATACCGACAATACAACGCTCAAAAGGCAAAAACAAGCAGACTAAACTGTTTACCTTCCCCACATTTATTTAACGCATATACAACTTATCGGTTTGACTTTGCAACACGTTCCAACTCGTCCTTCTTCTTTATAGCATAGGAATTGGAACTCCCTTTAGATGCGTTGATAAGCTCGTCCGCAAGACACTCGGCGATGGTTTTGACGTTGCGGAAAGCGGCTTCGCGTGCACCAGTGCAAAGCAATTGGATGGCCTGGTTGACACGACGGAGAGGCGAGACATCCACGGCCTGACGACGAACAGTGCCTCCACGACCGATTCTAGTAGAGTCCTCGCGAGCACCGCTATTCACAATAGCATTCACCATCACCTGGATGGGGTTCTGGGTGTGGAAAGGGATTACACAATTTACACTTAATCGCGCAAACCTATGAGACGTCATCGAAACCGGTTTCCGAAGCATAAAATCCCAAAACAGATTGGGAAAAATAGAGGCAGCTTAAATTAGGCTACGATATGACCCATTAATTTAAAATAATAAGCCAGAGATTCGAACAAAATCAGCACTTTCAAGGGGGTGACGTACCTCACCGGTAAGAAGATTGATAAGCTCAAAAGCGTGCTTCAGAATGTTGAGGGCCTTAATCTTCTTGCCGTTGTTGCGACCGTGCATCATGAGAGAGTTGCAAACGCGCTCCACGATAGGACAGAGGGATTTGCGGAAGCGTTTTGTCTGATAACGACCGGCTGTGTGAGGCAGCAGGGGGTGCTGCTTGTAGATAGCCATGTGGTCACCTAAACCCATTTCAGGAGACTGGACGTTCTCCGTCGACCATTTCCCAAAGAGCCTCATGTCAGCAGTCGCGACCATGCGCGTCATCTGGGCGTAAAAAGTGAACAGTGCAAATATTGCGCTGGTCTAAAATGTGACCCTATTTAAGTCTTCGTGGCCGGTTAAATAGGCACATCCGAGTCTGTATTTGTGAATGAAGTGATCTCAGTCGCCAATAAAGATAAAGGAATTATTAGCAGGTCGACGAGCCCGGCAGGAAAACACGCAAGCCAAGAGGTGGGCGAGACTGGAAGGGATAACTCTGCGGTATCGTTGAACTCGAGGTCGAAATTCAGCTGGAAGCAGAATAAGTATCGCAAGCACTGTTTGCGGATAAAGGCGTCGCGGTCATGAGACACAGGCAACTCTGTGGTGTTAGGTGACGCGCTACTTCCGGAGAACCTCTTGAAACATACCAGATAGAAGCAGTACAACTCAAACAATCCATCCGACTAACTAAAAACAGCCTAAAACAGCAGCCAAAGAGGCACAAAGGGCTATTCCCTTATCCTAGAGTATGACTGGGATCTCCACCTCAAGGCCTGCCATCTCGTGGAGCCAGTAAATGAAAACGTTCAATGCAACTGCGTAATGCAATCCACTGTTAAGTGTTTGCCTCTTTGCTGTGGACTAAGTGGGAATATGTCCCAATTCAAGACACCAAAGGGTGCGTCTCTACTGGCACAACGAAGTCGGGAATAAATACCAATAAATTTAATAGGCCGTCGGTCCCCGAAATTGCCATGCATCTGTGACATCAAACATAAAATCACAAACAGGAAATATCATGCGAACTACCTTCGGTATATGCCAAGGAGGATGAAAAATGCGTGCTCGCTGACCGATTCAAAAAGTGAACAGCATCAGGTTAAAACAAACCCAATGCAATAGACGCACATTTTAGAAAGGACTGGGAGGTACTCAGTTCCCTAAATATATCAGGTTATTTTCGGACGACACGGTCTTAAGCTTTACCTCATGTGGATCTTTGGAACTTTTTCGTTGGAAATGTCTTCGAAGCCTAGCCTAAGCGACGGCTCTCTTTAACTGACATAACTTAACGTAGACGTGGAGTGAGATCCTCACAGGATAACTGCACGCACAAGTACAGTAGCCCTCTTCCTATCCAATTTATTCCACTGGTCAGTACCATGTAGCAGGAGCTCTGTTTCTGAGCAGTATTCAGGTGGTGACACGTAAGATTTGCGCATAGAACACAGAAGGGTTTTTTGGTGCATACTCGCAGACCCCTTAGAAGCAGCCTACAGAGTCCATCTAAACACAAACTTTTTACATCTCCGATTAAATAGGAAAAAAACTAGCTTATAACCTCCAAATCTCGATACTTATCTAACTATTTATAGTTTTATTTTTATTCCTTAGTCATCCTGGGAATTGAAATCATCTCGCATTTCGTTTTCATGAAAATTAAAGTCTTTTATTTTTTTCAGTATCAGTATCAATGTATTTCAAAAGAAAGTAGGTGTGTACCTTCGAAATCCCTATTGGTTACATGCAGAGGAAGTATACAGAGAAAATGGAAAGGAAGTAGCATGAAAGAGATACAAGAGGAATAACAAAAACTGTACAGATGGCCACAGAATGACATACGTTAACTGAATTTAGACGCACATGAACTTGGTTTGTTGATTAAATGCAGTAGACAGTTGAAGCACACTTAAGATACAGGAAAAGAAGTAACATTTTTTAGTCTACAGGCATCGTGGTGAATGCGAGCAGCGATGTGCGACGTGGTCCAAAATTAATACATTACATAAACACATGTTACTTGAATGTTGGTAGTGACATCGTCATGACACTAAATTGTCAGCGTTGGCCATCAAGGTGACCGTAGTCCGGCGTTATTGTGGTGCGCGCTCCAAAGTTGATCTAACCTCCGTTTAAAAGTATCTACGGATCCCGGCATAACAACATCTTCAGGCTAAGTATTCCAAGCTACAACCACTCTGTTGAAGAAGAACTTTTGTGTGTCTGGCCGGGCACCAGTCACACGCAGTTTGAGTGGGTGGTCTCTCAGGTTAGTCGTAGTCGTCAACTCGAAGAAGTCTTCAGATGCGGGGCAGCAGCCCTGATTGCGCACAATGCGGAAAGCTTGTATCAGGTCCCCACGTAGCTGTCTGTAACTCAAAGGAAAGAGGTCAAGATTGGCTAATCGTGTTTCGTTGGGCAGTGACCACTGCCCAGATACAAGTTTCGTTGTTCGCCGTTGAACTTTTTCAAGTATGCCGAAGTCTTTAGCGGTCCAGGATCTCCATGCTTGGATAGCAAACTCCAGATGCGGTCGCACGAAAGTTTGAAAGGCCTTTGCGAAACACTCTTCATCAAAGGAGGAGAACGCCCGTTTGATGAGGTATAGAATGGACATCGCTGACTTGGCCACCTTTGAACATTGCAGCGAAGGCTTAAGCAAGGTTGTGATCCGTACACCCAAGTCCTTCTGGGCGTCGACTTCTTGCAGTGGTTTGCCAGTTGGACGGTAGACCGTGCGGTTAGGAGAACTGGTCCTGCCGACGCGTAGGAAATTACCCTTGTTTACGTTGAACGGTAGAAGCCAGTCTTTTGACCATTGCTCGAGGTGGTCCAGATTTGTCTGCAGTCGCGCCTCGTCAACTTCGCTTCGTATGGTACTCCAGATCTTTATGTCATCGGCAAACATTGCAACATCGCAATTCAGTTCGTTTGCGCAGTCATTGACGTATACGAGGAACAGTTTAGGGCCAAGAACAGAGCCTTGGGGAACACCAATCCAAACGGCAACCTCGGCAGATTGCTGGTCACTGACGTGGACGGCTTGAGAGCGGCCGATTAAAAAACTCCGAATCCACATCAGAAGCTTACCTCGCACTCTTACACGGCTAAGTTTGTATAGAAGGCGGTGGTGAGGCACACTATCGAAGGCCTTTTTAGAGTCGATATAGATGACATGCACCATATCTCCTCTATCAACAGCCCTAGTCCAGTGTTCAGTTCAGTTTATTGAGGGAAATAGGCGTACGCCTTTGAGTACCCTATTTACAACGCAAAAAATGTGTGGTATACACATAAATGTTCTGGGCTGAAATAGTTAAAACACGCCCATAGTGATAGGACAAAATGAGAACGAGTTACAGGGGGTGAGCTCTGCTTCTCATCGCTCTTCGTCATTTCGCAACATAAATATGTCCAAATTCTTCTTAAAATTTTGTATAGATGGTGACATCACAACATCTGCGGGAAGGGCATTCCAGGGTTTGACCAATCGAACAGAGAAGGAGAACTTCCTCACATCCAGCCGTGCCTGCTGAGTGCGCAGTTTTAACGGGTGACCTCGTAGGTTGGTCGTGGTAGCAAATTCAAAAAAGTCTTCGAAGGCTAGGCTGCAATCCAACCCCTTTACCATGCGGAAGGCTTGCAAGAGATCCACGCGAAGTTGCCTGTAACTCAAAGGAAAGAGGTTCAGATTTACTAGGCGGGTTGCATAAGGAAAGGAGCTTTGACCCCTAACCATCTTCGTGGCACTCCTCTGGACCCTTTCGAGGCAGTTTTGATCCTCAACAGCCCACGGCCTCCAGGCTTGTATGCCGTACTCTAAATGCGGCCGAACGAATGTTCCGAATGTCTCTGAGAAAGCATCTTCGTCAAAGTCCATAAACGCACGCTTGATGGCGTACAATACAGACATTGCGTTTTTTGGGACCCTCCAGACAGTAGAGCAGGTTTGTCACACAGGAGCTGCTTTTGTGGCAGATATCCGGTCTCGAAAGATGTATGGAAAAGCATGTAGAGTGGCTTATACAACTCACTGGCGAGTTCCTTCAAAATCTTCGCCGGAATCTCATGGGGACCTGGTGATTTGGATTTCTTTAGCCTCAGCAACTCCGTCAGAACCATACCCTCAGTGAACTGAACGGTCTCCATAACTGTGGTGTCTTCGAAGTGTTGAAGGGCCGAAGGGTTGAATCCTGTTTCACTACTAAAAACAGACCGAAAAAAATTCTGAAAGGTGATCAGCTTTCGCTCTGTCTTCAGTGAGATGTTCACCTTCAGCAGTCTTTAGCAGAGGTATTGGGTCCTTGTTCCGCGTGCACTGCCTTATGTAACCGTAGAATAATTTAGGGTTATCCGCGGAAAGGTTAAGCAGATCCCGTTCGAATTCCCTTCTAGTTTTGAGGGTAAGGCCTTTGACTCGATTTCTTTGAATTTTGTACGCGCACATATATGTGGGGCTCCTGTCAGAAAGCGATTTTTCCCACAGCCTTCGTTTTTTATTCATTTCATTCATCAAGGCTTGCGTAAGCCTTTGAGGTCTGTAAGTTTGCCTCTTCCGTGAAAGCGGACAGTGGTTTACGTTCAGCACGTGCAGAATTTCTCGGAACCGTTGCCAATCTTCGAGTATGCTTCCAACAAATACGGACTCCCACTCAATGCGTGAAATTTCAGCTCTCATTTGGTCGGAATCTCCGCGCCAAAGGTTTCTTCTTACTGTCACGGGTTTCTCGGGCATGGAAAAAAGCGAGTAATCCCATAGAAGAACGATGTGGTCACTTTTACCTAAGGGGGATAGGCATGACACTTCGTAAGGACAAGATCAAGGCAGTTGGCTTGTTGGCCTTCGCGTACTCTAGTTGGCAACATGACGTGTTGAGTGATAAATAACTTCAGTGTCGTGTTCAGAAAACTCTTATTGAAGGTCTGTTCTGAGCTATTTGCATAGGTCGAGCTCCAGTCAATATGAGACGCGTTAAAGTCGCCCATTATCAAGATATCGGGCCGCGTAGCGAACTTTTCGAGCTCCTCCAGCAGGCGGGCGTCGGCCATGTTTTCCCGTCTCGACGGTCGATAAACTGTCAGGACATCGAGGTTAGGCGAGCTCGGAACTTTAGTAGACAGCCAGATTGTCTCGGAACTGCACGAAAATTTATCGGTTTTGTCTGATACATTTATTCCATTTTTCACATACGAGATTATGCCTCCTCCCTGACGCCCTTCCCTATCCCTTCTAAACATCTGGTAGTCAGGCAAGGCCAACTCACGGTCGTCCACGTGTTGGGTCAACCAGGTTTCTGTTAAAGAAATTACGTCACGGGATAGAGCGCAGTGGTGGATCTTCAGCTCGACGAACTTTGACAACAAACTCTGCATGTTGGTGTATAAGAATTTCAATTTCCGGCTGACGGCAGATGTGGTTACATTTTGGTTAGCGTCTTCACTCAATATGTCGGCTGCGCGGCCATTCGGACTGGATCTGTCCAAAGGAAGAGTGACGGACACCGCCGTACTTGGTTTTTGTATATAACTAAATCGTTCTCCCCCTCGGTAAGCCTCTTTGTTAGTTCTAGAACTAGCTGACGACGTCTGAGCCGTTCCGCTGGCGAGTGGTCCGGTTGAAAAAAAAACACCTGGGTTGGAGCTTTTATTCCGAATCGCCTGGAGTGAATGAGACTGGCTTGGTCGCTGCTGGCCAGCACAACTTTAAGAGGCCGGGAACGAATAGATATTGATGTATTATCTGCTCGTTTTCCAAGGCGGAAGGGTTTGATCACTTCAATAGACTCCGTGGGTTCCAAAATATTATTGAAAAGACCTTGGAAGTGTGATAGGTCTTCCGAAACCCGATCCTTGGGAGTATTTGCACTTGATTCAGGGAGCCCCTGAATTATAAGACATTCTTTCTATGCCTTTCTCTTGTTTATTTTCGACGGAAGTGTGGTTCCCTAAATGGTGTAACGCTCTGGAATTATGCGCTGGTGATGGTGGATCAGATGCGCTTACGCCGTCTGTTTGTTTGACTCTTATGCTGACAACCTTGGAAGAAACGCTTGGCAGGGAAGACTGTGAATAGAACTCTGTGGCTCTGATGGATGAATCGATTCCGCCGCTCGTACTAGGTCTGTCAAGCTCGGACTGTTTCAGTGAATCAGCAAAGGTGTTTGGACACACAACATTTGCCATGAGGGACGGAGCGACCGTCAATGTCCCTGTTTCGGCCTCTTGGGAGGCATCTTCCAGAAGTAGATAGATAGATAGATAATTTTTATTAAAGACCCGTCGGGGTCCCATCAAAGCAAGTTAAAATAAATTTACATGCGAGTTTTAGACGAGGTAGGCCGAATCTTTACAAAATGCAATTCATAGTTTCTAAATTAGAAGTCCATTGAGAAACATGATGATTGAGGGGTGAAAAAAAACTCCTTACAAAAAGTTAAAAATTATTGGATTGATTTTACAGGAGAAAAAAACCCTCAATAAAAATAATGACAGAAAAAAACGAGCACGACTGGCCTGTAGGTGACGGTATATAACGGAATGTTGTCGGTCATCGTCAGGGTAGCAATAAATGTCAGCCCTGCTGCGTACGGATGTGGGTCAGACAGGACTGGCTTGCATATGGCATTGTATAAGGGATTCACAATTGAGATCGTCTGGGCCCGATTGGTACGCCGCGTCAAAGAGGCCAGACGAGAGGAACCCAGATGCGATCGGCCACAGCACGCTTCGAGCTCAGCCGAGCAGTGGGGAAGGGAGGTACGACCGAACTACTAGTAGACGGCGAATACTGAGGGTTCCGCCGTGAGCGCCGACAGATCGCATGAGGTCGGAATGCGGGAGATGACATCAAAAACCGCGAAAATTGTCGCTATGGGGGGGAGTGATAGCAGTGGATTTAGAAACCAAATTAAAAACAGGGGTATCTACTGATATAATTAAGAGTTTCCACTTAATCTACCACTAAATCCCAGGAGGACCCTTCTCGAAGTCAAGAATCTGAGTGTTCGGGAATGAGACCATTAACAGTGCCTTTATGCTTTCCGGTGTAAGATGGTTGCGTAATTTCGACTTGAATATCAGTAACCTAGGCGATAATCTAATTTCAGGCGGGAGATTATTCTAAAGGAAGGCATATTTGGAAGCAAAGAAGAGGGGGCGCTTAGATGTAGTACAAGGAGGCGGCGGAATCACCATGCAGGAGTTGCGCGTGGCATAAGACCGATCTCTCGGAGTGAGAGTGTCAATGAGCGGAAGACTGGAGCTAGAGTTGATGCGAAAAAGGAAGTAAAGGCCAGCTTCGAGACATCTTACCCACAAAAACTCAATGCTTGCAAACTGAAATCTCTGAGTATAAGAAATACCGGACGAAGCTTAAGAGAACAGTTTCCGGGTGAAAACCCTCTGAACATCTTCAATTTTATTACGGTCGCAGGCGTTCATTAAACCGAAGAAAGGACAGCAGTATTCGAGGACTGGAAGAACAAACATTTGATAAAGTCTTAACTTCATTTCCGGAAGGAAAAAATTATGCGATATGAATCCACATATCTGCGCAGCTTTGGCAGAGATTCTATCTGCATGAGGTGATAAAGCAAGCTTATTTGTATAACTTAGACCTAGGTCCTTTATGGTGAAGCATTCTGAGAGTGGGTTATTCTGAAAAATTATGGGACCAGGAAGTTTGGTAGGACCAAAAGACATGAAACTACACTTGGATGATGAAAACTCCATCTGCCATGTCAAACCCCATCTGCTTAAGCGTAATAAATCGGCATTAATTTTTTCAACACAAACATTTGCCGTGTCCTTAGAGTATGAGTAAACACACTTGAGGTCATCGGCATAAGTAAAAGTTTGCGAATTTCCGAGTTCAGTCGAAACATCATTGATATACAGAAGGAAGAGTAGCGGACCCAGAACCGTGCCTTGAAGTACGCCACTCGTGATCGAGTGGGGTGTCGAGTAGCTATTACCGACCATGACTTTCTGATATCGGTTGGACACATAGGACCTGATGAAGTCGAGTAGAGGCGGCCGGATGCCGAGAGCTTCCAATTTTACTAAAAGACGCCTTTGGGGCACCTTTTCAAAGGCTTTGCTAAGATCAAAGTAAATAACAACCACTGACTGCCGCTCATTACGAAGAGAAGTGATTAGATTAAGAAAAGCCAAGTGGCATGTTTCGCAGGATCGTTCAGGTAAAAATCCATGCTGACTAGAGCTCAGAAGCCGATTAGCTAGAAAGAAGTCAAGAATTTCATTGAAAATAATCCTTTCAAGAAGTTTTGCTAGAGACGGCGTTTTGTGCACGCCCCGATAGTTATTAACATGGGACCGAGATCCTGACTTGAAAACGGGAATGATAATTGACGTTTTCCATGTTTCAGGAAAGACTCCTTTTGAAATATAAACCGAGAATAAATGACTGAGCAATATGGGAAGGTCGGACGCTTGTTTAATAATCGAATTCGGAATCCTGTCCGTTCCTGGGCAGTGTGAGTATTTCAAGCGGCTTATGTGTTTCTTAATGAGATCTGAGGAGACATCAATTGTACTAAGTGTCCTATCTGAAAGTGATCGAAAGAAAGGGACCGGATCGGACTCGGTAGCAAGGTGTTTTGCAAAGAAAGCACTAAACAACTCCGCCTTGTCAGTGTTATCGGTGAGGAAGACTTTGTTATCATTTAGCATGGGTGGAAGTTCATGACCACGCTTAGAGGAGGACCGATGACGGAAGATGTTAGCGACGGATTTGCCAGGGTTCGAACCACTGAGAGCAATTGATTCTCTTTGCCTGTCGCGCGCTTGGCGCATCCTTGAGGCCATCTCAAATACCTCTGTGATTCTAAGATGAACGGATAAGGAACTAGTGGATAGGTCACGCAGTTGTCGCCTCAACTTTTTTAGTCTGTTCTGAAGAAAATGAGGAACAAGGGAATCTGAAGAATTAGGCTTGAGATATCTACGCGGCACAAACTCTAGAATGTCCTTGGAAACATTGGACATGACATAACGAAGAATGGTTACATCGCTACAAGTGAGGGAGCCACACCAATCCAAGGATCTCATATAGTTATTTATTAAGTCGCTATCTACGCAGTCGTACTTCATGAAAGTCTGAACGGCGCTTGTCTTTTTTGAAAAGGCAAGCGGTAGGCAACAATGAATTAATACGTGGTTACTGTTAAAGAGGTCCTTTTTTAAAGCAACAGAAAGAGGAGCAATGTCATTGGTAAAGATTAGATCTAAAATGTGATTATCTCTTGTTGGAGAGCGCACCAGTTGGGACCAATTAGAAAAATTGGCAATATCTTGAAAGGGCTGGAATCTGGGTGGGTAGCTATTGGAAACCCAGTCTATTTCAGGAAGGTTGAAATCCCCCAGTGATTATTTTAACATCGAAAGCAGCTTCCGAAATTAATTTAAAGATTTCACAGAGTTGAGAATCATCACTGGCTAAAGAATTTGGGGGATTGTAGATACAGCCAATAATTGCCTTTCTTTGCGGCGAGAGAATGGCAGATGCAATGCAGAAGTTTCCCGTGAATGAGGAAACATCCAAGTAATAGGGAGAGTGCTTTAGGTAGGATTTAAGATAAAGAAGACAACCACTCCCACGCCTAGTCGTGCGGTCTTGGCGGTAAAAATCGAAGTCATCTATGAGAAGGGCAGAGTCAGGAATTAGAGAATGCATCCAAGATTCTGTTACACATATAATATCAGGCGTCATTTCCAGAGCAATGGCTCTGATTTGGGCCATCTTGTTTATAACAGACCTGGCATTCAATAATATAATATCTAATGCGTTTCGAACGGCAATGCTATTTTCGACGGTATTTAAATAAATTTGGAGGCGGATATGTAAGCTGGGAATTAATGACACTTGGAAAATAAGTACCAGTTAATCTAGAGTTATTGACGTACGGGGAGTCAGCAAGAGAAGGCTGAGTATGAGACCTAAAGGATGTGGGGATATAGTTTTCAAACATTGGAATGCTAGGGGAATTAGAACATGGATAGACTTGTTGGTAGTTAAATAGTGGAGGAAGGGGAGGAGGAGGGAGGCTAGAAGGAAAGTGGGGGCTAGTGGGTGAGGGTAGGCCGCTATAAGAATGAAATGGTGGGAAATCAGGTCTAGGTTGGAAGTCAAAGGAGATAGGTTGACGTACCTGAGAGCAATTGGCCTTAAGTGGTGGGAAGCCTGAACTAGGTTGGGGCATAAATGATTTAGGGCAATTCATGTATGAATTATTTGCAGGATATATAGTAGGGCTTTGATAAGTAACCGGTACACAGGACAGATAATTATTCGGGGATATAATTGGAGTTGCGGGGTTTGTAGACGTGCTGTGCTGAACAGACTTGTTAGATCTAAGAGAAGGCGTCGTACCCCTAAACGGAACTGTACTACCTATCTTTTGGGTCGGAGTCTGATTCAATTTTCGAGTCTCACCGTTCTGACGCCAAGCCACGGGTGACTTAGCTGTAGACCTTACAGCACCCAGTTGGACAATCGAAGTTATCGGTCTTGCTGATGTAGACGGATTTTCATGTGTCTCAGCGGGACTATCCGGAGGATACGAAACCACAAATGGGGCTGCTGCTGCTGCCGCTGCTGCTACTGCTGCTGCTACTGCTGCTGCAGCTGCTGCTGCAAGTATAGGGGCAGGCAAATGCGTCAAGTGGCTCGAGTGAGATGGAGATGCAAGAGAAAGAGGAAGGAGGCAGTCAGATGTCGCAGGATTAGGAGAAGCTGAATCCTTACGGCCACTTGTATTATGACCGAGTTGGGAGCATTAAACTGAGAAGTAGTGGGTTTACGTGAGAATAGAGACCCGATTCTACGCTCCATAGGAGTAAGATCATAACAAAGGAAAAATTTTGCCTTCTCTAGGTACGCAGTGACACGCTCTCGATGAGTAAAGATTGTGTCAACCTCGATTGATGAAAACAATTTGACTAAGATGGGTGGATTTGTACTACGGGAGGACAAGCGTTTGGCATCGGCTATTTTATAGTTGAAACCACATGAATACAGGAAATTGGTCGCAACATCAATTGGCCGAGCAGATCGAGGAACATTTTTTAGCAGGAAGTTGTAAGAACGCTTCTGTCTATCACTAGATTCACTGGCGATCAGGTGAACAAGTAAGTCGAGACGCCTACATTCTTCAGAGGGAATATCGGAGATGTTCCCGTCGAATAAATGTCCAAGAATTGTCAGCAAAGAGCCAAACTTTAGCATAAAGTCATTGCAGTGGTCATGTGCAGACAGATTAAGCTGCCGATTAATTACAACGGGTGACGACTGACTAGTAATATCATCCGACTTAGATTTAGGTAAAGCTTCTGACTTACGTTTAGTTAGGCCATGTTTACTTACAAGAGCCGAGAGCTTACGTCGACCAGTGACTTTTGGTCTCATCTTGTCTCGAGGCAATTTGTGATCAAGAAAACTTCTGGCAGACAAGTTGACTGAATTTCAGCTAGGGGCTAACGATGTTAAAATAAATTACAGCAGTTAGAGAGAAATCGGATGCACAAAATGAGAATTGCAGAGTGCGATAAGTGAACAACGGTCATAGACTAGCAGAACTCAAAAGGAGATGGCAGCAGGCAGTTCTGAGAGAAGAGGCCTGTATTTAAGGAAATTCAACCAAAAAAAACAGATACTAAAATCGTTAGGTCTCACAGAAAAACCACTAAAAATAATATCCTCCACTTATCTTCAAATTTAAAACCAGCGGTTTGACCTTGACCTAGGAGGTAGCCGTCCGTTTTCCTTGGCTTTTTTACAGTTTGATTTATTTTTCTCTTCAGCTTTTGGGTTTTCTTTCCGGCCGTTATTTTCTCGCTTTTTAGCTGTTCGTTCTGAGGCTGCTGAACTAGAGGCTGGTGTGCCTATTATGCTGGGAGCTTTTGCCCTACTTCTGGTTACTCGTCCAGTAGGCATATTGGTAGCGTTAGCTTGGTATAGAGTGTATCGCAACTGGGCTTTCATCTCTGTGATTTCTTCCTCAGGATAATTAACCTGGCATCCATTGCAACTTTGGCCTGCATTTTCTGCATCTATACAGTCATGGAGACTATGTGATATCGCTCGCCGACGAGCCGCGGTGGCCGGGGGTTAGCGCAGTAGACTAAGGAAGGGATGATCGCTGGATCGACTCCACACTCGGGCCCTATTTTTCGGACGTCAGTGCGTACTTCAGTCATGCCGTGAAGTTATGGGAAAGGAGCAAGCCACAGGAATCGAAGAAAAAACGTCGCCTAGGGCCAAATAGGGGAGACTGTGCGTATGGCTGGGTTGGTCGGAGAATTTCAAGAATGTAAGGCCTGGGGGATTTTTTAACTAAGACTTTTTGGTAATATGTCAAGTATACAAATCTAAACAGCTCAACAAGCAGTGTAGAAATTATCGACTCAGCCTTTAGTAGGTCCTGTTCCAAAGGTATGGTAGGCAGTTCGAGACGATACGTAGGATCTGTGGGCGGTGTTGGCTAGACTCAGATTGCCAGCAGCGTCGCCAGATTTGCAGAAAATTGTCCTAGTCGTACGATGAGGGCAACGATGACAGCAAGGTTGAGGGTAGTAGGCAACAATGCGTTTTGGAATCCAGTTTCTGATGCAGGACCAACTGTTTCCAGTGAGGAACTCGATTGAAAATGTCCTTTTTGCTCCTCAAAATTCAAACTGCGCGGAAACTATTTCAGATTCCAGTGTTTACGCTGAAAAATGAAGTTCCACGGCCCTCCTGCGGATCGGGAACTTTGTGGGGGATAGTTTTCCGCTAGCTCCCTGCAATTTCACGAATGCTGCCGTTGTTAATAATAATGATAATAATTGTATTTAATGCCAGTTTGCAGGCACTGTCTAAAAAAAGATAACGTACGGCTCGGGCTAGCAGTGAAAGAAAATCTCCTGAGGAAATGCATATAGCTGGCAGTGCTTTGAATATTTTGGATGGTTCAGGAGCAAATACCGAATCCTGGGAAATTACGTCAGTCCAGCAAGGTAATGATTAGCATTGCATTGGATGTTTTCAGTCTCTTTTCTTGTTCATCAAATTTGGGCGGCACCAGCCAGACTCCATGGAAGAACATTTCCTGACTGTCCGCTGGAGAATTTACCCGTAGTGTTGCAGGCTGCAGAGCCAGCACCATTTCTCACATGAGGCGACCGGGCAAAGATATCAGAGACCACGGGCTCCATCCCTACGGAAGATTAATTCCGTGAAATCGCCACCTAAAAATTGTGGGAATTTTTCCGGATGCAGAAAACGATTAATCGTACTCTTAAACAAGAAATAATTTTACAGAAATTTCATATTTCTGAGCAAATTGCTCCAAATTTTAGTTGTGTTCACGGAAAAGACCTAATGATATTTAACGGCATGTGAAAGAGGTAAAAATAAGAAAACCTCGCGGTAACTGTTCCGTCGGGGGGAAGTCAAGACGTCTTAAAGTAATAAGCGAATTAGAAGTACGACTGTTTAAAAGCATAAACAGCAAAAATTGTCCCTTTTGTAACCGATGAAACCACAAGGGATCAAGATTTGTAAGTTCACAACGTTCTTAGTACGTCTAATTTCGGCGGCCGAAGTTAAAACTCTTTTGGGTAAAAAAATGCTGGATTATTTCCGCTATGTAGCATCCGGTTAGATCCGGTCTCCCTGAATTCGCCCTTCGAGAGGATCTCGTCCATAGCCCAAATTTGTAACGTTCACTTTGTGAGGTATGAAGGCTCACTTGTTGCTCACGGAAATGACCTCAGAAAAGACTGCTGCCCCTGCGATATCGTCATGTAAAAATATGTGGCAGTCTTAAAAGAAACCTGGTCCAATGTGGGAATACGCACCAGAATACCTTCTGCGCACAGAAAACCATGGATCAAGTTTCCTGTCGTCGTTGACTAAGTGCCTTGTGTTGACCATTTATTGCTGTTTGCGACACCACTGCAAGTCTTTCGGTAGCGGTTTTTATGAAGCATATTTCCTCCTTCCAGCTTGCTGCATAAACCGCTGACATTTGCACTGACAACTGACTTCCTACTACTTTCCCAGTAGTAAAATGATATCAAAGTATGCATACATTTGTCGACCCTACAAACACTTGGGATAGGTTCTGTTTCTGCTAAGTTTCAGGTTTTTTTCTTTACGTGCTTAATACATACACCTTTTCCTTATTTGTTGATATGTCTTCTTTGATTGCAATACGTACGAAGTTCGAGGGTGTGCACACCTAGAGTTCCCTTAACTATACTGAACTGAATCATTAGGAAAATTTAGCCTTTTGAACTAAAAAGGTCCTTATTAAAGATTTAATTAAAAACCTTCTGTTTAAATGTTCCCTATCTAAGTTCTATAGAGTCGTTATTTCCTCACTCTTCTTTGCCTAGTTACCTTCAGATGTCCTCAGGAATGTTAACCATTTTATTCAGCTATGCATACTCAACTATGCTGTCTTCTGGTTAAAGCTGCTATTTAAAGCGTAATTCCAGAAACCAACTGTTCCCTTTCTTAAGTGCACTGTGACTCAATTTTTACATTTTTTTGTCCCAGTTGGTGCTGAAAATGATTTTCTTCTCCATAGACAGCAGTCGCGCAGACCATTTGAAGAGACGCATTTGCAGAGTTTCGGAACCATCTCCCGTTAGAGAAGTGCTATCCGCAAGAATGATAAACGTTATAACGGTACTGACACAGGTCACAGTGAAGTGCCATCTACTCGGTCACCTACCGGTTTTAGAAAATAATCATAGTAAGCCGTTGAGTCTGCCATCACGGAAATAACTGTGTTTAAATGTTTGTGCTCTATTATTGCGAAAAAAATTTATCCGTGTCATTATCAAGGTCAAAACGTCGTACGGGAGCATGTGCACAGCTCACACATGCGATTCCGTGAAGTTTAATCACCTGAAACGAAATACAAGCGCGTGTGGCAAGCGTAGACGGAGGCTTTTCTGCCCCGTAAACCACTGCACAAAATCTCACTATCCTTCTGTCAGCAAGCTTAAACTAGTCACTGGTACGCGGGAGGAGGAGGGAGTTAAGTCGATCCATCCCAGATCCACCACTCGAGTCCTCCACCGCAAATAATCAAGCCCGCGCTAACGGTTTTGACTATGAAGGTTGCCAACTTACAGGGTTACTCTGCCTGTTGAAGACTGAGAGTCAGTAAACAATGGGAACTTTGCCATGTGTCCTTTATTACAGTCCTACTCATGTTGACTCCATGCTTCGCCGTGTTACAATGCAACCTGGCGCATGAGGAGTAAGAGACCAGGTAGTGTGCTGCGCCCACAGACGGGGCCTTTGACTTTGTCAGCCATCGCATCCATGTGCACTTCCGGGCGCACTGAATTTGTTTTGCTGTCAGAATGCAACGTTTGTAAGATTAGCGAGGGAGGGTGGATGCTGCGCATGTCAGATATTCTCGCCCTAATTTCTGGACTATGCGATCAGCTCACTGCAAGACTCTTAGACATCTGTTTCGTCGAAGGTCCCGGTTAGCAAATTTTCCGCTCCGGCGAAAGCGATGCCCAGGACTCCCGACATGACATTATGGGACGTCAACGTGTTTGGTGAGAATCTTCCTGCATAGTAGTAGTAGTAGTAGTAGTAGTAGTAGTAGTAGTAGTAGCCGCCCTTGTATACAATGTTGGTGACGAACTCGACCCTCTAAACGTATGTTTCCCGTAAGTTTTCTTCTGGCTTTGAGATTTGTATTGTATCAGGTTAGAACGAAAGTCCGTTCCGATCTTTGGACTGAATATACTAAGCGAAATTTATCAAAATATTATCAGTAAGATTCTTTGGGCAGAAAATAACCTTCAATGCGTAATACGCAAGTATTATCAGTTTATGAAGTGTATTCTTATATGTATTATTTAGTGTTATCCTACGTTATGCGGGATCGGTCGTAAAAATTGCTTGTGAACTTGATGCCATCTGCCGGCCAGCTAACGAGTGCATTAAATAATTTTCGTTCTATGTATTTCAAAAAGGTGCTAATGCTGGTGCGGCAGCGAAATCCATTTACCGTCTTGATTTTATGACTGAAAGACGTAAAAGCAGTGGTTTCCTAAATAAAGAAGAAGACTTGTCGAGCACCGGCACAGCCTGCTTATTATTCTGAGCTTTCAAACTCATGTAGGAGTTAATTGCTAGCGATCGTATCAACAACAGAACGAGCGGCGATTGTAGACCGTTCTGGACAATCATCATTCGATGGCGCAAGACTGGAGATGACTGCAGGACGCCGTACGTCGGCACCGAACCGATAAATCGATTGACTAATTTTTCATCCGGGGCCCAGGCCTCAGTAAACTCTCGGCCTGTTTTGCTTCCGACGTGGGCGATCGTCATGACCCATTTCGTAGGTGTGGGCAGCCACTTGCGACAATTCACCGTCTCGTCGTACAGCCGGTTTATGTTTGTGTATGCGCGATCCGAGCATGCATCCAGTCTGGCCTGTAAAGTCACGATGACAATTTTGGCATGGGGTGCGATAAGTTACCCCAAGTTGTTTTTCGGGATTGAGCCGTTCTCTTCTTTTCACGATCTTTCAGCTCATGGTGGCTTTGGGCCAGTGTACAATTCCAACAACTAATTTCACAGCAATGCATTCGATCGTTTCTGAAACGTCCTTAATGTATGTTAGAGAATACCACATTCTTGGTGGTGTTGCTGTTTTGGTCCTCTGGGGGCGACTGCTTAGGTCTCACCAGCAAAAGTGAGGAAAGTTTGTTGACAGAAATTAAACAGCCTCATGAGGTACACAATTTTGATTGGGCTCTAAGTCACGTCAAAACCCCAATCACAGCCATAAAACTAAGTCTAATCCTGACCCCAGCCCGAATCCCAACCTCAGTCCCCTTACTCTAGCCCTAACCCTAATCTCCAAATCTTTGACCAAAATCCTAAACCTAGGTGTGCTAACGTTAGCACACCTACTAAAAGTAATACTAGCTGCAAAGTAATAAACTGTTGGCCAAGGGAGGCCGGGTTTCCGAGCCTCACCGGCCAATCCCGTCAGTTACGACTGATAATCCAGTATGTAGTACATAGGTTTCGTTTGGAATAGGTCTTCTAGAGACCTACTGCCCTGATGATAAGCAATGCAGCCCCCAAATAACGTTACTTCGTCGCCAGGACGACCGCCGAGTTCCACTGCAGCCCTGTCTCAGTGGGCTGTGCGTGCAGATACGCAACCACGGCTTCTACAGCATCACCACACCTGCCGACGCACCAATCAGTCATCTCGCAGGACCTTGACGTCCGTTACTGGAGGGTTGTTATGGTGATATCGAAGTTAGCTTGCGTGAAAACTAGGCTAGAGTCAGAAAGACTAGGAGGGATGGATCTCCCGAAGCTTCCAGCATCTATGTGTTTGGAACGAATAAGAAGGTGACAAAGAGGAGTGGGGTTCAGTCCGCAAGGAAAAGAATATTGCAGCACCAGTCTTCGTCCTGACTGGTTGGCCAAAGAATCTTTGCCTAGTAGAGTAAAAGCCGTCCCTGAGTCCAATGTTGGCTTCCTGGTTTTCACTACAAATAACTTGACTTAGGCTCAAAATTGATAAAATTTAGCAAATTTGATCACAAGTCAGATGCCACTGTGGCTTACTCCTCGATTTAGCTGGCACATGCTGTGCGGACCCTGCAAGCACCAGTCCCCCTCGGATCTGTCAAACCCCCGGGGCCCGAGGGGGCTATGCCCAATATGGGCGGGGCTAGGGACGTCCCAGCCCCTTATTACCCCGTTCCCGAAAAAAACGCGCAGGAGGACGTCATTTTCTCCACGACAGTAACCCTCATTTTATGATATCGGTCTTTCCCCCTACTGAAGTCCCCGTATAACAGGTCCTACTATTCTACATGGGAACGCCGAACACCCATACCCCTTAGATTTACTAAATGTAACCCACCCGCGTTTACCACTGTCATTGCGCGGACAAATCATACGTATCTCCAGGTCTACACGAACAAGTGGTAGTTTATTGAATAACACTTAAAATAAAAAGCGGTAGAGGGGTATGCACAGGGAACATATTGGATACAGATTTAGTATTGCGCAGTCAATTAATTGACCAAGGGAACTGTTCTAATAGAAATCGCGGTCCACGGCAGGTTGCTGCAATAAAATTCGGAATTTAAATTCCATGAAGAATTAACAGCCATGTTTTTGACGGTTAATCACTTACTCGATCCAACGTAAGAAAAAGTGCCTGTTAAGAGACTAATTTCCAGAACATCTGCTTGATACTTATCATACTGTAGACGCAAAACTGGCATTCAAGGTAATCGCATGTTGGCTGGCAATGAGAGAGTTGTTCGCTGATCAACTGAGTCAGGGTTTGCGTCTCAGCCGTTCAGCCCGGGATCAAGGTATCCCTGAGTGATGATGGCAAATATGCCAGAAATGGCCATTCCAATGACCCCGTCTTTGTAGGTAAATATTGTTACTTCAAGATCTTGTCCCACGGGGACGGAACGTCGCATACGCCACTAAGTTCATGCTTGAACTTTCCATGTTGTTGTCACAAGACGCCGACTGCTGTATAAATAAGCAAGAGGTCCCTACTAGCGGGATAAGAGGGCATAATAATTGGTGACGTTGTCAGGATATGATAAGAGACAACAACGAGTCCCCAAAATCAAAAGTCAGATGAGCGAAATTTCCCGAACAAAGTTCATCGTGACAGAGGGCATACAAACAACTAAAAGAGGTCGATCGACGGAGGTGTCCGGCATTAAGTACAGGAGGCGCCGGTGCCTTGCCTGCTCTGATTACTTGGCCTTGGCCGCCGCGGCTCGATCAGCGGCCAGGATTGCAGAACCCGCCTGAGTGGGTGGCTCTGGACCTACGACAGGGTGAGTCACCAGTGACAGGGCCGATCGATGCGTGCTACTGGTGATAAGACAAGGTGCGGCGCAAGCGCCGGCGCAGATGAGGCCGGTGTAGCGATGCGGCAAATGCGCCTCACAGGCGCTGCCACGGCGCCATTGACTTCTGTTGTCTCAATTCGCAAAATGAACTCACTATCCCAGTGCTGGAATTACAAATTGTCTTTACGAAGATCGTTTCTATGAATGCTTAATACTCCACAGTGCCAACTTCACATCCGTTTCCGGTTTACTTAAACTAACTTCCAATACTGCATTTTTTACATTGGCTTTTCTTAAGGCATGGTTATAATAGGCCGACCCTCGTTGACGACAATGTCCACCGTGTGCTCAACAGCAGGGTGAGTGCAAGGAAGTAGCACTGATCACAATTGGTGCGGCGTGAGACTGCAAATGGACCTGTCATCACACCCCAAATCTTGGCATTTGTTATGGGTACGCATTCCCGATAACGTCTGTCGAACACCGACCTAGTCCCCGTGTTGGTCCAGCGCATCTATCATGTGTCCCGTTTTAGGGGCACAAGAGTAGGTTTATAAGCAGCCCTGGGATTGCAGGCGGACCAGCACTAAATACCAGGGATATATGACCCCACTGGGTTTACATATCTGGATGTACTTACTTAGGTGAGTGGATGTTAGGACTAGGGTTCAAGTTAGGACACGGAAATGGGTACCCATCTTGGAATTAAGCGTAAGAAGGCCACCTGTAGTACAGGGGGCACTTATTGAATAGAATAGAATAGAATAGGTTTATTGTAGCGCCCCTTGGGCACTGTCAGTCCCCTTTAAACTCAAGAAAAAAACCTAAAACAAACTCGTCAATTTCAACTGCACTTTGACTTCATTTGCTTCGGGTGTCTGGTTAGCCAAAAGAGCGCGAATTGAGAGTTTGTTTTAAGTTAAAAAAACCTCAGTTCTAAGGGAAAATAATAACAAAATTTTCAAAAAATAACGATATGTACAATATAAAAATTGAAGTTTGCAGTTTGGTAGTTTTCGGGGGCATGAATAATATGTCCTTCATGGCAATTGAATAACTTTGATATCGGCCTGACCTTGAAATTATTTTCCTGTTGGGTAAATTTCGGTGTGCTCTAGTTGCTGGTTGTCAGTCTATCTGGCCAGCTGTAAGGGGGCGGTCGCACAGTTCCTACGTGTTTTTATTCCCGTGTCCATCTCTGAATTTCTGTGTCAAATAAAAGTTCAGGATACTCGTCAACTTGAATGTGGTAGCAGCCGCATTGTCTTCTGATGTGACTTGTTTGCGGCTCCACGCACGCCGAATTGGATGCCCTGTTCAGATAGTTGATTTTTTCTTGCGGGTTCGACAACGGGCTATGGGTCTGTCTTAGTGACATCTTGACTTTTGTGCCTTTTTCCATCTGTTTTTAAGGTCCCCGACTCGACATGAGTAGGCGGCACCCTAAATGATGGGGAACTCAACCTTACCACTGGAAATATCATCCTTTAGTGGCCATTCGAAGGGTCGAACTTAGCACCTCGATGGCCACGACCTTAACGTTAACCGATTCATAGACAACTGAGCACGCGGGAACATTACCTGAGAAATATTACCATCAAGGTCATCTGTTAGTATAGTATAGTATAAATAAGGTAGTAGGCAACGCCCTCGATAACCCTATTGAAAACGGTGCGTATAGTATTCATGTTAAACACACGTGTTACTGAAACGTTTCCAGTAACATTCGTCTACAGAGGACTCCGTTGCATTGGGGAACTGCGAAGATTCGGCAGACGGTCCATTCCATGTACAGCAAGTGTGCTAGCTCATGAAATGTTAACCAAAATTCTGAAATATGTTTTCGTCTCGATAAAATTACCTAAATAGAGTTGTAAAGCTAATAACCATGCGGCATAATTCTATAATAATTCAGTTACTTCGGGATGCTGGCTTCCAACCGAACTTCTTTCCGCCTGCACGCAAAAGCTACACTCTGGAAAAATGACTACTTAAGTGGCATGCATTTTTGTCACTGTTTTTCGATGCCCTTAAAAATTCAATTCTATTCCATAGGAAACATGAATAAAATATTCATTTTTGCTCATTCGGCTTAAAATCACGTCTTCTTCCAATTTTATACTCGAAGGAGGGGTATAATTCGGTTTTAAATAGTTTTGATTGTAAGATTTTTAATGCCGTGAAGTGGCCGTCCATAAAAGGTCATGTCTCTGCATTTACTAATGGGACTTGTAAAGTTAACAATACGGCTCAAATCCAATGTTAAATTTTATGAACCCCATATGATTTCCTCTTTATACCGTTGAGAAAGGTACGGTTTTCCGTACGCGGAAGATGCATGACATGTAGTTTTGAAACCCCGAATGCAAGTGTAACGACTCGTGGAGTTGAAAATTATTCGGGAAATGAAAAAGTTTTTGGAAACCTTATAATACCCCTCCTTGGAGTATAAAATTGGAAGAAGATGGAATTTTCTGCCGAATGAGCAGAAATGAATATTTTTATTCACATTTTCTATGAGATATGATTGAATTTTTACGGGCATCGAAAACAATTTCAAACGTGCATGCTACTTAAGTACGCATTTTTTTCGGAGTGCTGTTTTTGCATGCAGCCGGAAAGAGATTTCTTCGAAAGCCGGCATCCTGGGGTAACTGAATTATTATATAATTATGCTGCATGGCGATTAGTTCTACAACCCCACTTAATTAATCCTTTCGAGACGAAAACGCATTTCAGAATTTCGGCTATTATTTTATGAGTTAGCACACTTACTGTACATTTGAGATAATAAGCGCAATTATATACACTCAGCGCAAAATATAGTCATTTGCGTAATTTGCGGGATAAAATTCCATCAAACGAGCAAGGATGGGTTACACAGGGAGTGAAATTAAGAAATAAAGATCATGGCTGGCCTCAGATAGTCCTGCAGTGAGAGTCGTCGTTTATAAAAGATCGAACGATCCAACTGCCTCTTGAATACAACCATTGTGCCAGATGTCGCTATTTCGCTTGTCGATGACTAAATGAAACCTCCGATGGTTTTGGTGTGTATGCTCCCGTTCGACCTTGTACGGATGATCGCGCAGGTGACTCATGGTCGTGAAGTCAGCGAAATCTTCAGAATTGAGTGAACAGTCATGCCCGCGTATAATGCAGAATGCCCATAACAGGTCACATCTCATTTGTCTATAGGATAGGGGGAACAAATTAAGCTGGACCAGTCTTTCTGGATATGACAGGATCCTGAGACCGTCCACCAGTTTTGTCGTCCGTCGTTGCACCTGTACTACGGCATCACTGTCTTTCTTCATCCAGGGCATCCATGCTGGCATTCCGTATTCCAAATGCGGTCTGACGAACGTACCGTATATCTGCGCGAAGAGTTCGGGAGGGAAGACTACGAATTCTTCGCGCAGACATTCGGTACGTTTGTCAGACCTCATCATCATCCATCATCGTCAGTCGGGTATGCCCCGGCTCCGGTCCAAGAAGACAAAGTCATTCCACGTTGCCATACCCCAGTCGTGAATACTTCCTTATTATTAGTCGATCTCCACTGTACTACCCCCAGCGAAGGCAGTAGACTGGAGTCCCAGGAAAAAACGACGTGCCTTCATCTCGCCCTGTGATCAGGACTCCCGACCATCCCTCGTTCCTCGCGTCAAAATCCTCCAACTTACAGTTAAACGAAGACATGAAAGAGTCCTTGATTGGACACAGGCATATGTACCCCCCTCGTACCACAACAGGTGGTCTTACGCTAAATTCCAGGAGGTACTTATTCCCATGTCACAACTTTGACCCTAACCCCAATCCTAACTTTAATCCCTCCAACCCCGACTATAACGCCAAACTCCTTAATCCTGTAACGCACCACAAATGCGGCTGAGTTGTTCGAACGCACCGAGGTCACTTTGGCGCGGATCCCCGATGGGTCTGGTGTGATCATCTGCCAATGAAGATGGCCAGTGTTCCTTCCCTTACTACCGCTGACACCGCTCCACCCCACCACCCTCCCTATCCGTTCATCGTTCGTGTCCCATATCGTCAGAGCACTCCCCGGCCCTTGTCCGCAGTTGCCGACAGCGCTGCAATCTCCATTGACATCTAACTGATATGACGTGACCATCTACCCCTCCAAATGGGTCATTTGTACAGCACCTCGCTATTTATTTGTATGTCTTATTTTCCACTTTAGCTACTCTATCTGTTTGTTTATCATAAAGTAGACTTCATGTGCTTTAAACTCCCTTTTCTTGCCATATCCCTATGTGCGTGTCTGGTTTGGTGTTTAATGACTCAGCCCAGTGTTACATGATCGGAAAGCTACCCTAGGTGATCTATTCGACCGTGTGTGTGCTACCCCCGACGTCTTCAGCCGCTACAATCCTAGCCCTAACCCCCTTGGAATTTGACGCAAGGCCATCCGTGCTACGGGATGTATTTACCCGTGTCCTATCGAGGGATTGAAGTAATATTATGTCGGTTAAAAATAACAATCTTCCTAAGAATGGCGGAAATGCCGAAAACAAGAAAGCTCATGTCACACTCAATTTTTAGACGTACATAAAAACCTATTCAGGCCAATATCCGAGTGAATGAGATGATATAAATACGTCGATATCTAGAAGAAACTTATACAGTCTACATCAAACTATCCTCTAATAAGAAGTGCAGCAGAAACTACAGCAATTACTCAGTTGCCTAATGTTTAATTATGTGTTCTAAAATGGGGCTACGAGTATTCGCTGTACTTTTTCCCTTTTCGCATTATTCGAGGTGCGGTTGACCGAGGCACAGAGGCTTTCGCTTGACTTTGCAAATAAGGACGTCAGGGGATACCAGTTTTCGTAAAGTCCCATGTCTAGAGGTCGGCCAATAACTAAAGTTTGGAATAGAATAGGCTGATGCAACGGTACACATATCATTTCCTGTGCATCAAGCCAACTTTTCATCCGTAAAATTATTACGTGCTTTTTGGCGACGGTGAAGTCCGTTGGATTTCCGTGTGTTCTTGAAACATCAGTGAATACTTTGAAGTTTTAAGTCTTACCAGTTAAATCCTTCAAAGAGCAGGTTCTGCAGTTTGTGTCTGCATGGGAAAAGGGTTTTCGAGTAAGTTAAATGCCTATACTTGAGGTACCCTGAGATGTTCCTTTAGATTCCCGTCATCAACTTTCAGGAGTTACGTCACCTACCGTATATCCGGCGACCTACTTTATTTCAGCTTACTCATTCACCCACCCAGAACGAACGCAGATGATGAATAAATGAAATAAATACATGTTTTTTCATCACACCTGATGCTCGTAAAAAAGATACCACTTTGCTCATTGACGGTTGGTGAACAAGTTCACTTTCTTGGACACTTTTAAGATTTTAAAGGAGTTCCGCTCTCCTCTGCGATTGAACAAAACCCAGAGGCCTCAAAAACACCGGCAAAGTATTATCCCTGGAGACTTTTAGATTAACTCTTTTGTCCTGCTACAGAAGGATGCAATTTTGCCGGGAAACCCTCGTAATAACCACGCTCCATGTTGAAATCTGGAGCTCTGGGCATATTTTCCAGTTCGGTTCAGTCCAGTTTATTTGGGATAAACGTAGATGTTGAACCTCTGAACTCCCTGTTTGTTACAAGGAAGCGAAATATAGCAAAAATTTGAAAATGGAAACATAAAAAAGCGCTGCAGAATTTTTTTCGGAACCGAACAGGTAAACCAATTGTTCCAAGTGTTAAAACAGTAACATTACTAAATGCGCCGTACAGTAGTCAGTCTATGCATAATTGTGCCGTAGAATATTGGTATAATCTCAGTTATCTGAGGGATACGAAATGTCAGCATTCGCATTCAATGGACTCAGGACAATAACAGAATAAAAACAAACGTTACTGAAGTGCAGACAGTAGTATTATAACAATAATAAACGGTTAGAACGGAACGCTAAGGCAATATCGGTCGGATGACATTATGTGTGGTGGTACACTAATCCAACTTGTGCTTAAAGGCCTCGACGGATGTGGACACGACGATATCCACAGGCAGAGCATTCCAATCGCCGACCACTGCGTTAGTAAAGTAGAACTTTTGTGTATCCAGCCTGGCGCTGGACATGCAGGTACAACCGCCCTACGGGGTAGAATTTTACAGTCATCACACCGCGGGACTTAAAGCCCTGATTTTGGGAGAAAATAATTCCCCGCAAAACGGCCGTCCGATATAAACGTTTTTCGCCAAAGACTTGTACGAAGTATAATTCCTCCTACATCGGCCTCGAAACACAAGTCGTGGTAATAGGCGGTAGTTTGATCTGACAAATATTTTACATAGGTGGTTTGGCAATCGTTAATTTAAAACTGAAATCCTAGCATGGGAGAAAAACTGAGACACTGAGTGTCTTGCCAATTAATACAAGAGCTACAACGGTGTTCAGAACAGCGGCGGAAACTGTGTTAATCCGCAGCACGTTGGCCAATGTCAGTGTCACCTCCAGGGGGTTTGGCACTTGCATGATCGATGGTGATCTACCTCGTCTTTTTACTGCATTGAAAAAGCAACCACGATATTAAAGGAGTTTACACTGAGTTTGAACCGAACGCTTAGTCTACCCTTGGAAATTGGGAAATTGCACTCGAGCCCCCCGATCCAAACTGAAAAATTTCCTTGACGGACCACTACTTTGAAGTCCGTATATCGAGAGTTGTGTTTTTCACTCGATATCGCCCGGCTTGGAATGCAATTTTATGCAGACTGACTGCAGTCACCACGCCATCCTGACCTGTTATTATAGGTCCCAAATGACCCATACCCCTACCGACATCCTTCCAAAGTTTTGTCACCAAACGAAATCATCGGCCTCCACTTTTTAAAATCGCCACTGATCTATGCTGTATGAATAATTTTGGCAGTTTATAATGCTCTTCTAAATTCCTTTTTCGACCGTTGTATGATTCATCATACTGACAGAACCGGGACTAGCCAGAGGCCTAGACACGTGTACCGGCGAAGCTGCGAGGGCTTCAGCTCATCATTGCGTCCTCCAGAGTACACCGTGGAGTTTCTGATCGATACGCCGATTTTCACACCTTGTCCTTTTAATCTTCTCTTAAATTAATGCGCTAACTCGCAGTCAATCCTTCAAAATCAAACTTTATAGGCCCGATCGGAGAGTTAATATGAATGCTATTATCGATAAAGACAAGGGAGACTGGAATGGCCATTTCTGGCTCATTAGCCGTCCTCAGCCAGTCACACCCAACCCCGAAGTATGGAATACCTGAGGCTCGATCCCGCGACCTGTTGGTTAGAAGTCCAACGCCTCTAAGCACTGAGCCACGAGCTCGTTGTCCCGTCAGTTTCAACCGGGAATGTACAATGATGGAGGGGCGCCCACCGATCGTTCTTACGAAATTACCTCGTCCCTTTGTGCATTACGGGCTCTCTCTCGAGCCCAACCAGCAGCCACACAGCGGCGCATGACATAGGCAGTATGTTATTACCGACAAAGACAGCATGTAGTGAGTTCGAGCCTCGGGTGTTCCACACTTCGGGGCGAGTGAATTCCATAAGGACGATCGGTGAGCCCCCCTCTACCATTGTTCATTCCCGATCGAAACCGATAGGACAACGAGCCCGTGGCTCAGTGCTTAGAGGCGTTGGACTTCTAACTAACAGGTCGCGGGATCGAGTCCTAGGTGTCCCACACTTCGGAGTTGGGTATGACTGGCTGATGACGACTAATACGCCAGAAATATCCATTCCAGTCTCCCTTGTCTTTATCGGTAATAACATTCTGCCTATATCATGCGTCGCTGTTTGGCTGCTGGTTGGGCTCGAGAGAGAGCCGGCAAGGCAAAACGGGACAAGTGAGTTTCGTAAGAACGATCGGTGTGCGCCCCTCTACCAGAGTTAATAGGAATATCTGAGACGTAATCCAGCAGCTTTAAGGGATTAACCGCGTCATATTCATACGCTGCCAGCAGACAGTCCTTCTCTTATTATACCGGTGACTGCGTCCATGCGTACGCGTTAGCGACTAATGCCGTGCCACCGTCGCTTCAAAAGATTCGTGTACCCTGACGGTGTATCAAAAAACAAGCAAAACTCACGTAGCATAAACGCAGACTGCCTCGAGAGCCTTATGACGGTGCAGAGGTGAATAAACAGGATATAAAGAGTGCATACAGTGAGTATCAGAAAGTCCACCAGGGTGGACTCCACCCCCTCCCCCTCCCCACGCTCCGAACTTAGTCTGGCCTTGCCTGCAGGTAGTCGAACGAATAAACCACCGGTTGGGTATTCAAATTATCTACGGCCTTTATGTCCACAATGCTGGCCGATGAGCTCCTGACTTCTGGACTCTTATTCACTCCGCCTGATGCATCTTTGCCATGTCATGTCTATTCATAAGAGACGCAAAATTTTATGGGCCTCTTCGAAAGCCTAGTGTTAGCTAATCGCAGGCCGTAGTTGAAATGGTCAGTTTACATCTTGGGGCAAAAGTGAAAAAGCAGCGGTACCTGAGGACAGCCGGACCTCTCGAGCTGTAAGCGGGGCAACGCTATGGCAGCATGCAAGCCAAAACTAAAACCACCGGAACTCCTGTAGGAGACGCAAAGAACGCTATCGGCCACCCCCGACTACTAACGACAGGAAGAGTCAGGATTACTGCAAGAATTAGCAATTAGATATCGGATCACCTGATCATCCAGCACACGTGCCACGCTGGAAACTGGGGTTGTGTCCGTTCAGTGAAACAAACAGTACAGCTAAAGAAATGTGACCAGTTAGTTAAAGAGAAGTTAGTTTGGCGCCCCGGCACATTCCAGCCTCCACTCTGAAAAGCAGAGTTCAGATTTTGACTGTGGGAACAAGTTGGACAATTAGGGACTGCCTTCTACACACGCGCCCCCTGTCCCACCACTTCAGATGCTACGACATTTGGTCAGTGCGGCGAAACTACTGGGTGCCGAATTATGTGCAGTGCAACGTCTGCCTGCATTCGGATCAAGATCTAGTAGACACGAGTTTTTTGCTGACAGAGGGTCGTGTAACAGGGTCATCAGCACAAAAATACCGAGATCAGACTGACTTAGACAAATGTGCCGTACTATCCTAGTGCATATGAGTTCACAAACGGACGACTATCGAACAATGGCAGACTGAATGGGAAAAACGATTTTACTGACTGTAAGGCATAAATTTTTCGGACAATGTGAAGAAAATTTCAGCAGTTTGGGCTGTCTAATAATCAGAAACTATCATTACCACTGCCGATTATGCAAATTTTAAATGTACCCTCAAAGAGTATCAAGTTGCTGATCCCACGAGTTCGCATCGAACTCCATATTGACTTTTAGTGAGTAGCAAGGCGATTTTATGTCTCAGTCTAACAACGTTTCTGCTCGAATTGTAATGGTCACCCGCTTAGCTGTAGAATGGAGGCGTCCGTATCTTACCATGTGTTGAACACTTGAATAGATAATATATACCGCGGAGTGTTCGAAAACATGTGTCCTGGAACAGCATCGAACTGCCGGCACTACCCGCTGGAATACCGTGTCATGCTTCACGTTGTCTGCCCCACAACGAAGTTTTAGGCAGAGAAGTCAGGTCGGGCACCGAACAGTTTGTTTACTGTTCTGAACTTTCGAACTCGTCCAGGAATCCATCGACAGAGATAGTTATAAGGCGTACTAACATATCATCGATCGATACTGCAGGAGGTGACTACGCAGGCCTCTGTACGCCGGTGACAGATCAATAAATCTATTGACTGAGTCCTTATCGCTTTATAACCAAGGCGCTAGTTTAGTTTACTCTTGTTTTGCATACGGGTAATGAATGTCTCGAATTGCGTTTAAGTGTTCTGCCAACTTGGCGTCTGCATCCTTGCAAGCTACCGTGGTCCGGTTCGGCATAATTAGTCCACTTTGATTATGTCCCAGTCGTCTGCATTTATGCCCCTTTTGCATATGAGTAGTTGGGACTTCCTTTTGGGTTTTTAGTGGCAAATGCCTCTGAAAAGACCAATATATCACTGATGTGGTCCCGTAAGTCGGCATACCAAAAGGTCTTATAATTGTTAAGTCTGAACTTAAATGTAATGTCACTGCACAAGATGGGTGGCACGCTATTTTCTGATAATATCAACCATACCAAATATATTAAGACGTCATGAATGTAAGTGAAAACTTCTCCGTTTATGAACGAAACACAGTCTTGGACAGACGAAGGCAAGGACGTTACTGCAAGCGTCCAGATGTCTTTTTTGGAAATCAGAGGGGCTTTTTGAACTGTTCGACTATCCATGACAGCTCGCTTTCAGCTCAACTAAGGCGTTGGCAGGCATGACAAAAGTACGTGCAGAACAGCATTACCGGTAAAGACAAGGGAGACTGGAATGACCGTTTCTGGCGTATTAGTCGTCGTCAGCTAGTCACACCCAACTCCGAAGTGTGGAACATCTGGGGCTCAGTCCCGCGACCTGTTGGTTAGAAGTCCAACGCCTCTAACCACTGAGCCACGAGCTCGTTGTCCTGTCGGTTTAGATTGGGAATGTACAATGGTGGAGGGGCGCTCCCCGATCGTTCTTACGAAATTCACTCGTCCCTTTGTGCCTTACGGCTCTCTATCTCGAGCCCAACCAGCAGACGCACAGCGACGCATGATATAGGCAGAATGTTACTACAGACAAGGGAGACTGGAATGGCTATTTCTGGCTCATTAGCCGTTGTCAGCCAGTCATTCCCAACCCCGGAGTATGGATCACCTGGCGCTCGATCCCGCGACCTGTTGGTTAGAAGTTAAACGTCCTAATCCCTGAGCTACCGGCTCGTTGTCCTTTCGGTTGCGATCGACTAATGAACCAGAAATGGTCATCTCAGTCTCCCTTGTCTTTGTTGGTAATGTCATTCGGCCTATGGTATGCATCGCTGTGCGGCTGCTGGTTGAGCTCAAGAGAAAACTCGAAAGCACAAGGGGACGAGTGGATTTCGTAACACAATCGGTGAGCGCCATTCTACCCGTCCACGGACTACACGAAGGAATCACTAGAAAACCTGTGACGGCTGCAACCGCGCGATAGTTTTGGCCGAAAAGTCGCGTCTGAAATTCGCAATATTTGCCTTCCCTGATGGCTCAGTCTGATGTAACAGGGAAAGATTGAGCATAGCCAAAGCAGGATACCTCTTACTTTGCATTCATCAGCCTCAATTGAATTAACGGATTAAAAGATGACAAATATTCCCTGACTAGTCCAAGGCATAGCCAAATATAAATGCCTCAAATTGATGAATTAATAAGTGATCGCGCGGACGACAGTTTCCATATGCACCGATAGAATAGTTAATAAACTTCCCACTAACTGAATGGGGTGTCGCGTATCCACGTGCGTCACTAATTCTTGAAAAAAGTGCCTACACTTTTACCAAAGATGGCAAAAGTTTCAGTCAACCACGAAGGGTATTTGACAGAGTCCCTACGAACTGTATGTACAGTGGGTGACCTAACTCATGAAATGTATAGGAATTTACGAATGATTGATAATCGCTCGCAAACTGACACCAATCCCTGGACCCAATATCTATGTTAATAAGGCACAACTTTAAGAGAATAGAAGCATATAATAAATAATAAAGGCAATTTCGTGCTGTTTAAAAATGTCATTTTTTGAAAATCGCAAAATTCCGAAAGCGTAAAAATGGTTGCAATTTAGTAAACTTCATTTTTGAATTTTCGAAACGTCTACCCATGGACAAGGCTGAGTGAATATAAAAGCACAAATACAATACCAGTTAAAAATAATATTTTAGTGAAGTTTATATTTAAATGTCCTTTAAAAATTAGTGTAATTCCAGGTATGGCGCCTTGCCAACAGCCTACATTCTGAGTGAAAATTCCGAAACAGTTTCCCAAGGATTCGTGGTATCCTTTAGTCTTTTGAATTAATTGAGATACAGCTCAATAAGTAAAGCAAGATTTCGCTCGATTTCACCGACAGGGACATCATAGGAACAAAAGTTTTCATAAGGTCACATGTTGCCGTTCCGATTAGTGCCAGATAATTTTAAATAGAATTGACATGTGTAATCGTAGCATACAATTCTGTCAATAGTAGTGAAAATGCGATTTCCAGGTGGCATGTCGAAATGAATATTTCACGATTTTCAGTGTTTTCATCCGATCACTCATGAGTACAGATTATGTATTATGCGACTGTTTAAAAAAACTTAAAATAAGGTACTTCTTGGAGGCATTTGCCGAAGTAGCGAGTGTTTGGACTTTCTTTTCCATTTAGAACGTCATCTGGGTCACATTTGAAAACTCACGCAAACAGGAACCCTCATCGCCGGATAAAACTGACGTTCGCAACGAAAGTCAGAAAACTTTCTATAGTAAATTACCTCTATGAAGAGTGCTTTGATACCGCATTCCGTTGACGGATATCTGAGTACTTTAATTTTTGACAGAGTGATGCTAAGAACAAAAATGACGCTTTAGGCCGTTTCTTTCACTTTGTTAAAAGATACTGATATTTTTCGACCACAAACGCAAGAACACGCCTTTTTCTTTATATTGAGGCCATTTTAATTATTTCTGCCCAAGTTTAGACCCCGTTCTACGGCTATGAATGTACGGCAGAGTGGCTATATATATATATATTGATAGTTTGTTGAGGATGTTAACTTTTTGCTCGTTCTATTTCTAGTTTAGGTATGTGCAGAAGCTAGAGTGCACAGAATGTAATATTTAATATGTTCAAAGCTGAAAATGACAGTTCGGTGGTGGTCGTTCCGGTGACAACACGTGGGATTTTCCAAGCGGCAAAACAATTTTAGTCCATTTAAATGAAATATTGCCTGTGTGAGTTATTACTGCACTTTAGGGCACAAAATCGCTCAGATCTGCCGATTTGAATTCTATAGATTGGCAAAATATCTGGCTCTCTTAAAATAACCTATATTTTAGGAAGTTGATTACCACGATTGCCATCGGACAAAAAAATAATTTTCAAGTCCGGCAATCTCTGTTTGTTAAAACTCCCTGGGGGAAATTACTCTCCTTCCAAGGAAAAACCCGCTCAAATTGGCAACCGAAGTCAATGAGAGGTACTAGAGTAGGAAAATACCCGAGTATACTGCGACGTCCATTTTCGACCAAATTTATGAGAATTTTGCTTCAAAAAATTTACGTGGACACAATTTCTGCACAAGCTGAGGACATTTCCTAAAGGTGGCTGAGCGGAAATCAAAATTCGCAACGTTTAATACGCCCTAAATCCTAACATCAGATTCTGTCACCAGGTTCCATGAGATAGGTCACGTACGGTATGCGTGCCCTCGCCAAACATGGGAACGGTATGCAATGATCGCCCCTGCTATTTGTGAATGCACCGGCTGGCGAAACTGGGATGGTAGAGGAACGTTCACTCATCGCGTTACGGAACTCACTCGTCCCGTTGTGCTTTGGTCCTCTTTCTCTGAGGCCCCGCCAACAGCCACACAGTGGTGCGTAATATAGACAGACTAGCATTACCAACAGAGACAAGGGAGACTAGAATGGCCATTTCCGGTTTGTTGGCCGTCGTCAGCCAGTCACACTCAACCCCGAGGTGTGCAAATACCAGCTTCGATCCCGCCATCTGTTGGCTAGAAGCTCAGCGCCCTAACGACTGAGCTGGCTGACGACGCCTAATGAGCCAGAGATGGCCATTTCAGTCTTCCTTGTCTTTGTCGGTAATTCTGGTAAACATTCAAACTGGGAACCCAACGACGGCATTGTAATTCAGCGACCTTGTGGTCCATCGCGTGCATGCTAACGGGACGGTAGACCGCTCTTACGCACGTATTTTGTTGTCCGATATGGTGGCTGCTTTTCAAGCTCGTAACTTGCATAGCATTTGTCGTTCTCCCCGACCCCGTGGCTTTGAGGAAGACCCCTTAGTCGATCCCTTCCTCATATGTCACGATTTTTTGTCCCGAAATACGAACCTGGGACGTTCTTTGAGTGTTGGCATCCGATATCTCTTGATGACGATGCAAGTATCATTCATATACCAAGGCCAAGGCTTTGTTTTGTGATACTGATCCACCAGCAACTTCCTCCGTTGCAAGACAGTCTCAATTATAGGTCTACAGATATGCAAAATTCACTTGCTTACGCTCCACTACTCGTTGATTTTTACACAGAACTTCAGGAGTTGAGAGGACAAGGATTAAGTATATGAGTGGGGTAAGATGCTGCCTGTCGTTGAACGAATTCGCCGAAGTTTTAACGCTCCTGCTTTACTGGCAGACGTATGCATTTCATCTAACAATATTTCGAATATTTTCTTTACTATCTGACCGCCTCCTATGTCGATTTTTTTTAAAAATGGTCTTTCCTCTTACTGAAGTATTACATGAGAGGGATGCAGAACACTGAACCAATGTACACACTGCAGCAGCGCCGACACTTCCGGACGATATAGGTTACTGAGTCTCATTCTGCCGACAAAGGACCAACCAAAAACTCTACCGAACAACACCTACTTTTAAAAATAGTATGAGAGGCTTTCCATAGTTTTTTCCCCATCCTGCGCATATACTTAACCCTTACCGTTGAGAGATTATGCCGAGCCGGGCGTGATCCTCCCTGTCTTCTTACTTGACTTTACGGGGTGACAGGTGTTCTTGCCTGCCAGCTCACGCGAAATATGTGCTAATGGGGAAGTTACATCAAAGTATTCCATGACCTCGATTGGATGAGAACTTATCCACTTGATTTTCTCCTAGAATTTTGTCAACTGACTCACGGCGGTATCCGTAACCACAGTCAGAAAATTAAGACATGAAAACAGCCACCCTTCTGGTCTGTAAGCGTACAGTAGATGTGCTAACTCATGAAATGTCAACAAAAATTTCGAAATGCGTTCTCGTTTTAAAAAGATAATTAAAGTAGTGTTGTAAAACTAATCACGATTCAGCATGAATCTATAATGATCCAGTTATCTCAGGGTGTCGGCTTTCGAAAGAACTTATTTTCGGCTGCATGCAAGGTCTATACTCTGCAAAAAATGACTACATAATTAGCATACAATTTTCTCATTGATTTTCGATGCCCTTGAAAATTCAATTATATTTCATGGAAAACATGCATAAAAATATTCGTTCTTTTACTTATTCGGTAGAACATCACGGCTTCTTCCAATTTGATACTCAAAAGAAGAGTATAATTTGGTTTTAAAAAAGTTTCTCATTGTGAGATTTTTTAATACCGTTAAATGGCCGTTCATGAAACGCCATGTATCTGCATTTACGAATGTGGCTTGTAAAGTTAACAATATTGTTCAAATCCACTGCTTAATTTTATGAACCTCATATGGCCTCCTTTTAACACCGTAGAGAAATGCATGGTTTTCCGTACAAGGAAAATATACAGCTTGTAGATTTGAAACCCTGAATGCAAGTGTAACAACAGGTCGGGTTCAAAATTATTCGGGAACTGGAAAAGTTTTTTTAAACCGAATTATACTCTTCCTTTGAGTATGAAATTGGAAGAAGACGTGATTTTCTACCGAATAAGCAAAAGAATGAATATTTTTATGCATGTTTTCCATGAAATATAATTGAATTTTCAAGGGCATCGAAAATCAATGAGAAAATTGCATGCTAATTAAGTAGTCATGTTTTGCAGAGTATAGATCTTGCATGCAGCCGAAAATAAGTTCTTTCGAAAGCCGAAACCCTGAGATAACTGGATCATTATAGATTCATGCTGAATCCTGATTAGTTTTACAACACTACTTAATTTATCTTTTTGAAACAGGAACGCAGTTCGAAATTTTTGTTGACATTTCATGAGTTAGCACATCTACAGTAAGTGCATTTGAAGCGGGGGAGAGGGTTTTCTTTGTGCGTTTTATGAAGTCCAGAGTATCGGGATAAAACCGGTTCTTGAACTCCGTACGAGAGTCGGTCGCTCGGTAATACCGTACTTGACGTCTTCATTCCCACAAATGTCATGTTAACTTTACGTAGAGGGGTCAACGCGCCAGAGATTTAAAACTTGTATTCCGTTATGTCCGCGGTCACAATGGGACCTTTTTCAGCCTTGAGTCTCTCCGGGGTAACGTATTCAACGGTGGGGGTACTTCGTCAACAGCTCATACTAAAGGGGTACGCATGTTCATCAGCATCGTCATATTGCCTGCACCACAGTCGACAACATGGCCAAGCCCTTTTATCCTACCAAAATTTTCCGCACTCTGAAAATGAGACAATTCTGTGCTACCACAATACAGGTTTTCCGAATTCTTGCAAGAAATGGTTGTTGCAGATGGTTCGGGGGGCAGTTGGATGACTCAGTATTGACCGTCCTGAGTCTTGCCGTTACTTCATTCCTGATTGCATCACTGTTTTTCCTCCTTTTAAATGATTAGCAAGAACTTGTTTACCAGTTGGCTTCTCCCGTCTTAAAGTGGTTTTCAGTTTACGGATGCTTTTTTCACCTCATGAATTCCGTTATGCCCTCGTTTACTCCGCATTAGCTCATTCTGACTGGAAGAGTAACATTCACCCAGTTTGAAGTTGGGCTGCGATCACTTTTCGGTGGTGTATGGGAATACGGCCTCTCCACCACACCCATATTACAGGTGATCTTTTGCCAGACGCCAGGGGGGTTAGGGTTGAGGTTATGAGATCTAGCGTTAGGGTTAGGGTTAGAGTTAGAACACGAGGACAGTCACCCCCCAGGAGTTTGGAGCAAGACTACTTGTAGTACGAGAGGGTCCTTATTGCTGATGGAAGCGAACAGGCGAGTTCCAGGTAGCAGTTCAGAAGACGAAGATGCGATCACTGGAACAAGAAATTTATTGGCCCGACGTTTCGGATTCTCACTCGAATCCATCATCAGAGACATTTGCAGATAAAGGTGATGGTGGCACAGGGAGTGCAGTATTTATAGCACGTGGCTGCCATGGGACCGTATGCACACTGCAATTAACAGTTCTTTCAATCACTGCTGGGGTCGTAATTGATGCGGTGGTGGCTTGTCAGTCCGAGTCGTTAATTGCCGTGATTTCGTCATCCACATCAGCATCCTGCTCGGTTTAATTAACTTGCTCACTCTTAGCTAATTTTTAAGCACCTACATAAACTGTCGACTGTCATAAAATATCATTGGATTTTCTAGTCAGACGTGTAAGGGAAAACGACATACGCGCCCGGAGATACGGTTTACGGACTGAACGCAACAAACCATATAATCAGCATACAAGGGTAGTCGCCTTTGTACGGACGTGGTTAGGTTAGGTTTTAAACAGCCGAGGAATGGGATTTATCATCCGAACGACAATTTTCCAGATTTTATGTATACCGGCAACATTTCCTAATCTTTGACATCAATTTTATAAAAGATCAGGGACACAGCGCCACTGCCTCCGATCCCGTCTTCGGTCATCTTGACACTTGGCTGAGGTTGATGAGGAAGAGCGGAGTGCGATAGATGCTGCGCAAGTCTACTATCAC
>CACRXP010000005.1:1949093-1975325 GCA_902702965.1 Spirometra erinaceieuropaei
GCAGTGGCTATTGTGATGTGAAAGCCTTCATCTTCAGCATGCCACAGGCATGGACGCCGCGCGGACCGGTAAATGCATGTAATGAGCCGTTGTGACTCCCGTTTTGGCTCAGCGCATCTGTAGTGTTGTTTGTTTTTTGGAGGCGGAGGAGGGATACTTTCGCATCGCATACACAAGGCAAAAATATATTATAGGGTTTCACACTAGTTCCTGAATCGAATGTGTTGAAGAAGGAGACCATAGCAGGAAAGATACTGCTTCGTACCCCTGGTATTGCAGATAATTTTAGTTTTCCTGAACTACAATAGGAAGTCTCGGAACAGTGTTCGAAAGCAGGGGGAGATGCTATCCAGTTAAACTGTGAGGATTCGCCTTCTTGAAATGTGCATTAAAACATTTATCTGTGCTTTATTTTGGAGCGGCTCGAAGTTCCAGGCGATGATTTGGACACTATACGAAGTAGCATCTTTGATTTAAGAGTTGATGTACCTGTGTTTGCTAGTACCAGCGTTGTTTTATCAAGCTGTAGGCTGCAGGGCACCACAAACCATATAAGTTTATTCCCTGAGATTGCCACTCAGGCCGTCAGCAGTTCGTCGTTGCATTCCACTAGACGGAGGACCTCAGGGCCCGGCAGTTTCGTCAGGTTTGCATCAGTTACACCCGTAAAAGTTGTCGGTTGGTCATTAACAGGACATCAACGGCTGGCTGATGATGTTAGAAAAGTCAAAAACGACCCTTGCAGCCTCCTTTGCCTGGATCAGATGCGCCTATCGATTATCGATCGCCCTGTACCTTGCGACCGCTTTCGGAGGCCCCAGACCGGGGGGAGGGGGGGGGATAAAAGGCGCAACGGCAGTGTCACCTCCCGTGTGACTTTCGATCTCCCTGACTGACATTCAGGTGACGGGACCCTTGAATCAGAAACTCTCGATCGCCAACTGATTCGAGTTCGAATTACGGATGTCTACCTGGAGTTTGGAGCAAATAACCATTCGGACAAGGCTGTTAGAAAGTGTAGGAAAAACTCGAAAAAAGCTCCACATTTTGGCACTGTTTTTTTTACGCCGAGTACAACTGCAAAGTCGACAGCCGCCTTCGAACACCGCCCACAATCAGGGTTGGCCACAAACCCGGATTTGGCAGGTTCTGAGGCTGAAAGACTCACTGTCGCGGCAAGAGATTTCAGAAGTCGTTACTGTAATCTGGCGGTGTCTCGAGCAAAATGACTGCACGATGCGTGCTTTTTTAGCGAGGATCAATCATGCCAAATCGCAGTATCCTAGTTAAGTGACACGAAGGAACGGTCGGCTCCTCCTATACGAGTATGGAAATACCAAAGAACCGTGAGATGGTGGCAACCAAAAATCAGTGAAGTGATTTCCAACCGATGTCGGCACATGATTCATGCCATCCTTAAGGCGAAGAAGATTAAGGTCATCTTTGGCAGGACAACAAACATCTGTATCATCAACATATTTAAATGATAGGGCGATTAATCGATATCGATGAATTACGCGAGCCTGGTAGTCATGTGGTGGATTCTAGGTGAATTACTTAAGATATCCTGCTTGGGCAGTCAACTTACTGTATCAGATTTGGTGGATTCCAGACGTTGCAGTAGGTTGGGCGGGTAACTTAACTCAAATGTGATTAAACTCGCGTCGTCCGGCGGGGCCTCGTAGCTCAAGTGGTTAGAGCGTTAGCTGTACTGAAGCCTTCCCCTTACTGCGTGGGTTCGAATCCCACCGAGGCACCGAGTTTCTCACAGTTGGGTCAATAGGAATTATAGGGTGATCTCATATCATTAGTGAGAAGCTAAGGTCGGTTAGGGGGTAAGATAACACACTAGAGTATTCCACCATCACTGGGAAGAAGAGAAGATTTACGGTTATCAGAATGGGGAAATTAATTTCTGAAAGAGGTCAACTCCGCGAGCCAGAATACAGTTCAGTCCAGAGAGTTGTAATCAGATATCTCCTTGAGGAGGAGACTGTGTGGGACAGTACTTAAGACGGAGGAGTAAATAATAAATGAATATTTTTATGTATGACTGCTTCTTTCAAGGAGTCTACGAGCAGAATAAACCGCCAGAGAAACAGCGTCCAATATGTTGTGCCCAGCCCTGCATATTGCTTTTTCAAGTTTTTCTAGTCGAGGGAAGTGTAACTTTTGATTTACTGAAGTTTGCAAATATGGGATTTGTAAGACTTTGAAGGGCTATTCAGATGCCATCTTATCATTCCATGTATTATTCTTCTTCCTAAAGTGTACAATGTGGCTTAAGTCCATTGCAAAGTTTTAGAAGCCCTATATGGTATTTTCACAATAACACAGAGGAATGCATGACTTTTTAGATGGGAAGTGTACAGCTGACATTTTGGAAACTCTAAGGTCTCAAATCGTTCGAGGATCGGAAAACTTCCGAAAGCTGGAAGATACCGGCTAATCAAGCAAAACACTTGAAGAAGATTTAATCTACTACGAAATGGGTATAAGCAATATTTTTGTGCATGCTTTCTACAAAATATAAACGAATTTATAAGGGCGTGGAAATTCGATAGGAAGAAATAGTACTACCTGGCTATTCATTTCTCATCGGCTGTGATTTTTTCAGGTGATCGTAAAGACGCGCATTCAAAAGCCGGTAACTTAGTGTGACTGACACATCTTCAGATTCTGCTGCATGATAATTAGTATTAGATCTTCCTAACCGAAGTCATATTTCGAAATTTCGATAAATATTTCATTAGTTAGGTCATTTATTCTATTTACTATTCGCAGGATTCAAATGGACAATCTGATAACTTGTAGTCACTCCTCGTTCTCATTGTTTTTTCTTGTGCTATCCGTCTTTTTTTTCTAAAACCTTATGGATCAGTAATGACTCGAAAAAAGTTTAAATAATACATTCAGGCAAAAGCCAGCATTGTTTCTTTTGCATAGGAGATTTGCTGCGCTTGTAGAACTGAACCTGTCCTTGGAACTTCGTTTTCCGGATTTGGAAGAGTTCCCTTTCATGACAGTCGACATTACCTATACGTTAACCTACCCACCGGAAACGTTTCTCTGCGTAAATGTGGTAACGTCAAGTTCAACGGTCCGAGGCCCGGCAAGACTTCGGTTAGTACTTTTTGTTAATATACGCATTTACATCAGTATGCGAGAGGAAGAGAAATCAGGCCTGCCTTTGTCCTTCCCACTAAGATCGCAGTTCTGTTCTAAGGGTGTCCCTAAAATCTTGGGGAACTGGATCAATTCGTCCCGTCTGCGGGCTAACATGTAACATCAAGAGCCGCTTATTTCCGCTTTTATGGCCGACAGTGGCCGGCGTACTTGCTAATGGCTAGGTTGGTGAACGCCAAGTGCATACACATTTGTACTGCCATCGCTCCCGATGTGCCATGCATACCACTGCGGCTTAATGGCACTCGCGATTCTGACGATCCGATCAGCAACCCTTTTGGCCGCCTCTTCGTGAGAAAGAAAGCGCAAGCGTAATATGGGAACTCCGTTGCGTGGAAAAAGACAGAGTAACCAGTGGGTGTAAAAGTGGCTAAAAGGGTGGACAAAAATGTAGGTGTGACTGATGTGTGTGTGTGTGTGTGGGAGGCACGCGAAGGATCTCTTTGGGACACACAACATTGACAAGCAAAGGATGAAAAATTGGCGAACTGAGAACGCCAAAAACGAGCGGTAAAAAGTTAATTAACCTCCAATTCTGTCGAATTTGTGGATTAAGAGTACGTGGGTGTCCCAGCATTCGGCTGGGGAGCGAACTCTTCGCCTCCCCCCCCCCCTTTCCACTGGTACCCTGTCTTCGTCAGTAAACCTCTTATGGCCTCCAAGTGCTACGTGAAGATTTGCGAGGCCCTGGCAATGTAAATTTCTTCGAGCTACACGCTTGTGAGTGTTACTACCCGAGTAATCGAAGCATTGTCATACCTATTTAGGAAAGTCAGTTTCGCAGGAAATACTACCAAACTGTAGGCACCTCATGCGCGCCTGTAAGATTCACACGGAAAGTGAACAGTTTCCATGCTTCAGGGTATTTAGTCAAGAAGGGTGAGGACACTTCAAGTACGGCGGTTCGATACGGAATTACAGCTCGGCCTTTTGAAGCCGTGAGCAAAAATAGTTCAAGAAGAACTGGAGATCATAAAGTGGTCTCATAGATCAGGTTACGGGGCGTACTCGTTCCGTTGTGCCTAGTGACTCTGTATACAGCCCTCGCAGAAAGAAAAAGGTGCGGTCGCTGGAAGAAGCAGCTTATCACCCTGGCGTTTCGAGTTCTCTCTCGATCCCACCATCAGAGAGTCGCTGATGATGATGATGATGATGATGATGATGATGATGATGATGATGATGATGATGATGATGAGGAGGAGGATGATGATGATGATGATGATGATGGTGGTGGTGGTGGTGGTGGTGGTGGTGGTGGTGGTGGTGGTGGTGGTGGTGGTGGTGGTGGTGGTGGCGCAAGAAATATAAGTTTCTATGAAGTAGGTTCTTTGAGGAGACTATTAGTCATACTACGAATATTTTCAAAGATGGACCCCCAGACCATTGTCAAACATTCAGTATATTTGCAAAACGGGACACTTTCCCAACGTGCACGAAAAATAGCCACTTCTCTACCATTTGTAGCAAGGAGTTGTCGCTTTAGCTGGCCATTCCGTCTGGATCGGTCGTCGTATTTTATGTTTCTCCTTGAAATTTTTCTGTGCAACAGCTAACCCGGTATGTTGATTAACGAATGAGTCATCCGAGCACATGGCTTCGAGAGATCTTGGGTATTTCTTGGATGGACAGACGCTTACAAAGCGGTCTTTGTCTTAAACAAAGATGTGTCCAGCATCCAGACTATGCATGGCTACTTGGCAAAGGCAGCCTACTTTCCTTGTCATGTGATGCCCATAAATGCGTGTCGAGGGCGATTTTTCCGTTTAACCATAGTATATTCTATCGCAGGCATCACATGACATGTTCTATGAGATTTCTTTCTTATATAACTAACAAGATCTACCTTTGAGATGTAAAATCAGGGTGCATACTGTGGTGGTCAGTTTGAGCACAACTGTGAGGGACCGTTTACCATGTTGTTAACTTGCTTGTTTGACTTTATCCACCTAGTTTCTTTTCTTCTGACTCGCACTGACTCATGCACCTACTTACATAACCCCTAGGGTACCAACTTAGGTACAATAATTCGAACAGTTAAGTTAATTCTATTGGATGGCCTCCCCTATGTGAGCGGAGTACTTTTGCTCGATTAAGTGGGCTGTCGATAGTATTCCATATGTGAGAGATGGGCTGACTGCTCTTATAAGGCAGACTGGCTTCCACACAAATTTCATTGCAAGTTATTGATGTGTTAAATGTTTGATCATTCTTTTGTTGTATAAGGACATATATAAATGGGAGTTTTTATCAAATTCTCTCTTCCAGCCTAAATATTATTCCTGGAAAATGTGGGTCCGTGATATTGTGAAGCACTTCCAGACGATATTTTTAGCAACAACAAATTTATCAATCACATAATGAAGCCATAATTAAGAATAAATTAGTGGAAGAACCGTAGTTTCTTATATCAGCAATGAAACTATGGTAAGCCATAGGTGTTCCCGTCAGTTGTTGGTAGTATTCCTGGACGAATGAAAAATTGGCTTATAGACATATATCTAAGAATTCATGCAAAGCAGTCGCAGTATTGTCCGTGTTGTAGGACTGGGAGCGTTGCTCTGTTACGTTGTTTTGCCAATTCTAGCGGTATTAAATTAAACAGTGGGACGACATCGAGGAAAACCATTATCTCGTCCGCTGTAGTTGCCATTTATCGCGATTTACTTAAATACTCTGTACAGTTCTCAGTTAAGATTCCACCATTCTTTGTCAGTGGATGGAGTTGAGGACCAACTATACCATCGGTCGCATTGGAGCGTCAGTTTTGTGAACTTGATGGAGTCGTTTTTTTCTCCTAAAGACGCCTCGAACTTTAGCATCCGACGAAACCGGTGTCTTAGTAGCATTTGTGTTAAGAGATTATAAGTTTATTTGTCTTTTTATAAGTACAGTCTCTCTGGTCGTCGCCTGTTCCGTTCAAAATCGTGATTGCGTCACCTGTGTCCGAGGGGAGGGGGGGTAGAGTTTTTAGGGTCTATAGTGTCCTTCCTTCCGCATGTGATAGTACTGAAAAATGATTCCGGTTCTGTAAGGCTTGTATGAGACTGTTCCAGACAGCAAACTATCCATCTCCTTCGAGGTTTTCTGATGAACTAATGAACTTAAAGCTGACGATGAAGTCTAGGTAGTTCGAATCAGAAAGATTTTATTTCATCTCCCTGGAAAGTACGAGCATTTCTGTTATTGTAATGGCTTCCGGCGCTGGGCCAGCACGAGGGCCAGATAAGGGCACAGCACACGTTAGCCGGGCTGCGTATCCCATTACAAATGCCCCACATGGGTGACGTGATAGCATGTCTAGGGGCAAGCCCACGCCGCGCCGGCCGCTTGTGCAAAATCCCGACATCTGATGGCTGACCGGTTCGGATAGGAGAGTAAGATCAACTCTGGTGGCTCCGTCCCTACTGGACTCAGCATATTCCGCAGTACAAACAATCGGTCAGATGTGGTTCTGTAGCCCCACCTGAAGTAAACAAACCCCAGTCACCTCTACTACGGGACCGGTGGTAATAGGGGTTTTTACCGGTGGGGACGGGGAACGTACGGGCGACGAGGCCAAGTAGTTGTATGCAAAAGAAAAGCTATTGGGAATGCGCGGTTGTACTTTGTATGGTTGAGAAATAGTTGCCCTAACCCCTAACCCTAACTTCTAACCACAACCCCTAACTCTAGCCCCTAACCTTAACCACTAGGCATAACCTCTAACCCTAGCCCCTGACTCTAATCCCTAACCCTAACCTCTAACCATAACTCCTAACCCCTAACCCCAAACCCCAACAGTATTGTGTCCATCAGGTGGGGCTACCAAACCTCATATTACCAAACAATCTGTCACCCTTTTAAACTACCACGACGTACTAAAAGTTGTGGCTCGAAAGACTGCCAGTTGGCGAAATTACTCGGCCCGCCCACGACAGAGAGTCAAACTGCGATGTTCCTTTCTTAATGCGGCCTCCGTAGCATTACCACCCAGATGGGATCCGAGTCCTCTTGTTTTTGCGAAAACCTGCTTCATCGTTCGAGGATCAGGTGTGTGTGGCACACGCAGGTAGATTGTTTATCTGCCACTGCGTCCGACCCCTTTCTCAGTTGTTTTGATTTCGCCTTGACGCCGGAGCCAGGAGGGTGAGAGAAGAGCGAGTGCGGCAGATGCTGCGCAAGTCGACTATCAGTATGAACTAATCCATGTGCAAATCATCGTCTCTGAGATTACCATGCCGTGGGGCGCATAATGGAATCATCATTTACGATGGTCGAACTATTGAGTGGTAAGTTGCGCTCACCGGTCAGGAGAGCGGGAAAGGGGAACCCAAAACACAGCAATTGTAGTAAATCTCCAATTACTTCAGGTGTAGGCGATTTAAGGGATAGATCGGCGAAAAATGGCCTTCTCTTAAAAATCAAGTCAAAAGTCAGTCAATAAACATTTATCATGAACTGTGTATTTATAGTTTACAAAAGCCTACCAAACACCGATGGTTCTCTTATTGAACTATGTGAACGTCGAATTAAGACTGGTTTTAGAGTTTGTAAAGTCACTAAATAACCTCAGCTGTGTCCCAGGCCCGAATTTTGTCTTAAATGGACGATAACCGACAAAGTTCTGCGCTGAAATCTAAGCTGACTGGCCGACTGTTGCCAATGCTACGCTGGGCCCACTAATCTGCTGTGTCCTTATTGATGGAGGGGTAAACGCCGTTGTTGACTGTATACAAGGCCCTTATTTACGCCTTGTTTGGCGTGAGGTATTGCATCCAGAAGACACTTGTGCGTCTAGGCGCCAATCTGTATCGTCGTGGTATTTTGGCAGGCCACAGCAACCTGAGACTCGAAGCGTCCGACAACTGGCTCGTGGTCGCGGGCCCACACGAAAGGCTTCTCTCTAGCATGTTTTCGTGGGTCCATCCGACTCCTGCGCTCACACTGACGCACATCGCTCTCACCCCCCTCCAGCAAGGTCTGGAATGCGCGATGATTCACCCTTTTGCCGCCAATGCCACTAGCACCATCCGCGCGGAAGTCTGACAATAAATCGATTGTGCGGGCTCTGTTTGGAGGTTGAGATACTACGGCTCTTGCGTTAGCCTGACCCTCAGCAGTTGCCGTTGGAGTATATTAGAGGAATTCTGAGGCCCTCTAGCGGTTGCAAATGGAAAGCTCCTTTCGGAAGATGTTAATCGGAAGTCAGTCCTATCTGCAATGTACAGAGGAGCTCGTGTGTGAGAGAGAGAGCCCTGTCAGCACGCGTTCGCGTACTTTTGAGGGACAGCCCAGTTAAATGCGGGACGTAGCCCCTGATTAGCCGTACACCTCAGGTACAACAATAAATTGTACACGGAAATATAGAAACCCCACGTATTACAGGTGGTATTATCCTAAATTCCAGGAGGGAGAGTTAAAATTGGTGTTAGGGCCATGGTTAGGTTTGTGGCTAGGAGAGTTAGGGTAAGTGTTATGGTTACAGTTAATGTTAGGACACGGGAGTAAGAACGGCCTGGAGCTTGGGGGGGGGGGAGATCCGTATTCTCCTGTTTGACCAAAAACGGACTCCTAGATGTCTTTTTGGATAGCCGTATGAACTGCAGGCGACCTGAATCATTAACTATACGCAGATTCACCAGAAAGCCTCACTAAGTCAGAAATATCCCTGATACATCACTCACTTAAAGCTGAACACATTTCAAAAATGCATCTGTGCGCCGCGTTCGGGGCGAGTGGATAATAAATTTAGATGGAACTGACAGGTGTGATCGTAAACATACCATTTTGTGTTTGTGGAGAGAACGTTTCTTCCGTTAAATTAATTTACACTTTTCGTTCGTTTTGCATTACGTCGAGTTTCAGATCGGCCTTGAAATATTACTGAATACTTCATGATTTTCAGTGTTTTCATCCGATCGTCCATAAGGACAGACTCTGAATTACCTGTTAAAACTTTGAAATAAGATAATTCTTGAAGGCATTTACCAAATTAATGAGTGTTTGGGTGCTACTTTTCACGAAGAAGGTCATTTGGGTCACATGTGAAGACTTACTCAAGCATCAAACTTCATTTTCGAAAAAAATGGCTGTCCACAACGAAAGTCAGCAACGAATATGCCTTCGATCAATAAGAAAACTTTCCCTAATAAGGTACCTCTTTAAGAAGTGCTTTAATGCTGCATTCTGTTGACGGATCTCTGTGTACTTTGCATTTTTGCACGGTGAGGTCAAGAAAAAATCTGACACTTTTGGCCGTTCCTTTCATGTTCCTAAATAATACTAATATTTTTCAACTGTAAACTTAAGAACATGCCTTTTTCTATATACTGAGGTCGTTTGCACTGTTTTTGTTGTTTATTAAAACTCTCGCGTGTAGATTACTTTCTTTTCAATGGAAAACTCGCTTAGATGCGCAATCGGAGTTTAGGCCATGTATTGGCATAGAAAATTGCATAAATATATTGCATCGTCCATTTTCGCCAAAATCTATTAGTATTTCGCTTGATATAATAACGTAAAGACAATTTCTGTGAAAGAAAAGGACATTTCATCGAAGGAAGTGGATAAGCAAGCAAAATTCGCAAAGTTAAAGACGTTCAAAAATTTTCGCATCCGTTTCCGTTATCAGGTTCTATGAGATAGGTCACGCAATGTATGCTACAGAGCCTGGTCAAGGTAAGTGATGGATATTTAGCACCGTCCGCATCAGAACTGTTTTTTGGAGGTCATCATGTTGTTCGGCAGGGAAAAAACTGGAACCTGTCATCGGAAAGTAGAAGACAAGTAAGTCAGAGTAGGGAATAAGTGAACACCTAACTGACCGCAGTATCAGTATTATATGCGAGCTGGTGCTAGTACAACCAATGGATGATTATCAGTGCTATCGATAACAACGGTGTAAGATTACATGACTTCATTAAGACGTGTGTGTGCTGTAGTCAGTCCACATGCTGTTGCAGTTTGAAACTTGAGAGTGGATTTAAAACATCCGTTCATACTGTGAAAAGGGTTTAGAGGGGTGAAAGCCGTGTGAATTGCCGTAGCTGATTGGATTGGCTAAAGGACGGGGTGCATTCACTGGAGCAAAACTATTCGCGTTGGTGAGCCACGGTTTCGGCACGAAAGAACCGCGAGACCAACTCCGAGTTGGGAGTCAGGGGACGAACGATCCCGTAACTGATTGTGTATGTTTACTGTGTATCGTGATTGAGATCTCGTCTGTGTTCGGGCAACTGTCTGGAGGTCAGGAGAAAGTTGTCTGGTTTTTCTTGAGGGGGACATAAACAGTTTGCGCTTTGTCAATTGCATTTGCATTCAGTACTGTTATGTGGGCAAGAGCTGATTATATAGGTCGACAGTGCACAGCTCAGGAGTTCAAAGGCCCCCTCCCCTTCTAGCATCGGATACTTCTCACCACTAGTTTAACTGACACGTTTGCACATCCCAATTCATATAACCTACGACGTACTGATGATCGGTAACGACCGTGAAACAGCTGTCCGAGTCTGGCCTGTTGCACTCCTAGTGAGCTCCTTTTATACTAGCTGGTTTCCCTGGTCTAAACCCCTTCAGAGTTTGTTCGGGGAGCTTTCGGCTGATGCTTCTCAAAACAGGGAGAGTACAAGTGTGTGTTGTATTACGTTGAGTGCTTGCCACGAGGAAGTAGTCCTCAGAATCAGTGTCTCACTTTCTTTCATGAACAACTACCTGGACTGACTTCCGGTCCCATCATCCTCGTCTGACCAGCCCTCAGGACAGGGACATTTTCTATCCGGACTAGCACTGATAACAATTGCAGTCGCTCAGTTCTTAGAGGGCCTCGTGACATACGACCTATTCATTTGCATTCCCTTGTTAACTCAGCGGCCCTGTATCCCACCGGTCATCATTTCGGCACTTTCGGTAATTACCCGCGGGGGCATGGAATAGCAGGACCGGAGTGAATAGCACCTCGCCGCCCCGCAGCTGCGGCGCTGCAATGCTTAGATGGCAGGCGCACAAATCATCCGCCAACTTCGCGAACTTTTGGGCTCATTCGGGGGAGCAAAGCTACCTGTAGAATTAGCGGCCACAGCTACTTGTCAGGCTACTGTGGGTTACGTATCAGCGGGCGTTTGATCTCGCAATCGTCTGTACTTTTAATCTAGCAAACTTCGCAAGCGGGAAAGAGTCCTAGTTTACAATTAACATTTGGACAATGATTGCGAGCTCTCTCTCTCTCTCCCTCGACTCTTTTGCACGGAGCCTCCGAAGGCAATTGTAAAGGCTCCTGCACGCTTAAAATAAATCTTCTCGAGTTCAAAGCCTATGGAACTAGGTAGAGTGTGCGAAAATTACTGCGGAAAACTGCACGAAGTTAAGTTCAACTCGATCTGCCGTTACACTTGCATTCAGGGTTTCCAAACTACAAACCGCATATTTTTCGCGTACGGAAAGCCATACATTTCTCCACGGCATTAAGAGAAGACCATATGGAATTCATAAAATTTACCAGTGAATCTGAGCCATATTGCTAACTTTACAAACCACATCGGTAAATGCATGGACATGAAGTTTTATGAACGGCCATTTCACGGTATTAAGAAATCTTACAATTAGAATATTTTTTGGAACCGAATTATACCCTTCTTTCGACGGTAAAATTGAAAGAAGACGTAATTTGCTACCGAATGAGCAAAGGACTGAATATTTTTATGCATGTTTTCTATGAAATATAATTGAATTTTTAGGGGCATTGACATTCAATGAGAAAAATTCATGCTACTCATGTAGTCATCTTTTACAGTGTTGTTTTTGCATGCAGCCTGAAAGAAGTTCGTTCGGAAGCCGTATTCCTGAGGTAACTAAATTATTGTAGAATTTTGCTGCTCGATTTGTTAGTTTTACAACCCTACTTAACTAATCTTTCCGAAACGAAAACGTATTTCGGAATTTCGGTCGAAATTTCATGAGTTAGCCTACCTACTGTAAGTTCAACTAGAATTAAGGCAGTGACAGTGTCTTGAATACGCTAACGCTGCGTGTGATCAGCTCTGGGAAAGACAACGCAAGACAGTCTGAGGTCACTTCGTGTGGCATGTCATTTACACAGTTACAGTGCGTGACCTATCTCATGAAATGTTGGCTGAAATTCTGAAAAGCGTTTTCGATTAGGAAGGATTACTTGGTCGTGGTTGTGATACTGATTATCTTAAGGCATACTCTTATAACATTTTGGACTCGGCAAGACGTCGGCTTTTAAATGCACTTCTTTTCAATCCCCTATAGAAAGCGTGCTCGGTAAAAAATGACTACTTAAGCAGCACGCATTTTTCCCATTGATTTTCGATGGTCTTGCAAATTCAAGTATATTTTATAGAAACCACAAACAAAAATGTGCTTTCTTTTAGTCAATCAATAGAGAATCACGTCTTCTTTATATTTTATACTTAAGGAAGGAGTATAATTAGGTTTTAAAAAAGTTTTCTAATTGCCGAATAATTTGGAGCCTGATCATTCGTTGCATTAGTGCTTAGTGATTACACTCTACAAGGTGCACGCGTTCCGCGCAGAGAAAATCCCATATTTTTGTATGTCATTAAAGAGATATCATACAGGGTCCATAAAATTTTGCAATGGATGCGGACCATGTTGTACATTTTATGAGGAGCAGCGGTAAACGGCCAGGTACGATGCTATGTGAATGGACATATCGCGGTCTTAAAAAGTCTCATAATTAGAAACTTTTTTAAAACCTAATTATACTCCTTCCTTAAGTATAAAATATAAAGAAGACGTGATTCTCTATTGATTGACTAAAAGAAAGCACATTTTTGTTTGTGGTTTCTATAAAATATATTTGAATTTGCAAGACCATCGAAAATCAATGGGAAAAATGCATGCTACATAAGTAGTCATTTTTTACCGAGCACCCTTTCTACAGGAGATTGAAAAGAAGTGCATTTTAAAGCCGACATCCTGCCGAGTCTAAAATGTTATAAGAGTATGCCTTAAGATAATCAGTATCACAACCACGACCAAGTAATCCTTCCTAATCGAAAACGCATTTCAGAATTTCAGCCAATATTTCATGAGATAGGTCACGCACTGTAGGAGGTTAAAAAGAGGTCGATATGAAATGCAGACAGAAATGAAATAAAACCGCAAAATTGGGATTTCTGAAGTGCGAATTTCGACATGCACAAACGATCGATATCCCTGCCGCCTCCCGTCCTGACCAAGCCGAGAGATATCTAGCTGCAGCAATCTCACGTAAAGTCTGGTAAACCGCGGCCTGGTCATCATCTGTCGCTGCAATCCAGATTGTTTTCGTCTTCACAGGCTGCGAAGATAGGAAAAGCATGCACGTTTGGCAGAAAGGCAGACCTACTTACATTACTGACTCCTCTTGCCGTCTCCAGCGAAATGGAACTTTGCAGAATGGGTAACATCTGTCGTCGACAGCTGTTTTACGAAATGGCCATAGTTTAGGACTTGGGAGATTCAGATTACCGACCATCTTTTATATTGGGAGCTGAGCGTTGCAACCTGACGCCTACCCTCAAGCTTTCAGGGACTCTTGTGAGACATGAGCTCCACTGCTAAGGTGTACTTCTGGAATTTGTAAGAAATAAAGTTTTGACTCCCCCCCCCTTTAACTTCCGGGCCCATTACATTAACGAAAACAACTAACGTTTTGAAGTTATGTTCAAAGCTATTCCTTCGGAACCGACTTTGAGGTGGCCCACAGTGCTTTGTTTTTATTGACCGGAAAGCAGAAAATTAGGGTGGGTATTAAAAAATAACCAATTTCTTGTGAAAATATTTCCTTTTGACTTCAAAATTCGGCGGAATGTGTATACAGTAGATGGGCTAACTCATGAAATGTCAGCCGAAATTCCGAGCTTCGTTCCCGTTTCGAAAGGATTAATTAAGAAGGGTTGTAAAAATAATCATTTTTCAGCATACTTCTATAATATTTCAATTACGACAGGATACCGGCTTTCAAATGACCTTTCTTCCGGCTACATGCAAAAACTACACTCTGTTAAAAAAACGACTACATAAGTAGCATGAGATTTTCTCAATGATTCTCGATGCCCCTAAAAGTCCAATTATATTTCATGGAAAACATGCACAAACATACTCATTCTTTTGCTCATTCGGTGGGCAACTACGCCTTCTTCCAAGTTTATACTCGAAGGAAGAGTATGACTCGATTTCTAAAAACCTTTCCAATTCTCGAATAATTTTGAACCCGACCTGCTGTTACACTTGTATTCAGGGTTTCCAAACTACAAGCCGTATATTTTCTGCTTATGGAAAACCATGCATTTCTCTATGGCATTAAGAGAAGATTATGTAGGGTTCATAAAATTTAACAATGGATTTGAACCATATTGTTAACTTTACAAGCCACGTGGGTAAATGCATGGACATGACGTTTTTATGAATGGCCATTTCACGGTATTAGAAAATCGCACAATTAGAAACTTTTAAAACCGAATTATACTTTTCCCTTAAGTATAAAATTGGAAAAAGACACTATTTTCTGCCAAATGAGCAAAAAGAATGAATAGTTTTTTTCACGTTTTCCGTGAAATATAGTGCAATTTTTAAGGGCATCGAAAGTCAATGGAAAAATCGCATGCTACGTAGGTAGTTATTTTCTGCAGAGTATATTCTTGCATGCAGTCGAAAAGAAGTTCATTCGAAAGCTTACACCCTGGGGTAACTAGATTATTATAGACTTATGCTGTATGATGCTTAGTTTTACAACCCAGCTTAATTGATCTTTTCGAAACGGGAACGCATTTCGGCTGACATTTCATGAGTTAACCCATCTACTGTATGCGCATAGAAGTATCCACAAAGTCGATCGGACCGCGATGGCCACGTCTGGCTTACTGACTGTCAACAGCTAGTCATGCCGAAACTCAGAGCTGGCAAGACATTGGATTCGAACCCAGATCTTGTGATCAGTGAGAGTTTGGCAGCTCAAGCGCGCGTTATGATCGGGATTGTTAACTATGGTAGAGGAGCACCCACCGATCAGGTAACGGGACGTACTCCTCCACCTTCCCTTCTGCCCCAACCTAGAGCCTTCGCAGGCAGTGGCATAGCGGCTAGTAGTCTATTCCGAAATGAGGGTGCCGGCAAAGATAGGGCAGACTAAGATGGCCGTTTCTGGGTTACCAACCGTCGTCGGCCAGACATATCCAAGTCCAGGCCCTACGGGACATGAGACTCAAACCCAGATTCTTTGGTTTTGGGTAATTAGGCAGTTCAACGCCCTACCATTGAGCCACGGGCCAATTGTCCTGTCGGTCAATAAGCCAGTAATGGTCATCCCAGTCTACCTTGTCTTTGTCGGCAGCGCATCCCTACACACACTACTTGTCATTATACGACTGCCTGTGAACGTTCTAGACTGAGTTCCAAGGCGGAATGGGACGGGCATGTCCCCTAGTCCGTTGGATAAACGCCCTTCCAAAATTGCGAAACAAAATTGTTTGGATTTTCCGTTTTAATCTCCAGTTCCTAATTGTCCTCGAAAACTAAAACGCGGGGCTTTCGAATGCTCACGCCGGCCCTTCGAAGATCTACCTCGAAGCGGAATGACCATCTTTGAAAATCGTTCCTCTGCAAGCATTTATTATCAGAGAAAACGAGAAGTAGGGGTCAGAACTTTTCATTAAGTAAGCTCTGAAGTACATAGATGGCGTGGGGAAGTTCAAAACAACTTACCTTGTACCTGCATTGACATGTATTCAGGTTTCATGTTACAAATGACCGGTTGCCTATTTTTAAACGATCCTGTGCAACTAGAGAATCTACTCTCAACACACAGTTCTTTTTACACTAAAGTGATGATCATAATTTGGCAGATGAGACTCAGGTGATGAACGGTGGTGTTGCAGCTTTTTAATTTCCTGAGACAAGGGAGACTGGAATGGCCATTTCTGGCTTATTATCCGTCGCCAGTCAGTCATACCCAACCCCAAAGTGTGGAACATCTGGAGCTCGAACTCACAACCTGTCAGTTAGAAGTCCAACGTCTCTACTCATCGAGCCCCGATTGTCCCACACGTCGGGATTGGGTATGACTGGCTGGATACTCCAGTTTTTAAATTGCAGCTCTTTAATTTCCCCAAAAATTAATCGCTAACTTGGAGTAAATCGGTGTATTTGAGACTTATGGACTCAGACTGAATTTTGATATGAATATTTGAGCCAATTAATTTCTGAGAAAATTAAAAAGTTGTAATTCAGAAACTGGAGTATCCAGCCTGTTATACCCAGAAAGTACGCAGGGAACGCCAGAAGACCCATTGATCAGCCGGACCCCCCGCAGCTGTGCCATACAGTAGCAGAATACTGGCGAGACACAAGTGTCTGGGTTTTTAGCTAATGCCGGTGCTGTCAGGTATGGTATATCGCGCTATCTCAGAACAGTGATGTCCTAAACTTTCTCGGATTAGGGCGAAGTTTTTCGCTGGTTCTATTAATATGTGGAATATTTTAGTTTACTTTTGGTTCTTGTTCAAATACTGATGTATAGGTGACTCTACAGTCCGACTAGGGCGCAAAGAACCACCTCGAGGGCTACAAAATAAGGGTTTGATTCGTTCGCATTTTCAGGGCTGATGTTTACGGTGCTTTCCAGTTGGTTGGTCTCCACAGTGAAACCAGTTTTTCAGTTGTTGCTGCAGCAGGCTGCAAACGGAGTTGTCTGAGAGTTTTGACTCTGAATCGTGTTCTTCGCAAGTCCCGAGGCCATCGGCGCCACCAAAGTGTAAACAGACTTTAAAAATGCAAACCACTGTTTCTCTCAACAGGCTTTTGAAGCACATGATCACACATTACGCACGTAAGTGTAGTAGATGCGCTAACTCATAAAATGTTGACTGAAATTCCTAAATGCGTTTTCGACTCGAAGAGATTGCTTACGTAGGGTTGTAATATTAATCACCATGCAGCATGATCCCAAGATAATTCAGTTACTTCAGAATGCCGGCTTCCGAATAAACTCCTTTTCGGCCGCCTGCAAAAACAGCACTCTGTAAAATATGACCACTCGTGTAGTATTAATTTTTCTCCTGATGCTCGAAGCCCTTATAAATTTAAATATATTTCATAGAAAGCATGCATAAAATACTCATTCTTCTACTCATTTGGTAACAAAGTACATCTCTTTCCAATTTTAAACCTAAAGGAAAGGTATAATTCACTTTTTAAAAAAGCTTCTAACTGTGAGATTATTAAGACCGTGAAATACTCGTTCATAAAACATCATGTCTCTGCAGTTACTAATGTTGCTTGTAAAGTTTGCACTGTGGTTTAAATCCACTGCTAAATTTTATGGGTCCCATATGGTCCCGTCTTAATAGCTTATAGAAATGTGTGATTTTGCGTACACAGAATACATACAGTTTGTAGTTTGAAAACCCTGGGCGTAAGTGTAATGGCAGGTCGAGTTCACAATATTTTCGGGAATTAGGAAAGTTTTTTAAAACCGAATTATATTCTTCCTTCAAGTTTAAAACTGAAAGATGTAATTTGCTACAAAATAAGCAAAAGAATGAGTATTTTTATGCATGTTTTCTATGAAATATATTTGAATCTATAAGAGCATCAAACATCAATGAGAAAAATTCGTACTACACGAGTAGTCCTATATTACAGAGTGCCGTTTTTGCAGGCGGCCGAAAAGAATTTAATTCGGAAGCCGGCATCCTGAAGTAACTGAATTATCTTGGGATCATGCTGCATGGTGATATACAGTAGATGTGCTGTCTCAAGAAATGTTAATATAAAAAATCACCTTGTCAGGATTGGAATAATAATCATCCTAAGGCGTTTTAGTCATGCCAAGATAATGGCTCTTGAATGAGCTCCTTGTCGGCCGCCTGCGATAACTACGCTCTTCAAAAGATGACTACTTACATATGTAGTGTGAGTCTTCCCCGTTGGTTTCCGAAGCTCTTGTAAAGTTAAGCAGTTTTCGTGGGAAACATGCACAGATATATTTTTTCAGCACTAATTTAGTAACAAACGGCGTTTTCTTCAGATTTTGTACATGAAGAGAGAGTATCGTTTGGTTCTAAAAGGTTTCTAATTACGACATTTTTCAAGACTGTGAAATGTCTAGCCATACACTATTGCATCAGCACGTATATTAATGCTACCTATAAAGTAAACAACCTGGTCCGCATCCATTACACATTTTCATGAGTCCTGTATGAAGTCTTCCCAACGGCATAGTGAAATTTGCGGTATTCACTTGGCGGAACGCATACGGGGTATGGTTTGGAGACCTTGAATGCAAGTTTAATGGCAGATGAGACAAAAATTATTAAGAAATTGAAAACCCTTAAAAAATCGGAAGATGCTCTCTTCAAATAACAAATTTGCATAAGACGTAGTTTGCTACCAAATAAGTACAAGAAAATAATATTTGTGTTATGTTTTCTATGTGATATATTTACATATATGTGGACATGGAAAACCGCCAAGAAAAATCCTACTGCTTAAGTAGCTATTTTTCAGAGTCCACTTTTTGCATACGGCCGAAAAGAAGCTTCTTCGAAGGTCGACATGCTGGCGTGACTGAAATATTTTGTGATTACGCTGCGTGGTAATCAATATTACAGCCCTACTTAAGTTACTTTTTCGAATCGAAAAAAAACGTTTCACAATTTACATAGGTTAACATTTCATGAGATAGCACATTAAGCGTTTACATATCCGTTTCCGACCTGTCGGAGATGATCATCACTGCGTTTCCTGCCAGAGCTCAACTGACACTGCTGAAGGAACAGCCTGCTCATCCTTTTCTGTCTCCTAAACCCGTGAGTAACCGGGGGAAGGGGAAGGGTTGTGTGGAGCGCATGTTGGCAGACGAGCTGTGTCGGAACCACCAAAGGGCAAATAGTTCTGCTTGTCGAGAGAACCAATACAGTCACAAATAGGAGATTCGGGAGGCGACTGAGTTAAAAGATCGGCCGTACACGAGTTTCAGCTGACCGACTTCTACGGGTCTCCTGCCCTTCTGAGGATTCTGCCAAAACTGCAATCGGTTCACGCTTCCTGCATTTCATATGACTTTGAAGTGAAGACGGCAGCAAAGCTAATTTCTGACGAGTCTGCCTGATCCCGCATTTCTTGGGATGTTGTATCCTCTCAAATCAGTGCGTCAGGACATGCTGTTTTCTCACGTATCAACGAGCAATCTCTGCAGCCCACGATGACAACAACAAATCCCGCGTGGATTTCTGAACGGACCGAAAAAAAACAGTCCTTCTCGGTAATCCCAGCAGCCTGCCTCGCACGGACCGGATCAAGTAAGAGCTAATCAGACTGTTTTATTGCTTGCTTCAATGTCGGTGACGTTGGGGGGGGGGGGGAGGGTGCAGGTTGTAAATGTATCCCAGCCTCCCACATGCGATTGGCATTCGCGACACACTAATGCAGTTGTTGTGCAATCGCCACTCCACTGTCAGGAGCAACCGTACCTATGTTTTCCTCCTCCAGAGACTTTTCCGTTCCGATTAAAGAAGAGGTTTTTTTGGTCCACCAGACAGGTTTTCTGGAGCTCACTTTTTTCTGAACATCCTCATAGTCTCCTCAGCCTCTCAGTATGACAGTTCGACCGTCGTTAACGACGATGTCCAGAATGTGTCCCGCAGCGAGGTGGGTGCAGGGACGGTGATTTGCTCGCGAATTAGTTTATAGTAATAGTAGACTTGTTCTGCATCTCCTGCACTCCCCCTCCCTCACCCACCTGAGCCCCGTGTTATGACAGAGCCAAGAAGAACGGAGAGAGGATCGGCACAGCTGAAAACCCGTCTGATCGTGCCACACACGCCTGATCCGGGCACAAAGGATCAGGTTTTCGTTCGAACGACAAAGGAGACGACGGCTCAGGTTCCAAGTGAGTGAGATTGTTATAGAGGACACATCAAGAGGGAGCAATTGCGACCTAACTTCCCGTCCTGAGAGGAGGAGCGAGCTCTTCCTTCTTTTGGACACCTTCTAAGCCACGGTAAACGCGTCTCTCGTCACACCTGCCGTCGAACCAATATCGCCGACGACGGCGATACCAACCACCCCCCATCATCCCTGTCACCAGTCCCGCGGCGACGGCCACCATCCTCCCACTCTCGCCATCAGCGAAAACCTTCCCTACGGTACAGTAAAGACTGAAAACCACGTGGAATCAAACCTTGGAAGACCAAGTTGTATATTTAAAAAGCGCTTGAATTAAGTACTTCGCTGATGGATGTCTGCCTACTTTGCCTTTTTTCGTGGTCAAGTCAAGGCCACAGTTGGGTCGTCCGATCGGTCTTTTCACTTCCCTGAAAATTAGTAACAATTTCTCTGCTACAAACAAAAAACTCATTTGCCTCTTGCTATATTCTTTCACTTTTAGGCTCCGTTCGCGGATTGTAAATGCCCAACAGAGTGGCCGCATTAACACTACGGTATTGCGAAAACTGCTAAGCATCTGCCCGTTACGTTGTTAAAATACGCATTAGCGATAAGTAGACCATCCATGCAGTCCTCTCACGTATCAACGCGCAATCTCTGCAGCCCACGACGACAACAACAAATCCCACGTGGGTTTCCGAACAGACCGAAAAAAACAGCCCATCTCTGCAATCCCGTCTTGCACGGACCGAATCGAGAATTGGCTAATCAGACCGCCTTATTGCTTGCTTCGGTATCAACATCTTGATGTTGTTCTTTTCACGTGAGGGGAGGAGGACAGGCCCTAAATATATTCCAGTCTCCGACATGCGACTGGCATTCGCGACACAGTAATGCAGACGTCGTGCAATCACCGCTCCACTGTCAAGATCAATCGTACCTGTTTTCGGAATTTGGTAACGATAGGGTGTAGGACCCAGAAGTATATGGCAACTACAAAAATACACCCTAGTATCCATTTTGACCATAACCATCACTAATTATTCACCGTTCTCATTGTTTGAAATTTCCTTCCCTTCCTGACTAAGTGTAAACTTACCAACGTCGCTTTGTTCAAAGTCCGTTCTTTTTTGAAAATTGCTTTTTGTTTATTTTTTATTATCGCGCTTTCTTTCTCTGCCAAATGACAGCGTGCAATAAGACTTTCGGTAGTAACTTATCTATTTTTATGTCTTCTTGCTCGACGTCCTGTGTGTTGCCCCACCCGTAAAACCCTCTCTACCACCATTCAACGTAATACACGGTCCACAGGTTAGCTCAAGTTATTCGTGGGTCCTACACCCTGCCGTTGTCTGATTCTTCAAGTCCTCTGTTTGGCAGGCAAGTGTTACTTTAAAAGAAGTTTGTAATTAGGAAGTCCTTCGGGATGCTTCTCTTGAAGTGTGCAACGCGATCCATATACACTGCAAGATTTTTTGAACGCAAGACGACATATTCCTTAGTAGCATTGTGAATTGTATTAGTTTCCTGAAGCGTACGGCGTATAATCTGGAAACCTTGACGTAATCGCGGGGGCAGATAAAGTTAGACCATCCGAAAATTAGCAGACTTTTGAAAACTGACGTTTACCGTGTTTTCAACCACAAAGACGGGAGAGTGTATGAAAGAGGGGGTAGTGGCCATTTCTGGCATATCTGCTATCTGTCGACAGGACTCCTAGATTAACGATTGCTCGTCATTATGCGGCCACCTGTCAGGATTCAAGGCCGGATTTCAGGGACAAAGTGGAACGCCCACAGGCCCTTGGACGCCATAATCCCCTGTGCTCTATGAATACCACTGTACGAGGGCCAGGATTGCTGTACTTGCATGCCTTCTCTTCCCCCTCCCCTCGCCACCAGTGCCCATCAGACTATGGTGGATGTCTTGCTGAGAGACTGGTCCCAACACGAGCTGCCCAACGCCTGTGTTGAGGCCGGTTGGCAGGTCCTCTACGACCAACTGGAGCGGGCCGTGAAGAGTGCCGAACAGGCAGCGGTTTAATATCGGCGAGACACGAGTGTCTGGGCTTTTAGCTAATGCCTGTGTTGTTAGTACGGCAAATAATTAAACAGAAATTTATCTATTTTCTGTGTCTTCTTACTCTCCGTCCTGTGCGTTGCCCCACCCGTAAAACCCCCTCTACCACTACTTAAGGTAAGACACGGTCCACAGGCTAGCTCAGGTTAGTTGTGGGTCCTAACCCTATCGTTGCTCCAGATTTTTGCCATCAATTCTGGATGCCCTTATAACTTTAAATATGGTTTGTAGAAGAGATGTATGTGTTCATTTGGTAGCAACCTGTACCTTCACATGTTACACTATAGGAGAGGGTAGCTCTAGGTTTTAAAAAAGTTTCTAATTATGAGACTTTGAAGACCCTAAATTATCCATCCTTATAGGGCTGTATCTATCAATTTGTTGGTACTGAGTACCCACATTACCCACACCCATTGAAAAGACGTATGAGCCCTATACGACGTCTCCTTCTTAACGTAGAGGAGTGTATGAATTCCCTTACACAGAAGATTAACAGCCTATAGTTTTTGAACCTTGATACCAAAGTGCAACTGCAGGTTGAATTCAAAACTATGCGGAAATTGAAATTTTTTTTAAAAACCCCCAGCTAGCCTTTCTTCTAGTGCAAAATTTGCAGAGGACATATTTTCCTACAAAGTAAGTACGAGAGAGACTATTTCTGTGCATATTCTCTATAAACTATGTTTGAATCCATGAAGGAATCGAAAGTCGATGGGAAGTATTCATACTGTTTGGGTGATCATTTCTTACCAAGTGTGGTTTTTACAGGCGACTGAAAGGAAGTGCATTCAAAAGCCGGCATCTCGGTGGGATTGAAATAGCCTCGCATTCCGATGCATCATGAACAGTATTGCAACCCCACCTGAGTAATTATTCCTAATCGAAAACCAATCTCAGAATTTCGGCTAACATCCATGTATGAGAAGCTCCCGTTTCCTCACCTAAAAGGGCCCTTGCCCGCGCCATTCCCACATTACGGGCAGTTTCTTCCTAAATTTCAGAGGGGTTATAGTTACGGTAGGGTTTAGAGTTGGGTGTAGTATCAAAGTCAAGACACGGGAATAGGGACCTCTTGGAATTTAGCGCGAGACTACCCACAGTACCAGAGGTCCACATTCTCGTGTCCGATCCTTTTTTCCAATCTCTGACTTCAGAATACACAAGAAACGGACGCAAGTGAATGCTGAGTGTATCAACGCTGGCCTTTAAAAACACAAATATCCGGTTTTACTATCCCCCACGTAGTTTTCAAGCCACAAGGTTTGCTCAGGAGTAAGTTGAAAACTTCTCGAGCGCCCCAATAATTTTCTTTTGAGTTAAAAAATGAGCTACGTGTGTGTACATTCTTGCCTTGCATCCCTCGCAGTGTCAGACATTTTCAGACCATGTTGTGCCCTGATAAGTTCAACAGGTCGGGAATTTTTCCCAGTCAGGGGTTGGTTACTGGGAGGGCGATAGAGAGGAAAAGTGTCACATTTGTGGCGGCATCCTCTTTGTCACATTCCTCCGACCTTACACAGGCGAGACTGATTTCTTCACCCCAGTGAAGGTCAAACGCCAAATAAAGGTCATTCGTTGTCTGGGCCGACGACGACGTCGCGTACAGGTGTTTTCGCTGCTGGTTAGATGTTTTTGACAGAAGAGGTCTAAAACTCCGAGCAGTGCATGCTTACTGCGGAAATTCTACGCAAGGATAACGGACCGGAAACCGGGTTTAAACGCCCAGTCTCGACATACAACCGGCTGAAGTCGTCGGAGCTTCTTACTTAAAAATGGACATGGCATCATGCAGCTTACCCCTCAGATGGCGCGAAAGTCTACTTTTCAGAACTTTTCGGTAGACTAGGTTTGACAGGTTGGGAGGAGACCGGATCGCTGGAACAAGAGTTTTATTTGCCTGAGGCTTCGGATTCACACTCGAATTCATCGTCCGGGTCTGCATCGCAGGGGAGGGGGGTTAAGGTTGCACAAGTGCTGTTGGAACCTTGCCTGGACAGAGTAGGTAGCCACACAGAGAGCGCGGAGGCGAGCTGTGTGGTCCCAGCGTCCATGTTGGGGAGTCAGCTAGCTGCATAACTACCACACCGGTAAGCAACCTAAGGGATGAAATTACGACAACTATCGACTCGGCTGCGAACACTCACGCCAGTATCGTACCAAATTCATCCATCTGCGGCGAACACGGGCGCCATTAATTGTGGCAGGTATGCTTTTTCATAGTAACTGCATCCTATAAATACTGGCGCATTTGCGCAAACTTAACACTTATTCTGATGAGGGGTTCAAGTGTGAATTCAAAGCGTCAGGTGAATAAGACTCTTGTTCCCAACTGCACTCTGGAACTCGCCATTTGGCTTGTTTTCAGAAGTTTAACCATACCAAAGTTGTCTGAGGCACAATGAGTAGGGAAGGGCTATCCGACCACCGAGACCATTTATTTGTCTGAGCATTTGAACTCGTGCATGGGGGTCCAGCGTCAGAGATAAAAGCGGCAGGCAAACGACCAGCAGATATAGAGGGTGCAAGTCAATCATTGATCAATGACGCAAGACTGAAGACGACTATGCAAGACTTCGAACGCCGGCGCCAGATCGACGAATCGATTGACGGAGTTTCCATCCGAGACCCAGACTTCAATCAATTCCCGAATTGTCTTGCTTCTGGTGTGGGCGATTATCTTGGTGGTCGCAAATTTAAACTCGTGATCCGTTTCGAAGATGTGGGCAGTCACCTGTTATACTCCATCACCCCACCGCACTTCAAGCTTATGTTCGTCTCTATGCGCGATCCGAGCATGCGTCCAGCCTGACATGCGTAATTACAAGGACAGTTTAGACACGAGCTACAACACACTAGGGTCGACTGTTCACTGGGATTAAATCGGTTCCTGATTTCCATTACCTTGCCGCGCTTGGTAGCTTTGGGCCGGTGCGCAGTTAGTGGGGCACTTTCGAGCCCTTCGTGGTGGGTCGACCTACAGGCGAGTAAGGTGACGACATTCGTGTACCCATAGGGACGGCTACTGAGCGGAACAAATTATTCCCCTCATTCATCACATCTAAACTCACCGCCATCGCATCTGTGACCTAAACTAGAGACAGCAATAGTCACTCAACTGGTCAGGCAGCACATAGAACTCGATCCTATACAAGGGAAAAGGTGATTTTAGAGATATAGTTTAGGTGAGGGAAATTCGACCGTTGCAACAGGAGGTCTTGAGCTAAATTCCAGGAAGATTAGGGCTAGAGTTGAGGTGCTGGAGTTATGTCTACAGTTAGGGTTGGGCTTAGCGCCAAGGTAGGGCTAGGATTAAGGTTACAACAACCACCCGTTTCTTCTTTTTTGTCTCTGATGATGGATTCGAGTAGGAATCCGAAACGTCAGGCTAATAAAGCTCTTGTCCCGGCGATCGTGTCTCCTTCTTCATTAAGGTTACAGTTAGTGTTGGGGTTAGAACATGCGAAACGGTACCCTTCCTGGAATTTAGCATAAGACCACTCCTGGTACCGGGGGGGAGTCCTCTTCCCATCTCTTGCCACCTGACGCATCGGATTCTCACTCGAACCCTGCCTGAGGAAAAACAACAGATATGGCTGGCAGATAGCTGCCGCAATCATTGTAGCCGAAAACGCCGCTACGTAAGGCCGCCCTATCATCTCATTTGGACGCCCTGCAGTGAACCACAAGAAAAACTTGTTGAACTAAAGTACCTTCGTTGGGTGCCTAGAGCAAATTACTGCCCGTGCAAATTCGTCAACTGGTAGATACACAAACTACAGGAGATACCACTGTACACCGGCCTCAAATTTTGACTCGGGTTCCAATGCTCCAGGGCAGTGTCGGAAGTCACTGCCAGCTCACTACAGTCGGAGCTGGGGCTGCTCGCGGGGCGATGACAACCAGGAGGGGCAGAGTAATGAAATCGAAAGGTCTGTCGTCAAGGCAGGAAACGTTCAGAGTCGTCTACCGGATCTGACACAGTTGCTTTTCTCGCAAATGCATCAGAAAAAATTGTGAGATCACCCTTATCACGGATGGTCGAACACGCTGTAGCAGTGAGGAGGAGGAGGAGGAGGA
>CACRXP010000005.1:1984807-1995706 GCA_902702965.1 Spirometra erinaceieuropaei
TGGCAACTTACCGTCTATTAGATGCACGTAGCGACAGTCCGCGTTCCTGTGACACTTGCCGGCTTTGAAGTCTCGACATACGGGCAGGCTTTCGAGAAGCTGCAATAATGAAAGCGGTAAGAATTATGCACGGCAACGTGGAGCAGCGAGCGGCAATTCTGCGTTGCAAGAATGTCCCCTTAGGTTTTAAGGTTCAATTTAAAATATTTCGTGAACAAAAGGAGCCTGAACTTGAGTGGCGACATCAAAATACGAGCCTGTCCACTTGGTGTCGGAGCGCCTGACAGGGCACGCTGAACCAGGCCCGTGTGTGTTTATGGGCTAGCGTAAAGTCCACCGTCAGTTGTCCTCGGTCGAAAGACGTGTTGGCACACCTTAAAAACAAAGCCCCGAGTTTACAACCCGCATGGTACACACACTTAAGTCAGCGCTGGCGTCTAAACCTGTTTACGCAGAACTGCAACTGTTACGTGGTAATCAATGTCGCCAGATTCGCTACACGCAACCAGCAGGCAGAATGGCGTCCCTCAGACGTTTCGGCCAGTAGTGTCGAACCCGAAACAGGCATGAATCGCAGTCCTGGTTAGCAGGTTGAAGTCCTACCCGTAGCACTCACTTATGGTGAAGACTTGTAAGAGGAAGTCCCGCAACAAGAACGGTAACCAATTTAAATCTGCATGCACCCCCAATGAGACCGAGTCTTTATCTTGTAAGGTGATACTGAAAGCATAAGAGTATAGTACAGCCTCTCTCAACAAACTTTACGGATCGAAAAGCTGTGCTTAGATGGAAGTCTGGCAAAGCAAGGCGCCGTTATCAGGTTCTCTTATATATGAGGATCGAAAGAGGCGATAAAAACTGAGTCAGTAGCCGACTCGGGTTTATTTAGTGCCCTCTCGTAACCTCCCACAAGAGAAGTTGTAGGGAGGCGGTCAGCATCTGTTTAAAAAAACTGGTAAGGATCGGGAAAAGGCCCCAAGCATCTGTGGCATACAAATAATACCTACTATACTTATCTAAGTGAGTTTTAGTCCGTTTGGTGCTTCATCGTCTGTTGTAGACGGTTTGGTGCATTATCTACAGTGACCTCATCTCAAAGAGTTAAAAAGCGCTCGTTGTAGACACTTAATGTTCATTTTTTAATTGTCCTGTTTAATTTCGGTTGCTGTATGTCAATTCATCAAAACTTTTCCGTTCGAATAACGAATTTACCAATTATCTATACTTACTTTGTCATTCCTCTATGAATGCATAGGCCCCGCCCGTAAAACCTTTATTACACCCCCCCCCCCTTCCCGTAAGACAGGCACCTTTGGTTGGTCGTATGTGCGTGTGTTTGCTTGGGGTCCTTCAGCCGATTCTTACCAAAAAAAACTAAACATCGTTCTTTTTTGGGCTTACTGCCGTGGCAAGAAACAAAAGACTGCACTTAGCAGGGGTCTGGAGAGTAGAAATTCTTCCGTGCTATCCCCCCCCCCTTCAGAAACTTGGCAAATATCCTTTAACAGCCCCAACTTCAAGGGTGGTTTGTAAATCGTAAGGAGCCGTCGAAATTTCAAGAGTTTTCTTAAGCTACTAAAAATCACACGCCTAGACAGCAGTGAAAGTAGCCTGGCAACATACCTGTCCCTCGTCGTTTATATAAGCCACGTTTGTGAGAATAGGTTGGTTCTGTAGGGCATAGGTATTTGCTGACAGAGCTGCAGCGGAACTCTGAAGACTCACTAAAATAAAAAAAACGCTAAATGTAAGTGGGATGCGCAAAAGGAAGGCGGCGTAACAAGTCACAGAAATGCACAACCATCAGCGTCTTTTCTAAGGTCGTCACCAGGTTGGAGGTTCAGTGGCCTTGAAGGCACGAAATCTGCAAAGCAGCGGTTCTTCCGCTGACTGCTTTTGTCAAGATGGCGCAGAACCCACCAACTAGCGACTGGCAAGCAATGGCATTACGCCACCAAAGGTCTCTGTTGGTACAAATTGTAAGAGCTCGGTTCCTTTTGCTAGGGAAATACGGCAGCAGATTCAATTTGACAACAGTACCGCATGCGGTGGAGGCACTTGCACATATGATTCTTCAGTCCACCCGGTCCCACCGTACTTACTTGCTTGTACTTGGTACGGTTGCGAGCATGCCTGATCTAGCCGGCCTCGATGATATCCCAAACTGTACCTCTCCACGCGTGATGATCCGCGGCAGCAGATCTGGACAGTTCAATCCATTCTCTTCGCCAACGACGGTGACGATAAATGGGCTAGAAATGTCCATTCCGTTTCTCTATCTGTAGACGAGGGACTGCTAAAAATTTGTCATGCCAAGTACCAACAGTGGAGGTTGGGGCTTTAGAATCGACCATTCGGGCGTGCTCATCAACTGAGGGCGCTGGCGAGGAGAGTTCGGCGACCGATGACTAGAACAGAGTCTGCAGTGTAACAGGTATGCGGTTGCGTAACAAGTTCATGACCTCTCTCGCTCTCCCTCTTGGTCGCACATCCTTACTTCACACTCGTCTTCAATAAACCTGTATAGCAAATCCAAGTTCCGAGAAAGGCTGGATGGACAGATGTCCGACAGACGAGGTTTGCAGTGATTCAGATATTACGATGACCCCCCTTTGGGTATTACCGAGGGTGAGCTAGTACGGTTCCTACTCTTTTCGCTGGGTGACCATTAGATCCTTGAATATTCCAAAGCGCAAACGTCTGCAAGCTGACACCAGATATGCACGAGGAGTGCGCTGACTTCGTACAGGATCCGGTTAACTTGCACTTTGTTTTTTCCGCTTTGTCGGATAAACCAGCCGATTTGACGGCAGCGGTATAGAGAAGGACCCCACTTGGCTGTCAGCAGACTGTGGATCGTGCCATACGATATTTATAGTAAAGGGAGTTTTATGGGTGGAGCAGCAAGCTAGACAGTAAGTGAAAGAAAACACAGAAATTGCCTGGATTTATGTCGAATGTCTTATCCTACGCTAGTATACGTCAACGGAAATTGGAGTAGTAATTCAACAACAGACGAAATGTAAATTTCACAAAATAAGCGATTTTGGGTTAATGTGTGAGGTCGTGGGAAGCAGTCGTTGTCGGCAGTGTAATTTCTGCAACAGCCTGTAAATGCATGCCAAGATAAAACCCCATATAACACGATCCACAGTCTACTAACAGTTACGTGGGGTCCTTCTCTGTACCGTTGCCGATTTGGCTACCCTGATTGCCCGAGTACTACGACGAAGCGGGAGGGTGCGTAAGAGACAGTGGAGCAAGCGCAAGGAGGCGCGACTCACAGGGGTCAGCAAGTCCAGCCGAGTAGGCAAAGTTGGAGAAAAGTGGATGTGATTGGGCGAGAGCGGCAGCCTGGTAGGCACCGCCAGCGCCGGCAGCTGCCATGGCTGCAAGCTGATTCTGCTGCTGAATGCGCAGCAGAGCCATGCAGACCTGCTGTTGCTGCAACTGCTGAGCCAGTGTGAGTGCGTTGGTGGCTGTCGGTGCCGTCGGAGGTACGCCACTGTTGAGGGGGCCGAGGGCGCCGCCACCGCCACCACCTGCACCCGCAGCGGCGGCGGCGGCGGCAGCAGCCGCCAGGTGCTGCTGCTGTTGTTGTTGTAGTATACTGTTGAAGGCCAGCGCGTTGGCCAGGGAGTTGGTGGGGTCGGAGGTCGAGGTATAGGCAGCGAGAGAGGGGGACATGGGGCCGGGGGCGGCAGTGCTAGTAGCCATGTTGTAAATGCCACCATAGTTGACACCGCCAACAAAGGCACCTGAAGTGGAGTTGGCAACTGAGTACGTGCCGGGTGGAACGGTGCTAGTCTCTCCTAGGCTTGTGGCCGGACCAGCTTCTGAGGCTGTGGTGTCAGCGGCTTCGCCGCCATTTGTCTTGACGGAAGATCGACCGTCAGATATACCGTTGGGCGTAGTATTTGCGCGTTTTGGAGGAGGCCAAACCTTAAATAAATATATACATATACATATATATATATATATATATATATATATATGTTCGCACGCCATAAGCACAACTGGTACGTAAACAGGTGGTCAAAACACTCTGCTTCAGGACTGATGTCAGATGACTGCATTCCTTCCTTTAGAACGATACTGACACCCGTCTTTTCCAGAGTGGCTAGAGACTTCCCTTTTGTTTTGTGCGATCAGTTAACTCGCTTTGTAGGATAAAGACGGACGAGGCAACATGAACATGCATAGGGTATATTAGTTCCTGGAGCGGTCCGATACGCAGGCTTAGTGAAAAGGCCTGCGAAGACAACTCTGTCCGAGAGCTAGGCGGGAAGCAGGAGGGAAGTAAAGGACTGTATTTCCAAATCCCGAACTATCTAAAGAACTATATCAATGTTATTACCGGCAAAGACAAGGGAGACTGGAATGGCCATTTCTGGCTTATTAGCCGTTGTCAGCCAGTCATTCCCAACCCAAAAGTGTGGAACACCTGGGGCTCGATCCCGCGACCTGTCCAACGCCTCGAACCCCTGAGCCACGAGCTCGCTGTCCTGTCGGTCGCGATCTATAACATCTTCTAGGTATATTTAAAAATTGTAGTCCGCATTCCACGAGCCGCAGAGAAGACTGGTTATTTTAAAAGGAAGTCCTAAACAGATGCACATTTGCATGTTACTTGCCCTTCAAACTATTGAACACAGTTGACAAGTTCAGCTGGGTCCTGACCTCCGAATGCATATTATTCCTAGTCTAATGCGATCGTGTCACCTGACATAGCCTGCTTCTGTGAAACAAGTAGACTACAAAATACCTTCGAACACGCCGAGGCACTTGTGGGTTAATTGCCCACACTCCCAGCTTGAAGTTCTGTAAATCGACGAAGCACATAGATGAAGGACAGACTACTCACCCCATATCCGTCACCAGAGGCGGCGGCATCGCCTGAGATGGCCTCTCGCTTCCGGCCCGCAACTTGACCCCCACCGCCGGGACTGTTGGCTTGAGCCGTTGCAGCCGCATGTGCAGATCTATCGGCAGACATTGAGGCGATGCTGACAGCCAGATTATCCGAAAAGTTTGGGGTCCCCGATGGTGTTGTCTGCTGTTGGCGAGCTGTTGCAGCTGCCATCAGGGCCGCCATGTAGAGCGCGGGATTTGGTTGATTGGACGCGGTGCCACCGGCAAGAGAGGATACCGCACCGGGTGACATGCAGAGAAACTGGAGTCAACGGCGAGGCGGAGTCGTGGGAGGCAGAAACGAGGCGGAAAAGAAAGAGAACGGGGATGAGCAAGCCTCCGCCGGTAAGTAGAGCAAAGAAGGCCAGGGGTGAGCGCGGAAAAACAAAAAGCCAGTGGTGTGAAGTCATGCTGAGAGGGAGAGGGGGGAGGAGATGCTGCTGTTGCGGGTTTCGCCCAAAGGGGTAAGCGCACGCGTGTGACCAAAATAGAACCGCACTCGCTCCGTTGAAATGCGTCTCACACCGAGTCGGGGAAGAGAGCCCTGAGGGGACAACGGCTGCGAGACCAGCTTCCTTGAAAAGTCACGATTCATAAAAGGGGAAGCAGCTGCTAAACACGCGGCAGTGTTTGAACCCGAAGCCCAAAAGTGTCACCCATTCAATTCAACGGACGCAGTGTTACTGACTATGGTGAATGTGATAGACCGATTTGTGCAGAACAGGCGCCAACGTGCACTTTCTGTCACGCTTTCACTAATGCCAACTCAGCGCTTGGGACCACATGATACAACACCTGTCTGGATCTGACGTCTTGCAGTCAGCTACCTGTCCTCTTCTGTTTGCATTCTGGCAGGTGATCCGTTTTTCCACAAAGTTTGTCCCAACCACGTCCGAGCTATGGCAACACGAACGCATGAAGTCAGAAAAGGTTATCCCAGTCCTTTTTCGATATTCCTTTTACAGAAAGATTGATGAACTTCGTGTTCGCGGTCTTTCATCTAGATTTTATGTGTCCACTACCCCTGTTTTTTTCTCAATATGGGCACATGGCTGATCTTGCCTCCTCTTTCCCCCCCCCCTCCACCCTAAATGGGGGTGAAGGGACTGGAGGCTGGCTGAGTAGCGGCCGGGGTGCACGTGGTATAGAAGCAACACGGAGGTAGCATGCTTAAGTTGGCGGGACGCACGTGGTCCTCTACCGACTTCAATCCCCAATGCAGTCGTTTTGATAATGGGGCATGATGGCTGCGGAAATGGGCAGTGAAGCTAATGCTACGTAAGTCTCCCTCGCCAGTCTCCATACGCCAATCACAACTGTTGGGACAGTGTCGGGGGTGGAAGAGCACGGTGGAGGTACCCTCTGTCTGATTGGTTAGGGTTTGATTTGCACGCCTATCCGCAGGCGTTTATTCCCTTTCCACTGACTTCATCCATCGTCGCAAAAGGCTGCCGTATGCCTACGGGACAGACTTCCGTATCCAAAGGGCAAAATAAATGACGGCAGCCACTGCGCCTCAACTAGCCCAACGACTGCTTCCCCTATCCGTCCCGTCTGGTTCGGCGGACGGCTGTGGTGTGGGCAAACCGCGGCAGCATGTTATCCAGCCCCTGCGTCCCAACCCATCTCAAGTCATCTTGACTGTGTCTTGCGATTGGGAAGTCACAAATTGAACAGGTAAGGACAACGCCGCGTAACTCCCTCCCCCCCCACTTTTTCCCTCGAAGCAATGTCGCCCTGGGGAGGAAGAGGGGGGGGGGGGTGGTCGACAACCATGTAGATTTTGATCAACGAGTTAGCGCACGACAAGGTAATTTCGGACATAAACGGCGTTTGCTAAATACGCCAGCAGGCAGTAGCAGCAGTAGAAGCCTAAAATAACGAGATGACATGCAGAGTGTGCCCTTGTTTTACTGGTGGCCAAACTGAGATCGCATGAGTAAGAGAGGGGGAGGGGAGCGGGAAACTGGGCATGGCAGCGCGAAACCCACTGGCAAGCTTTGTTTTACTAACAGTAATAGCAAGCTGGTAGTCAAGGTTGAAAAAGGACAAATCACAGTCGTACTCCGTCGTGAACAACAATTAGATGCAGGCGCGCGAACACACACACAAAAGCCGATAGCCCGTGAAAATAAGATGGCGGGCGGGCGGGCGGACACGCACGCGCGCGCGAACAATTACCGCTTAACCGCACAAAAGCAGTAGGTGTGGAGAGTGGGGGGAAAGTTTCCCGGCTTTTCGCATTTCGAGTGAAATGGCGATTGGATAGACCAGTGCGCCGCAGGCGATGCTATCACAGGCGAGTAGGAAGCAGAGCTCACAAGACTGCGCGGTATCATCGTTGTTAAGGCAAATGTGTGCTGCTAAAATGAGAAATCAATAACTCTTTAGCGGGCGGTGCGGAGAGAGGTGTGTGGGGCGGGGTTAAAGTCGCGGTGAAGTTGAATAAGAGGAAAGTAGGAGATAGGCTATGCTTCGAGCAAAAATGCGCCGACTATGGGGAGAACGACAGACGCAGGTCAGGCTGTGGGCGCACCGGGATTATTTTGTTGTGTCCTACCATTTACCAAAACACACACGCGTCGCGCTCGGTAAGGGCACCACCTTGGTGCTATTTTATCTCTTTTTTTTGCTCTCCAAAACCATCACACAAACGCGCAAATAACACTGTATAGGGATTGTAAAGTAGCGAGCGTAGGCAGGCAGACGCAAAAGTACCTGGCAAGTCTGTTCCCCTTTAATAAGGCCGCTCTCTTGCTATTCGGTGGCGGAGGTAGTCAGCCGAAAGACAGGGATCTTTGCCGTCAGGAAAAAGCCAAATAGCGCTAGCCTTCTCCAGTTGACAGTGGGAACAGGATGACTATAATGTATACCCCGCACCTCTCTCTCTCCCAGCCTCCCCGGACCAGCGAAGCGTGGGTGTGTGTGTTCGAAGAGGCAGTCTGCAGGCGCAAAGATGTGCCGCGTCCCATTCTCGCTCGCTGTCCTGTGAAGCCGCGTGTGATTTATGCACTCACCATTACATGCCTCAGCGCTCCCCCCTGCGTGCACAGAAAATCACCTAACCGGATGAACGCAGCGGCGGCCTGCTTAGCCCATTTATCCGCCGAACGTGGGCGTGCACACTAGTTGGCTGAATGCCACCACCGTTACCATTGATGTCAAACGTCAAGTGAGGTGTACAGGCTCGTCCTCTCCGCCTCCAATGGGTCGGCAAAAAGTGCTTATCACAGGGGGGTTTACTTCAAGAGCTTCGCTAGTGGGGACTTGTACAGTAACTAGGCCTCTAGGGCAACAGAAACAACAGCCTGATAGATGTGCTAGGCTTGAAAGTGTTGTTGTTGTTGTGTTTAACATCTCCTATCCTTTCTCGTATCATCGGCCAGGAGGCGTGAATCAGCATACGCATGGGCACAACAGTAGCGCATGTGTGAAGATAGTGGGTAGAAAAAACTGTCAGCTCTCGAGGGAAGGCCTAACACTCGGCTGAGGGACTACTTCGGAGAACACTGGTCTGGATAGATCAGTGCCAGATCAAAAAGACACCATTTGGCCAACACACCTTCCCTCGGGGAGTAAAGATAGGCGACTGTTGCATCTGTATGTTTGTCTGCACCTGCAGGCTGCAACGATTACAACAGTGCAACGTCTGTACTAGGACGTTTTGACACACTTGTCTGGTTAGTTAGGTCATTGCGTCAGCTATGGACGACGTCGGTTGGGCGGAATACCAGGAGTCCGAGGAAACACATTTGTGTAAACGCTGGAATATTAAAACAGCGTTACCAGCGAACAACTTCCTCTAGCATGCCCCTGGTGAGGCTTGGTTCTGCAGCCCCACTTGACTGATACCATATGATTCGCTTCCTAAAATAATTCTAGTAGGTGCGACTACGCTGACTCTGCATATATCACGTGTTTGCACCTCTCTTACTATTTTAATCCGGCGAGTGTGTCTGTGCCTCGAGGGCGGGGAATGCTTATACGCCAACCTCGGTCACATCAGGTATCTGTTCACGCGCGCTTCCCTGCACGTGCTTCGAGCCCTGCTAGCGCGATTGGCCAAGTATGTTTGTTAATGGCATTGTTCGGACGGTGTGAAACTCCGTCGGTCTTGGCACGCGGTTCCCTCCGTGGCCTTCCAGTTGTGATTGCACCCTCCTTATTCTCTTAATCCAGCGAGTGGCTGTGTCGCAGGGAGTGTGTACATGCCACCTTCGGTTACACCAGACATCGGTTCAAACGCACTTCCTTCCATGTACTTCGAGCTCTGCTTGCGCTCTCTTCCCTTTCCAACTCCAGCGAGTGGCTAAGATTGTAAGGTTAACTAAAATTGCTTGGAGAAGCTACCCATCAGGTATCAATCAAGTGGGGCTGCAGGACCAAACCTCGTCATGCCCCCCCCCCTCAAGATCAAAGCAATACCTGCAGCATGCACTGGTCATGCAGGACATCTACGCATCCATCGCGACGATTAAAAAAACGTGAACGTCGCCAATGTGGTCTGTCGGCACTGAGAACGCCCGTTCTCGGTCCAGATCGTCCTGGTCGGATACCTAGTGCTCACCTTTGCACTAGGGGTACCTCTCAGGGATAGATCCCATCACTCCAGGTCCAATATCCCCGCCTCTAAAGCTACGCGGCATAAGACAATAGGTCAAGCCCGCCCACCCGCCCGCCTACCCAACGCGGAGAAAACACCATCAAGTGCATCATTTTCTAGGCTACCAAAATTCGTCCTCTGGACACATATTCCTCTGGCCAGACGTCTACAGTCTGCATGTACGTGCGCAACTATTTTTTTACCTAAAAAGAGATAGAAGAAGACTTAACGCTCCTTCCCCCCAGAGAGCAGATTCGTAGGACATATGCGGAAGCGCCGCAATACCCAACCATCAAAGCGCACAGAAGTCAAATCCGAACTGACAGTAGCAACCATCCTCAACCAATACAGACGACGAGCTGCAGACGTCATGGGCCAATATGCTCCGTCTGCCAACAGGACGGCTAGGTGGTTGCACTGAAAACTCGTCCCCTGTACATGTTTGAACGGGCAGGCAAAACGATCATACGCAGACGGACCGGCAGGATAAAACAAATAAGACTCATTGAAGACGGAGACACGATCGCTGGGACAAGAGCTTTATTAGCCTGACGTTTCGGATTCCTACTCAACAGCAGATACGGGTGATTCACGCACAAGGGGCTGCAGTATTCATAGGATGCAGTCGCCATGCTACCACATACCTATGAATATTCACGGCTCTCCCCTTCATCAGGGATCGTTGTAAGTGGTGTGATGGGAGGAGCCGTGAATATTCATAGGTATGCGGTAGCATGGCGACTGCATCCTATAAATACTGCAGCCCCTTCTGCGTGAACCACCCGTATCTGCTTTTGTCTCTGATGATGGGTTCGAGCAGGAATCCGAAACGTCAGGCTAATAAAGCTCTTGTCCCGGCGATCGTGTCGCCTTCTTCAAGACTGTTTCCTGGGCCTCCTCTCCTCACTTCTATTGGCAATAAGACTAGCTATGCTGTTAATCGTGCAAATGGTACGAGTGTAATTATAATGGCCTATCGGATAAAAATACTTGTCAAAAAAACGTCTAGTTGGCAGATAGGAATATCTGCAGAGAATCTGCTGGGGTAGTAACAGCGGCAGCAGATAAGAACGCGTTCCGTGAGAGGCATCCAGGGGGGGGGGCGAAAGAGAGCAGCAGGCAGGCAGAAAACTGCAAGTGGAGAGGCTCTAGGAAAGAGACGCCAAGATGAAGTGGGAGCAGGCACGGCGCGCGCGCACGCACGCGCAGTACAATAATCAAAACTTGGGCAGGAGGGGGGCAGGTCTCACAAGTTTCGAAGCACCGGATCTATCAGTAAGGGCAGCAGTGCCAGCGTCGGCGGTTAGGCGACATAGAAAAGGGTAACACAACACAAGACGCGCTGGATGCGGGCAACAGCACGAGGCGCGCGCGCGCGCGCAACC
>CACRXP010000005.1:1996847-2028020 GCA_902702965.1 Spirometra erinaceieuropaei
ATGTGTGCTTCGCGTGAGCAAAAGTGAGTCCATTCTGTTTGTTCTGGAGTCCCAGACCACAGCCCCTCCTCCGCCCGAAAAATCAATAAGCGGCGAGTGTTACCGGTACAAAAACGAGAGTCAGAAATAACAGATAATGCCTTTTTCATATGACCCCATTGAGGGAAAGTCGACGAGAATAGAGCCCACAACAGTGAAGACGCGACTTAAGCACAACCAACACCCCACCATATAACCTGCAAGGCCCCCCACTGATAGTCCGGCGTTTTTCACAGTCGAGCTACGTTACCCGCCCAGCCCACTGCAACGCATGGAATTCATCAATATTAATATAGTGAGCTGTCTGTCCACACAGGCTTTCCTAAGTAATTAATCTAGAATGCATCAGATGACTAACTGGCTCACTGTCTAATGGGTGTTTTCGCAGGTCCAAGTGATTCAAGAGACCCGATAATGTAAAACTGCCACGAGTTTAAGTCCTGCCGATGTCGCGTTCTTCACAAATGGGTCCAGATAAATTAGTAGAATCTGCCAAAACCACCTGTTGATGCCTTTTGCCGTAAGACCTCGGGTCTTGTTCACCTGGCATTTTAACGGGGGAAGGGGGAAGATGGGCTAATGCCTGTAAATAAACCCGCCGCATCAATAATTATCATCCCTGTACTCTACCACCCCTCGGGCCGCAGGAGACATCAGAGCCCTATACATGCGCGCTGGTTACACAATATTTCTGGCACCGCCGCAATCATGCCAAGATGGAGGGGAATAAAGAAACGAACTGCGCGCAAGGCTTCTTGCACCGCGCCTTGGTTTGTGATCAGCGCCCCGATCCACAATCTCAACGGCGCGGCTGTCTCCAACATTGGGTTCGACCTGCGCACAGCCAACTACTGCTCATGCATTTGCGTTTGCAGCCATCGGCCGGCTTCTCCAACGCAGATGCAACCTAATGCGCGCAAGACTCGCCAGTCTCTGAAGATGGGTAGGTGAAATCACTGCTCGAACCGCCAGACCTCAAATAAACCACTCCCGGTTAACGCCTCCTCCTCCTCTTCTTTTTTTGACATATAACCCGGAAATCGCATCTCCGCTACCGTAAGACACAATGCCTAGCTAAGCAACGAATTACGCTAGGAGATAAGGGCGGTCGTGTGCCGGGGCTGCGTAGGCCATACGATGGAGTATGCAAACTGATATGAGAATTCCATGAGCACCCACGTGGAATCACCACCACAGGATGGGGGGGAGGGGGGAGGAAGTGCGCGCAACCCTCCCACAAAGTTGCTAATTGACTGAATAGTAGACCTTCTAAAAGGATGCGCGCACGCACACTCCCCGGTCGTGTTGATAGAGCTAACGTAGAGTTAGTCAGGGAGAGCGGGAGGGAATGTAGAAAATAGGTGGGCGGCTGAGAGTGGAAGCAGGATGGAGGCGAACCAACCTCACAAAGAGGACTCAGGAGGTAAGCTCCTATGCAAAGAAGGCGCGAGTGTATCTGCAAAATGTGCACGCCGAGGGAGAACGGATGGCGTCAAACGGCAAGCGGCGAACAGAATAGTAGGTATGGATATATACATATGTATGTATATGTATATATATAGTGTGAACGAGGTAGGCAAGGCGAAGTCACGGACAGAGGCGTACTTACCAAAGAGACAGATACTGGGTCTAACCGGTGAGATACCGGACGTTAGACCAGAAGTTAATACGATGGGTCATAGAGGAGCCTGATGGGAGAAGTTAAAGTGTTATTGATATCTAACATGCAGTCAAGGCAATATGGAAAGGTGTGGCTAGCATAAGGTCGTGATGGCGAACGACCCCGTTATTCTAAGTGTTTCAGAGTAAAATCTGCGAGAATGCGTGTAGCATCTTCGCCAGAATTGTGCTCTGCAGGAAGTTGCGTGAGAACAGCTACAAGGTGGCGTGAAAAAGCAACACACTTGCGAAGATACGTGAAGCCCGGAACGGCGACTGTGGTAACTGGGAGGGCAAATAATTGAGTACTTCGTGTGGGATCAACAGTGGGCAGTCGGCGGGGTCCTAAGTTAAATTCGAACTGTCGTTTATAATTCGGAGAATAGGCGGAGGGGTATCTTTAAAATCGGGACAAAAAATGTTTAATGAGGGGAATGTGACATGTTTCACCCGGCCCACCTTTAACTACGACAGAAAAAAAAACAGTGTGAGCAGAATAAGACAGGTGGGAGATAAGATCTATAAAATTAAACCGGCAGGCAGTATACGAAAATATCAGTCTGGTCTTCCAAAGCCACCAGTCGTGTGTTTGGGGTACTACATGTACCAAATTAACGTTGCCATGTTCAATATGAAATGGCCAAAGTAGCCTGATTTGTAAGGGCTCAGCAGTTAACACGAATCGTTCCGGGTGTAAAAATGCTACTAAATGCAGTTTCGACACCCCCTTCCTGAACATGAAACGGTCTTCACTTAATACGGTAATGTCCTGACATTTCCAGTTCGTTCTGGGGCCCAGGATATCAGGTATATTGGTGAAACGACCATACCTCGGTATCGGCAGCCCATACTATTCACACCTTCATCTCATAATTTTACCCTACTGGTTCGAGTGGATACTGGGCCTTCTCGCTCCCTGTTGTGTATGGGAGAGCGGCGACAACGAAAGGGTAGGAAAAAATGAGCACAGTATCCATGAGTAACAGAGTCATGGCGAAATTCGAATTGTAGGCCGTTATATACGCACGTGCATTTGGTGCACGAAAAAAAGACAAGAGACTGTGTGCTTACATCGCCCGACATTATCTGTCCCGTCGCGGAAGACGCGGGTACCTGGTAGAGTCCATTGAATGTCGTTGTGAGAGCACCTCCTGGATCACCGGCAGCAGCTCCCGTCAGTTGAGCAACCTGAGCCGCCGAAGGGGACATCGTGGGTGGAGTGTAGATTCCCGGTGGTTGTTGACCGTTGAGGCCCAGAAAAGCCGCGTTCTGCTGACCCCGCATGGCAGCCAACATTGCCATATTGACGGTGGATGAGCCTGGACTCCCAAGGCAAGCGGCTGCTGCTGCCGCGGCCGCTGCCGGATTTGAAACCAGTCCTCCGGCCGGCAACAGAGTCGGTGCTAGAGCGGCCGGCGACCAACAGAGCCCCGGAGTTTGACCGACCAGAGGAGTCTGTGGATGCATGAGTAGTGAATAGCGGTGAAAACGGAGAACACAGAACAGCGAGGGCGCAGTCACGATAGTGCTATATCAAAATGAGAGAGCTGAGAAAAGCGCGATTCCTGTTAGCGGGTGATGACAGGCGCACACGCGCACACACACGGGGTGCTGCTGCTGCCACTAACAATTAGAGCAGCCAAACACGCGGCTCCGCGGTTTGTTTAAACGGCAGTTAGACACAGTTGGCTGGCGGCGAGGATGCTGGCGGTGACGGTGGTTTTTAATAATTTCAAGCGCGCGTGCGGGGACGCAGACCACCACCAGCCGGGTTATTAGTTGTAGTCGTTGGCTCTAGGAGGGGGGAGGAAGGGGGTGGGCGGGAGTAGGCGTTAAGTTTGTGAGCGTGTAAACGGCGGTTGTGCGGGTAGCGTCGACCTGCGCGAATGGCAGGCGTAGATGCACGAGCACGCGCGCGAATGATGAGCACAGGCTGCACGAATCCACCAAACGAATTTACACGGGGTGCGCACGTATGTACGCAATCCAGACGCACGCGCAGTGGCGGCGGTTGTATAGACAGGCCGAAATCGATATCATCGCGTGCGTGCGTGCGTGGGTGTACGCGCAGCACGTTATCGAGGTAGATGTTGATGTGGCATGCACGCACGCAGGCCAGTGGCGGGTTTCGCGTCTATGTGCTGTCAAGTCTGGCAGTGCGCGAGCGCGCACGCGCCTTCGACAAACGGTGCGGGAAGGGGGGGGAGGGGAACGTGAGGGGTACACGCGGACGCAAACAAAAACGGATATCAAGTAAGTACACACACACACACACACACACAAACACACTGACGCACACGGGCAGGGTGCAGGGAACCGGTGGGGCTGATTGAACCAGATCATTCGGGTGACACGGCCCCACCGGAGCATCGGCGAATCCTGAAGATAAACATTGAGAATGAAAGAAGCCGGTGAATTTGTAAATGTGAAGTCTGGAAGGTATGCAAACACACGGCGAGAGGGAGAGACTAAAACCACGACACATTTGAAAATCATACCAAAAGTGTCAATCCAGTCCCGTTAGACAGCTTGACTGACCTAGACAGAAGTGTGATATCAGAGCACGCATCCTAAACCGGTTGGTTATGCAACGCAAAAAAACGCAACCGGTGTGAATTTGGCACAAAACTCGAGAAAGAGGCTCCTCCTGTAACATGTTTGTGAGTAGAGTAGGCTTATTTACTGAATGTCCCCCGGCCCCATGGGTCACAGCAGTAGCGTACAGGTACCACGGGAAATACAAGTTACCATATAGCTTCTTCAAAATTCACTTGTCTTATTGCTTGCCGCCAAGCCTGTCGACTGCCCCCCCCCCCTACACGTGATCATTCATTGCTCGTTGGTGTCCTAACTGTTAATAAATCTCAGATCCGAGGTTGATCACGGCGAAAGACCGAATCGAATCTCTGGTGCGGCGTCCCGAAAACAGCAGCAGTGGCAAGGAGTTTGAGGACTGTTCACGGGTAGGGTTCAAGAGTGCGGGCGCTAGGTATCAGACAGCACTAGGCTACACAGACGTGGTAAATTGCCTGAAACTGCACAACAAGTTGGCTAGCGCATTTTTCACTACCAAAACGCCCTATGGAGGCTAGGAGAACAAAAAAACCTAGGGTAAGAGGTCACAACAGAACTCACATGCAGACGTACAGACTGAGGAGTCGCGTTTGAGTTCTTTTTGTTTACATCTCCGCGCTTGAGAATAGCCTCAATTTGGTGCGGTGGAGGGTGGTAGTATTTGCAGTTGGTATGGCGACAGTCACTTCGCTAAAAAAAAGCCGGAGGAAGAGGAGGAACAGGGGAAATTTAGGTGTGTACAAAAATTAGAAAGATGTCACGAGATTCTGAAAGTGTGACGCACGAGAGAGCAGTCGAAACCCACCTTGCCACCTAGTCATCAATTATGGGGTTGGTAACAATTGGGAGATGGCACCCAAATAAATCCGTGACCTAGAATACCTTTAACAGTGGACTCAAACGCCTTCAGGCTATATCAACGGTTGCAGGCCTACTTTCACGCACTACTTGCACTTTCCCCGACGGCCTAACATGGGCTGGCCGAACGAAGATCGCAGGAGGTTACATGGACGATGGTCGCTGTTACCCAACTTTCCCCATCATTACACACGTACACCTGAATATGCGGCATACATTCGCATTATGGCAGTTAATTACAAAACAAAATCACTTTTAAATAGGATAAGTCTGCACAACATGGGACAAGAACGATACTGTACTTCGTCTATGTGAGCCCACACAGCTCGATCACATAAAAGGCCTCCCTCGTGGAGTTTCCTTTTCAGTCACTCCAGTATGCCTCAATGGCATCGGTGTGCCGTCCGGTGGTAGGGTCCTTGAAGTCCTTTGAGTGGTTAACAGAGCAATGTAGATAACCTTCTGAGGGAAGACGATTATACGCCTTCCACTCGTCTGTTACCACTGTACTGCCTTTGGCGACCCATTTTGTAATAACGGAACGGAGAGCGGGCCAACTTCGATCATTTATCTGTTCAAATAAGGCTTTCCGTTGGCTAGTATCGTACATCCCGACCAGCCACCACCCATAAAACTCTTATTACCACCTGTCCCGTAAGACAGGCTGCTTTGGTTAGGCAGATTATTTTGGGTGCCATCTCCCGATTGTTACCATGGGGTTTGCGGCCGGAAACAGTCATCAGGTATTCGAAGGTAGTCTGTGCTTTAGATGGCAAACATTCAGTGTGCAAATTCCCGAACTAGGGGAAGAATGAAACTGGTTGTTCTTTAAGGTCTAGGCTTCAGCGAGTTCCAAGACTAAAAACCGCTCAAATGATGAAATGATCTAAGAGGAGACAGCATATGAATGGTCCCTCGTAATCTGTTAATAGTGCGTAATATCAAGCTGAAAAGACGGTAACCGCACTTCAACTGGTGAGGACATAAGGACACTTCTCGTTTTCCGATACAAATCAACCATATGTTGCGCACGTAGAGCCTATCAAAATTACTAGGTCCTAAGGCCCAGTGCTTCAAGAGGTGATGTGAAGTCTAACCCGTCAAGTGTTTACCAACTTGGCAATGTTTCCGGTATGATTTGAGTGTAGCACAAGTTGCTGGTGGCGTAGCTTTATTCAACTGCAAGTCCTGACGGGCATTGAAGCATATAGAGGAAGTGGGCAACGAAGATCTGTCGGAGTTAATGGTCAGACATGGGACCTAATCTCGTGTCCGACGACGTACACCGCGTGACCCACAGCAAGGTGAGGTAGGCACGATGACTTGCGCATGAAGTACTCTATAATGAGGGTAGGCTTGCGCAGCATCTACCGCACTCTCTCCTCACCCACCTGAGCCCGGTATCAAGACATAGCCATGATGATCGGATGCGGGAGAAGGCGCAGGTGGCTGGCACGACCGGACCCATGCCTAGACCTACCGCCACCAGCCTCTGGTCAAAAACAAACACTTGATCAGGATTTTAACTAACAATAACAGCACCACAATGGGTCAGAAAGGCGACGAGGATGACTGGACAGGCATGCTCATGACCTGTATATCCAACGGAGCGCAAACGCATCTATTGGCAGGGAACCAGGCAGCATAAAACTGCCAGCGCACACCTGGCTGTGAGGGCCATGGTTTGCTGGTCCTAACATAGCAGACGTTTACACCCCAACCCCAACCCTTCTAACGCTAATTCCGACTCCCTAGAATCTGGGGAAAGATCATCCGTAGTAAGGAGGGAGGTCCATATTTCCGTGCCCAATCGCCTTAATAAGTGTAGGTCTGCTATCAGAGCATACGGCGAATTATCACTATGAAGAAAGCGTATAGGTGCCAGCGGGGAGGGGCTGATAGGCGAGCTTGCGGCGGTTTCAAAAAACCAGACGTGAAGAATAAACTTTAATTTTGCGTCAGCAATCCTCCCTAGGGATCTACTGCTTTCACGTTTGGCAGGACATAAAGCGATGGTCGCGTGATGGCCTACCTGTCCACTTGTTTATGACTTGCTAACCAAAGCACCCAGCTCGTGTTCGTCGAGAACGACTAGAAAGACGCGATATAGTGGGATAGCCCAGATTCGTTTGGCATGATTTGGAAAGATCCGAAGGCCTTGGTAGGACTCGAACCCACAACAGCAAGGGTAGGGCGGCGTGAGTATAACCAACGCTCTAACCACCTGAGCTACGGGGCTCCATCGGGAGCCGTGAGTTCAGTCAAACGTGGATCAAGTTACTCACCCAGCCTGCCGCAACGCCGCCAACCAACCTACTGATAGACCAGAGTGATGTCAAGTGCCATCTCAAGGTTCGTATTGATGAGATGGCGTTGCTCAAACTGCAGGTGGCCAAAATAGCGAAAGGGACGTGGATAAACGCCGCAATGTTAGGGATTCACGAGTTCAGTAAGAGTGGGCTGAGGATCACAAGCGTCGAACTATGCATGCGTAAGTGCAGGTAATTGAGAAGGCAGCGGGTTCCGAACGTACTACTGCGGCGTATGTGCACACACTCACAGGTATGTCAGGAGTGAAACACATCTTTCACACTTGTAAGAAAATTAGTCTGACACTTTCAGCGACCTTTCATGTTCTCTCAGTACAATGTAGGTGGGGTTCGGAGCCTTAATCAGAAGGAATCTTGCATGCACATGGCGCGGGACTGGGTTTGCCGGTAAAGGCATCACATCGCAATGGCAGTGCACTGGATTTGGCATTTTCGCATATCAAAGTGTCTCCATGGTGCTTATCAAGCGAGCTGGGGGTCGACAGAATGTGCAAATTGTGACCTTGTGCTTCTCCTTTGCTGACGCAACAGGTCCACTAAACCTCACAAAAAGTACCAAAACTCCCGGCGGTCGGAGCGAGACCTGGTACTGAGCCTATTATTCAATAAAAACCATAAAGCATGCACGTCAAGAGCGACAAGAAATCGGGACGGCGTACCCTCTGGTGGGTTTCTAAGGGGGGGGGGATGTTTTGTGCACCAGCGAGAAGTATTGTACGCTGACAGTGATACAGATAAAATGTCGGTGTGGCGGCGACGCCGACAGCCCAGTTTGGCTTGACGAATTTCACTGATGTGAAGATGTGGGCTACTTCACATCACACTTTCTCCTATATGAAGATGGTTCCAATAAAGGTAACAGATAAAACAATCAGGACTCAATCCAAGCCCTCCCCAGGGGCAAGTTTTGACAGAACAGGTAGCGGCACTGCAACTGGACTAGGCAGTCCGCACACGGTTCTGTCGCCCTCCGGGCGAGCCTGGCCTTAGGTGCCCCGAAAATGCTACTTCTAGGGCTGACAGGCTCATTATACCCCAATGTTAGGGGGCGCTCACCGATGGCTCTTACGGAACTCACTCGTTCCGTTGTGTCGTAAGAACGATGGGTGAGTGCCCCCTACGATTGTATATTCCCGATCGAAACCGACAGGGCAACGGGCTCGTGGCCCAGCGGTTAGAGGCGTGGACTTCGAACTAACAGGTCGCGAGTTCGCGCCTCGGGTGTTCCACACTTCGTGGTTGGGTATGACTGGCTGATGACGGCTAATAAGCCAGCAATGGCCATTCCAGTCTCCCTTGCCTTTACCGGTAGTAAAATACTGACAATTCCGCCCTGTACTCGGGCCAGATCAATGAAGGTCATCCTCCCGTCACCCTAAATGTCTTTACTACGCAGATTGGGGATAGGTGGTATCAATCGACGAATCGTTCTTTGGTTGCGAAAGAAACTGTCAATTCCCTAGTGCCCACGGCACAGTGGTGATTTGTGATGCCTCTAACAGAAAAGTATGGGGTTTTGGTTTGCGTGTCTTACAAGAGGACATTACCACAAATGCAGATCGAGTCCTATCACAAAATCGTAAGTTCCTCCCAGGTAGTAAGCAAGCCATCCATGATGCATGTGTCGCACGGCATGATAAGTGGAATGGTCTTGTTTGCCAGAATACCTGCCATCGGGCCCTGCCATACCAATTTGGCCGTGACAACGCTAAGCTACCGAAGTCATAAAAAATAGCTACTATAACTGTAAATGTAACTATATCTGTAACTATAAATGTGTCCTGTTCATTCAGCTGGTCTTTTGAGACAGTTTTTATTCTTCCGCGGTTACTGTGCGTCTGAATACGTGGGGCTCTACTTCACAGAAAGGCGGTGCCCTAAAAAGCACGGAAGGGATAGACTGGGAACAGGTCCGAAATATCTTTTGGCTTTAAGTGGCTGACGTAATCAACGAATAAGCTGTTGATACGGTCTCTGAATGCAACAATTTGTTTTAACAGTTTGGAGCTATTGTTTAAAAATAAAAGTAGTTCCATATGTAGAAATGCATCACCGCTCAGAAACGTCTGACAAACTGACTAGGTCGCACCCCGGCGGAAATCCGAAGAGGTTGCTGAAGTAGCGAAGATAGTTTCATTGAAAGATAAATGCATATGACATTTGCTTCGACCTCCTCCATCCTGAGGGGAGAATGTAAACTGATACGAGATCATCATTGTTTTATAAAGCTGCACCAAAGTCTTGACACTGTGTTAGCGTTGGTAATGCTTGTACGACCACAGTAAAAATCAGTCGGAGCCGAAAGAGCTCTAGGATGGCATTATGACCCCAGACTCAATTGCCTCCCCCCTCCCCCCCCCTCTAACTGCCATCGTAAAGTGCTCACCTTCATAAAGTCAAAGCAGACCGTCACGTGGTCCTGGTCCACTCTAACGTTAGGTGGAGGGTGGGCCAGTGGACAGGCGTCGGCTCCAAAGGGACAGTGGTCGGTTCCTGCGCCTCCGACTTCACTGCCATCGCCAGTCCCCTCCTCTTGTTTTACGTTACCCGCGGCTGAAGATGAGCGAGCAAAGGCCTGACAAACACGTAGTTTCAGCCACTGAGAGTCGCGGACGGCGATAATCGGTGTGGCCGGGTAGCCCGGTGTGGCTAACTTTTGTCCGGGTAGCGCGGTTAGTGGTGATGGCCGAACGGCTGGAGCGAAGGGACTGGTGGAGATTCGAGACATGAGGGTGGAGAAGGCTGGATCATTTTTGTTGGTGGGGCATTGATAGTTCTCAGATGGGAAGAAGGTGGTAAGGGCACTGGGTGTGGATGACTGCACCATTTCAGTGGAACAACTGTTCGGACCCGTTGCAGGCGAGAGAGAGCCATTGAGGGGGGCAGACATGAGGGGGTTAGACGGAGGTGCACAGACGAAAAACGGCGTCAAGGTTTGTGTGTGACTGAAAAGAAAGAGAAAATAAAGCAGGGCAATATGACCTGTATAGCAAGTCCGTCCGTTGTGAGCCAGGACAACCCCCATTGTCCGGGGCAGGGCGCAGTGGTGGCTGGCGCGTGAATTTGATCACGATAGGGCAGACTTGCGATGTACCAACCTCTCTCTACTCCCACACTCACCATGTTCTAGTGTAGGAGCAGGCTCAAAATGACTGGAGATTGGCGCAGACATAGTGGGAGACGAGGTGGAAGCCGCACCTACGTGCAGCACACATGTGCTGATCCCTAGTTCCACGTACACAGGTCTCCGATGGGTCTTAGAGCTCGCACAAGTGAGTGCCATAAAGGTTACATTAAAATGGGGCCAATTATGTGCCGTAATAACGAGGTAATGTCGCCATAGAATAGCACTGGACTGATTAAGAGGCGCAGCCGTTTGGTCGTGTCAAAACGGTTAGTATACCATGTTTAATTTCCGAGGAAATTAATGCACCAAACTTAGAGTCAATGCTTCAAAACAAACCTTTTTAGGCTCGGTTCGAAAGTTTACATGAGAGCATTCGAGATAAAATCCGCCAGCTACTGTGGAATAACTGTGTACTATTCATAAGCTGCCGATAGCGGGTAGTATACAAGTACTGTGTGGTTTACCATACTGACAGTTAAAAGCCGCTGCATGACGCACCTGCGAGTGGTTCGGCTCATCATTGGCCTTCGCAGCGCTCCCCATGTGCTCCAGTTTCAGTGCTGTCCTGTTTAATTGTCGAGGAAATTAATGCGCAAACTCGGAGTAAATCCTTCAAAACAAAGCTTTTGTCTGTTCGGAAGCTTAGATATGAATGCTCGGGTTGAAATATGTCCAACCTGCCCGTGTTAATTCTAAACAATCTTCACTACTACCATTTACCAGTAGGCATGTAATTAAGCATTGCTGTCCTTTCCCGGGGTGAGCAAAGGCTGGCTGGTGAATCCAGAACTTGACGACCGTCTTGCAATTTCCTAGCTCAAGACACTACAACTACAACTACCCACGTAAGGCTTTCCCACAGCCTTGGGACAATCGCTGGCGCGGACGCTCAAAACGGCGGGTGAGTCCAACAGCTAACGTTGGCCTTCTCACTGTCACTCGGGAAGTACTTTCATAATATGGAACATTAAAGATTTGATTAAGTTTTAAAGTCTCATCGCGGTACGCACTTTGGTGATTAACGACTTTAAACACTCAACGGCGGAAGGGCAGTTTAGAAGGCTTGAAGGACAGCAGACAGTTATGGGAAGACGGAGCGAAAGCAGGCGGTCAAAACTCTGCTGCTGTCCAAAGCTGCAAAAAGGGGATCCACGCGACAATTACATATAGAATATCGCAGTATTTGACAGAGTAACCGAAAGAATACTAGAAATTCTATTGACGTCGCAAGACTCCACAATCGAGTGAGTAAGCTGCCAAAGGCTTGAGCTTCATATGGGCTTCCTAAGGGCTCAGTGGGCTCAAGCGTAAAGTCGTCTACACCTCTCATCACTGGTCAAAACTAATTGACTAGGGGTAGGCTGCTATGGTAGTTTGAGCTAGGCGAAATGCTCTGCGCGACGGTCTTCGACGGTGGAGAATGAAACGTTAAATGATCGACTGCTGGTGATAAAACACCCAGCTGCAGGCTGCGGGCTGTAATGGCTGACAATGCTGTGAACATGAGTCGGCAGGACGCATTCTGGCTATATTTGGTAAAATTTTATGCAAGGTAAAAAGGTAAATAATGTTTTGTGGTACATTGACTCCAATGTAATCTGATACTCCCTGGAAATAAGATGTGTTTGACCAATGTACACATTCCCGGCCGTCATTGCCATTGTCGGCTTGCCAACGGCACAAAACCAGCTACCTATATTCTAGTGAGGAGTTTCGTCAACCTTCCCTGACAACACTGACATCTCAAAAAACCATAGCAATTTGGTTAAGTGTCCAGAACGACCTCAGTTGGGTGTATGCTGCGACCTGCTACTCAAGCCAGATTGATAGTACCACTGAGTGCCTCATAGCTCGAAGAGGTCGTTCCACAATGTCCACACCAGGCGCACGGATCTCTGCGCCCCCTCTCTCCCCCACCCTCTAAAGTCGTGTCTAACGAAGCATCCACGCTCTGACCACGGTTTCGACTGGTGGTGGACTAAACCACCCATGAGTTTCACCCTACTAAACTTAATTACGTTCAGTCAGTACGGTGAAACAAGGTGCATTGATGACAGACACTGATGTCAAATCAATCAATGTGTAAAGTCCCAGCGTCAGTCGTCTTGACGCAGTCTTACCACTGAACTACGATGGAACTGGGGTGAGAAGACGGCCGAGGCTACACATGCAGTCGAAGCGCCACACCAATACTCGGCCCTTCCCTAGATAAAAGTCAGCAGGTTCCAGAGTTCCCCTTCTAGGATACGCCAGGTGACGAATGACTCGACGCGAAAGCAGGGCGCGCTCCGAAGGGGGTGTGATTTCGGCGCCGTTCCGTGCTCGAGTGCAAAAACCAGTCCACACTTCGCAAACCAGGCTACATCACTACGAGTTTCAGGACAGTGTTGGTCAAAAGAGCATCCCTGGCGCATGAGGCCTGGAAGCTGGAAGTGCAGATAATGCAGTCACACGACGCACCGTCCATTCGGCACAGACGGCTGAGGGGACAGTTTTTGTCATAAAGCCCATACACTCAGCCCGTTTTCGGTACCTTGCACAGCATAAGCATTCACCTAGTATGCTGAAATTAAGTTGGAAAACAGCAAACAGCCGAGGAATGATTAAATTAACTATCGATGAGAGGATGGAACTGGCAGTTCGGCTTAAGGAATGCGGTCGAGGCTCTAGTGGGACTGCTCGAAAGTTCAATTCCAGACATTTGGGCGGGATATCAGCGGCTAGCCAATCACATAGGAAAGTGGGGCGAAAATTCTAGAAAAGAGGCATTGTTTTCTACCTAGTGAGGATTGGTGGATCACGCTGTTCGAAGGACGACGTGAGTGCCAATGCGGTGCAAAAGAAGGAGCGTTTCGCAGCTTACCGTACAGAATACCATCGGAGCCGCTCCACTGGCTCATTTTCTGGAGCCCATCAGTCAACCGCGGCAACCGAGCTAGTCTGTGTGCATATCGCTGACGCACGGCCACCCCCCTCTGGCCTGATATGGGGTGTCCAGCCGGGCACCCACAGACAGGCGCGCCTTCTCGTGCGCGTCGGCCGGCGTGGCCATGAGCCTTGGAGCCTCGTGGCCGTGCAACCCCCGACTCTCGGCCCATGGACCAACCAATCACATGTCCAACACTCAACCAATCACGTTCTCAGGCAAACACGAACATGCCAGACACATGCAGACAACCCCATTACTGACGCCCTCCCGAACGGACGCCTTGTTCTGACCCACAAGCAAACTGCCGACTCACGGTATTCTGCCCTACGTGCGGTTCTCGATCATACCAAGCTGTCCGACGGCAGGAACTTCGGTTCGACTCTGCGAACCGGCGGGATGAGTCCTGCTCATAGTTTTTATCAGTAAGAGACACCCAGGGGACCGCCTTCACCAATGAAGTAAAACTTTTTCCATATAGAATGATTAAGAAGCCCGTTTTTAATACCCGAAACTCCCGTTGCTTCGATCCTAGTCGTAGGAGGAATGATCCAAAAGTTAAGATTTGGGCTGGCATTACAGGAGTAAAAGCGATTGGGTCATCTTTCTAAATCAAAATGCGGTTACTGTCAAAATTAACTCTTGCAACAAGTGATTCCTGGGTCAGAAAGCCTTGAATGGGGACGTCCCATACTATGCCCCTACTGTGTGTGCCATTGCACCAATGAGGTCTTCGAAGGTCGACGAGGAACCCGCCAGGTGGCAGCCTGGGCTGCCTGATCTTAGTCCATACGACTGCTTCCTTTGGAGCTACTCTAAAATGCAGGCTTTACAAATACAGAAGCAGGTTGGAGAATTACGTCTAGTCACTACGAACACTGCCTGTCGCGTTCCCGGTGTTGCTTAGGAAGTTGTCTTGTGAACAAAATCATGGGCAATAGTTATAGCATCTCAATGAATTCCACTTCACCGGTACAGATCTGTGTTCTCGTCCGACTAACGAGTGGTTGAACGGATGGCAACAACTGCACTCCATGTGACCGCAGTCAACAATCTGGTTAGTGGACGAGTATTCCCCAAGAGGACCAAAGCACATGCCGGAATACGCGTGTATGCGCCCACACACGCATAGGCTTCGGTGCGTGCGTTGAAATCCTGGGTAGGAGACTTTTGGGACATATGTTAGTCTGAAAACGGTTTTAAGGATCAGGCCACACCAATGCAGGTCGGCCATTTTCTAGACAGGGAGGAAAAGCAATCGACACGGCGATCAGGAGGGTGGCAGGGTTTTAATTTGGTTTCCTCTGCGAGGTAAACTGGGCTAGTCCGACGGGAGAATAGAACGCTTTCCACGCGCACATGCCTGACAACTGCCGTTTGGCTGGCGGAAGTTTAACAGTGAAATCCGTGGGGCGTGAAATTGGTCCAGTTGTGCCGAACTGAGCTGCGAACGCAAGCGAAACGCGGCAAGCAAGTGCCTTCATAATAAGGTCGATCGTAGATCCAGGTCGTACCTGGGTGCTCTACTAATTCAACTTCCGTCTACCCAGTGCGTCCACAGGTCGACTTAACTCAGGCCAGGAAAGGGAGATCGTTCCTCAGGTGGATTTCCTTACACCCATCGAGCACCAAGTCTCCGCCGTGCTCTGACGTGTTAAAATTCGTTAAGTTCAGTCTTTCTCCCAACTGAGGGTTCGGTTGGACTCCTCAGTGTGGCCATTTCGAATCACTAAAGTCGGATTCCTATACGGGTAGGGCCCCTCCAGACCATGGAGCAATGTCACATGTACTACGGGAATGTTGGCGATTTGTGTTTTAAGCGTGGGTCTTTCAAGACAGGAAACGGGAAAGTCTGAAGTAGATGAGATATGAATTGTATTTGCGCCGTGTTCTGGTTTTACTGTGCTAAAAGGTGCCACGATAAACTCGCGCAAATTAAGAAATTCCCAGAATGGTAGTAATTGAGGTTTTTAAGGTGACCTAAGTATGAAACGAGTTATAAATCGCATTTGCACCAACCGCCTTTTCTTAGTATGCTAAATAAAGGCCGAATCCCCGTCATAATAGGTGCAGGGGCTAGCACCTGTAGTATGGGTAAGCATGGATTCAGCCAGTGCGCCCACCTCTAGTCGCCTTGGCTTTGTTTTCCAGTTGACGTTGTTCGAGTATATAGAAGACCCAGGATGCGATCTGCGTAACTGCGTATCGGCGAAGATAGCCGGCGTTCCCTTTATTTCTGCCACTTAAATATTTCCCACTTTTGCTCATCGCTCGCATTCTTTCTGCCGTCAGCGCGTCTCCACGGCCCCGACTTGCAGTTGCCCCAAACGCTGCACTCCCCGACGGTTCGACCGTTGTTGCCGACGATGTCCACCGTGAGAGCAGGGACGGCGACCTGTGTGTGAATTAGTTTATAGTGATAGTAGACTTGCACAGCATCTGCCGCACTCTCTCCTGCTCCCTCACCTGGACCCGGTTTCAAAACATGGTCAAGAAGACCGGAGACGGGTGAGGGCGCAGGTACGCCCCCCACCGGTAGTCTGGCAGACATAACGGGACCACTTACCACTTCAGATGGGTCACCCCTGTGCACGTAGCATCATATTCCAATATAGTTACTTATCATAATATCGATTCTATCGGCTCCAAACCCTTTTTCCTACTATGACCATACACGGATGTTTGGTGTGGAGTTTAACGACTCCGTTCAGGGCTCCCATAACTGGAAAACTGGGCAGAGTGCTTTATTGGACCGCGTGTGTTGTCCTCAATGTCTTCGGTCACTAGAAACTGCGGCGTGTGAGGTGGGGGCGATTGTGTTGTAAGGTCAGCGCGCCTGGGAGCGTTTGCGACAAAGACCAGCCCTCGAGATAGCTGCTGGTAACCCGGTGCGCCAACGCGTGGCTGCTTAGTTCCGGCAAGGAAAGAGTGAAACCGACGCTCAGACTTCACCATACCAATCCAATGCTAAGTTTCTCCCGTGCCTCGTTTGGAATAGCTCCTTAGCGAGGCTATTTTAAACACTCACCTACTTGAGATCCTAGACCAGCCCATATGCTCAGGAACATGTACCTATGGTACGTGTAGGTATTAACCCAGCCAGTGCGCGCACCTCCAGTCATCTTGGTTCTGCCATGTCATTTGAATATGTTGTGTGAGAGATGCAAACTAGGCAAGGGTCGCGCAAGTCTTCCCCACCAGACGAATCCACATTTGGGTCACCACTGTGCTCTAGTCTAGCTGCTGACTGTCCGACATGTCCACGGATGGCGGATAATGGGACGGCTTTCTGAGGTTAGTCATGAGCCGGCACTGGCAAATGAGCCGTCGCGGACCGGCAGTGACAGTGCTACCAATGCACGGAGGACTGAGGCCTAGAATTCTGATTGTCTCGTAGAATACTGCAAATCCCGTGGGGAGCAATGTGGCATGGCGACTATGAGTCGTCAATGAGCAAGTTTGCTTGCCGCCGCCGCTTGGTGGATAGGTTTTTGGGCTAGGTGAGACAAACTTTGAGAGGACCCCTCCCCCTGCACTCGTAATTCCTAAACAGCCTCGTGAAAATGTCTGATCCAAGCATTAGGATCCACGCCATGGCATCCACGGAAGCCGACGCGCTGCATAAACTTCGTCGAGGTGTGCTGGCGAATAGTATGCGAGCTGGGCTACTCTGAATCGACAAAAAACTCTCAGTATTGAATGCTAAAGTGCCCGAACGCTCCTGGACCCTGGTACCCAAAGTCTGACGGCGCGCAGTCCCCATCAGCACAAGATGGGTGTTTTCTGAAGCCTAAAGTCAGAATCCCTGACACAGAATCAAGAGAAATTAAGATCCTAGGAATAAAATCCTCCCTTACCCACAGCGGCCTACACGGCTTTTCCCATGAACAAGCTGTGGCGATCGCCTTCTCACGACATGCGAACCATGAACTACCGGTGTGGGTACCAGTCAATGACGACTGGCTTACGCACGACTGAAGTGTCACTTTACGAGCACTCCTGTTGTCTCCGTGTACTTACCAACACCGGGAATCGACCAGCGCGATAAGGGAGTCTTCCATTTGCAGCTGCAAAAATTGGTTAAGACTCCCTCACCGTGATTTGCTAATTGTTGCTGGGGCATGGAAGGGTCAGATTGGGCCAAGCGACTACCCAGTCACTTTTTCGGCCGCCTTCTGCTTGGGATCTGGTGGAATGATGTTGGACTTTGCTAACGACAACTGACTACTTATCATCAAATGCGTGCTTCCAGCATCGCCACAACCATCTGCTGACCTGCTGTTCATTCAAACGATGGCCGTACGGTCACTCAAACTGACTACAGTCTTGTCAGTTCAATTTTTGTTGCAGGGCTCGTGATATCAGATCGATACATGGTGTTGAAACTGGCAATGCCTATGGGTCGGGCGATGTTCTCGTTTGCACACACCCGTAAGTTCACCTCTCCTCTGCACCCAAATCGTCACATGCAAGACGCACTATTGTCGTAAAACTACAATCCAGCGTACACTAAGCAGAAGAATTCCGTTGCAGATGGTCATCGCCGAAGTCTTCATTCCGCCAGGCGGCTGATGAAGTTCTTGGACTGACTCAGCGGCGCCGCACCGACTGGATCAACGGAAGAACCTTACAGCTGTCTGAACAGACAGTTAAATCTAACTTCTGCAATGATTTTTTTTCTTATTTTGTTTAATTTCTAAGGAAATTGATGCGCGGACTTGGATCAGAACTTCCCAGACTAGGTCCGAAAGTTTATATGAATATTTAAGCTGAAATCCATCAGCTAATGCGGAATAACCGCGTAATATTCACAAACTGCCGACAGGCAGTCAGTAGTATACAACCATGTAATTATTTACCATGTTGACAGCACAGGTGCTTGCCAAAAGCGCAGACACGGGTGTTTCGCCGATCTTGTGCCGCTGCCTGACGCAACTTAGGAAGGTTTGCTTCATCAGTATGTGCCCCGCGTTCCTTAAGTTTTCTTCCACAGACTTCGGGAAATGAAGACAGTGTCGTCTAGAGCTCACAGCAAAACCTGCTGGGCTGGAACAGTAACGTCCATGAGGCAAACCTCGAGAGTTGGTGACACTCGAAAGCTACCAAATTATTCGTAAAGTAATTAGTAAGCCCCTCGGAGTGAATGACGGCTTTATTGTCGACAACTCGGGCAGGCCGATAGAAGGGAACGGGCGAGTTCCAGGAAGCAGTCCAGATGATTGAGTAGAGTAAAAATCCGAAACGTCAGGTCAATGCATTTGTTCCAGTGATCGAATCTTCGTCTTCTGAACTCGGACAGGGTCGGGCACTGGCATAAGCACCACGAGCACCTTCTCAGCTCCGATGACCAGCCTATCATCACTCGCTAACCCTTGCTGCAGACTTCTGCCATCCTATGACCCATAGTATCATTGCTATCGGCAACCAACGACCGTGTGGTTTGTTAAATTTGCCGAAGCGTTCGACTCCGTCCGTCGTGAATCCCCGGAGGGTGAACGGAAATAGATGGTATACTGTCAAAAATCATCATAATGACCAGGTCCTAATATCGCTTCACCACTGCATTAGTCCCCGTTCAACAATCTCCGCAAAAGTTCGATAATCGATTTGGGCCTCGACAAGGTCGAATCCTTTCGCCAATTCTGATTATACACGTCAATGACTCGATTCTCGGGTCTCTGAATATCATGATGGTGTCTGAATTTCACTCGGGCGCCGGCTCACTTTGGTGATCTGCAGTCTATGATGTCACGAGTGAACGGGGTCGCTAGATCGGTCGGTTTATCCATAAAGGCTGGGAAGACTAAAGTGTTTTCAAGCTGCATCCCTCACCGGGAGAGGGCACCCCTCGGGATTGATGGCTGTCAACATGAAGAAGCAGACAGTTTTAAATACCTCGGGCTGAGGCTGCTGCCTAATGGACAGAGTAAGGACGATATTGTCTCCCGAATTGATGCTGCCCGCTGGGTTTTCTCAAGCCTTCGGAAATGCCTATGGGTCCGATGTGACTCCTTCATTGCAACTAAGATTCGCGTGTACCGTACATCTGTCTGGTCTGTCCTTCTCTACGATTGTGAATGCTGGGTTTTGCGCATTTACGAGCGAAAACCGGAGGTATTTGGTCACCACTGCTTGAGGACCATCCTTCGAGTGAAGTTCACCGACTTCGTCTCAAATGAGATAGTCCGCGCTCGCTGCGACAACATCGCGAGGATAACTCAGGCCATCCAAGAAAGACGACTGAGGTGGTTCGGGCATGTTCTCGTCGTACACCTCAGGAATTCAGTGTTGCTGCCCTCAATCCGGCACCATTGCCTCATTGAAGTCGTCGAAGAAGGGGTCAGTTCAAAACCTGGCTCGACACAGTTCGCAAGACATGGAGGTGGTTCTTGGACCTTCGGTATTCGATCTCCGTCGTTGGCAAAAAATGGGTTGAACTGCCCAGATCTGCTGCCACGGACCGTCACGCGTGGCAAGGTACAGTTCGTGACATCATCGAGGCCAGCTAGATCAGGCATGATCGCAGCCGTATCAAGTACAAGTACTCAATTGTTGGAGAAAAGTAGGTCGGGCGTTCAGAATCTGCTGCCAAAAATCATCACGCTTGGCGATACAATGCGCAACATCATGGCCGACTAGAACATACATAATCACAATCGTACCAAATATATATAGGTCTGCCAGTCCTAATGGACTCGGTAAACATGCAGAGCGAAATCAAAACCACTTTTGTCAAAAGGACTGAAGTTCCACTCTCTGTTGTTTTTTGCTGACTGGTTGCAAGCACGGTTCGTTGGAAAGGTGTACGTAAAAGGTGCCGACACTTTCACCTGCTCCAGAAAGTGATACACATGTACCAGCTCCAGTAGACACACACCAGATTAGGAATCGCCGGCCGCACGAACTCCGGTGTGCTTTTCCGGTCAGTTAGGTTAGTTGCTCTACGAATATGCCTGCGGCCAATTTCGAGCCTGTGTGTCGACATGATCTGTCTGATGTCAAAAAGCAGGCCGATGTCCGCAACAACGCTGCGCATGTGACTGGGGCATTTGGCTCCGGTAAACGGTGTCACAAAGTGAAACAGTATCTACGGTCAGGGGTCTGAAATTGGCAAGTCGCGAGTAAGACAGTAATTTACAGTGCACCAGAAAAGTAGGGATGATGTGCTCGAACAAGAAGATACAAGTGGCTAGGTTGGTTTGGTTTTCTGACTTCTAGTGAATCACCTTAACCACTAAGATGTCCTTTCCGGCGGGGAGTGAAAAACATCAGTCCAATTGCATGGTATTTTGATGCAAAGGGTTGGCTGGTGATGACTACCCCTGGACCCCCTGTCTTTCTGTTAAACACTTCATTATCTCCTTGAAACTAGGGCCTCTGGTCGTGGGTTAGAGCCCTGGTCCTATAAACCAGAGGGAGACGGCTTTAGAATTGAGCGAGCCCCAGGACAAAAAATTCACCCTAATGCCGATCTCAGGTCATCTTGAAGGGAGCGTTAACCATTACAATGCAGACTTTGCCGTATTGTGGTCCTTCTAATACATGGAAATATGTATTTGCAGACTGGTAGACTACTGAGCCTACATACGTCACATAACTGCATAATTTTTCTATTATTGTGCAGCAAGCAGTCGGAGTATGGATGGGGTCATTTCGTCGTAGACTTAAAGTGAGACGAGTTCAGAGGCCAGGTTACGTAATGTCGCGCGCTAGCGCTAAACTCTGGTCCTGACGTAAAAGTTTGCTATAGCCTCAACGTCCTTGTCGCCCGAAGAAAGTTTTACGTCACACCGTTCGATGACACAAAGACCGGAGCCTTAGGGATACATGGATGACTGCTCAGATAGGCTGTTTCACTCAATATAATCAACAATTAGACACTGGGTGTATGTGAGCGCTTTGAGAAGACTGATACTAAGTCTGACAGCAGCAAATAGCGCTTGAGTGGATCCTCCTATTGGATGGAGGCAGCATGTCGTAGGCTTACACCAATATGTACAGACTCCATAAAGGTTCGATTGTGGAGTGATTAAATGTTTGAATCAGAAATACTACTTAGCACGGGTTGGCTGGGAGACACGTGTGATCTGGTAACATTTGGTCGCAAAAGAGTGGTTATCCAGTTGACCTGGGTTTAAAGAGTTGCGCGGGTTCACCCTGGGCGACTAAGTCAGAATGCGTCTGCGAACCATGCTTCGGCAAACCGCCACCTTTGCGGCCTAGGGTATAAATATCGGTCAGAACAAATAACAGTTTAGCCGGCTCCAGAGTTCATGACACCAGGGACTACTAATTCCAGTGTCTCGCAATCTTTGGCTGGGTCCTCTGTTATTAATGTTCGATTTGAGTTCCGTCCCCGAACACCGTAAGATTGTCGGGTCCTGTAATCTCTCCAGGTCTGACCTTATAGAATCTGTCCACTTTCTAACTTAACTCCCTTCCCCCCTCCCCCCGGTGGTTGTGTTAAGACGGAAAGGGATTCGAAGAAGCGGTGCTGCGGATTGCCTCCCCTTCGGGCGAATGTAGCGCGTTGTCTAATGGACAGAGTAAGGACGACATTGTCTCCCGAATCGATGCTGCCCGCTGCGTTTTCTCAAGCCTTCGGAAATGCCTATGGAACCGACGTGACCTCTCCAGCGCCACTAAGATTCGCGTGTACCGTGCATCTGTCTGGTCTGCCCTCCTCTACGGTTGTGAATGCTGGGCCTTGCGCGTGGAGGACGGGCGAAAACTGGAGGTATTTCATCACCACTGCTTGAGGACCATCCTTCGAGTGAACTACACCGAGACAGTCCGCGCTCGCTGCGACAACATCGCAAGGATAACTCAGGCCATCCAAGAAAGACGACTGAAGTGGTTCGGGCATGTTCTTCGTCGTCCACCTCAGGAGCTCAGTGTTATTGCCCTCGATCCGGCGCCGTTGCCCCATTGGAGGCGCGGAAGAGGGGGTCAGTTCAAAACCTGGCTCGACACAGTTCGTCAAGACATGGAGGTGGTTCTTGGACCTTCGGTATTCGGTCTACGTCGTTGGCGAAGGGAATGGGTTGAGCTGTCCAGATCTGCTGCCGCGGATCATCACGCGTGGAGAGGTACAGTTCGGGACATCATCGAGGTCGGCTAGACCAGGCATGATCGCAGCCGTATAAAGTACAAGTAAGTACAAGTTGCCGAGACATCGGGGACGGCGACTCTTTGTCGCATCGCCAGCTGAAACCATTCGCGATCGGTATCCACGATCGCGATGTCGTAAATGCGCTGGAAGTACTGGCTACAGAACAGCTGACTCGTCTTTACAGGCCGAGTTGCTCAGACATTGTGCAGAACCGTCTTGACAGTCGTGCGAATATTTCTTTTGTTGAATGGCGCTGCAACGCCAAGCGAATGGGGTTACCGTCAACGTCGTTCTTCTCCGCAGCATCGGGTATGCAAGTGGTATTTAACTGCCTGCAGGTGGATACGGTCGCGCTTGCGCGGGGCCGCATTCAGGACTGACCGTAATTTATGTGCCCTCAGGCCTTGAGCGGATTTTTGTTAGCCTAACGTGTGCGGAAAGTGTTATGTGCCACGCAGTGGCACATCTCATTGCTAAGGCTTTTCGGTCGGCATCCGTGCCTACTGGGGAGGCTTCTGGGACAAAAATCGATAGTTAGAACTGTATTCGCATGGCGTTAAACATTCACATCCAAACCCATCATTAGATACAGCAACAATAAAGAGTAGCAGGTGTATAGGGAGTGTGGTGGAAAGGCAGCCACACCGTTTCCAACGACGACATCAGCATCGCGACCACCAACATCCATGAAGTCGCAGCAATTAACGACTTGGCTACGGGCAATTAGGCCATTATCGCATCAGGCTCAACTATCTGCGGTTAATGCTGTGGCGCCAATTTCGATAGGTGGGCAGTGGCTGCAACTCTTGTGCCTCCATTACCCCTTCTACTGCTGCCTATGATGATGGGTCCTAGTATGAAACGTCGGGTGGATAAAATTATTGTCCCAGCGTCCGAGGTTTCTCCTCAACTGTTTCTTGGAAACTGCCCCTTCGCTTATATCAACAAACTAATAGATGTGACAGTTCTTGCACTCACCCTGATGTCTGAACTTGATGCGACGACTGCTTGGTTGGTGAGATAAGTACCCGGAATTTTGTTTTCCGGTAGGGTCGTTGGAAGCTATGTTAATCCGCGCGCTCCCCGTGGGACTGAGTACTCTGTTTGAACAGTCCTAGGACTAATAGGTAAGGATGTTGTTGCGGCTGTTGATAGACTGTGAGCCAGAGAACCATGACACAGGCAACTGGCGGCTCGTGCGGGCCACTCCGCACAACAATTACGACGTGATGTGGTCGACTCCGTCGAACGCTCCACGGGTCGAAAATGGATGCTACTCCTCCTAGCTGTTGATGCGTGTTCAGCCATTCGTGCCAGATGTAGTCCACCAGTTTATACAACGAAGCGACTGCTCATAAGTACACTAGGTCCACTGACCGGCTTTAGACGAAGTCCGCCGTAGCAGCGAGTCTTCGACTTGGTTATTAGGCACTCGAGGAGTTGCCTCCGGTTTGCGTCTAACCCCGACTCCTAGCGACAGGTTTTGTACGTGATTTGGCCCTCCTGACTGCGCCTCTGAAATAACTTCATTGGGGGCTAGAGTGATTCGAGAAAGGACACTTTTCGACAACCGCTGCAGCGTAACTAGTGGTGACTCAGTTAACACCGGCGTATGTATGTGTCGTTGCTTACGATGGACGAACTATCGTAACATTTCTGGTTCGAAGAATGTTAGTTAGAAGCCGTGCGAATCTCGTTAACTCCCAACCAATTCCCGTGCAAGCAAATACTGCTGCACTTGGAGTAGATGATGGTCTTTGTCTATTTCGGCCGCCGAGACATCACTGTATGATTGAATGTGTAGCCAAGGTGGAGGACAGTTAACCATTTTATAATGAATCTGCTAAACAGTGGGATCCTGGTGAGGATGGTGGGTGAGTGGGTGGGTTGGTCGTTCTCCAGATATGCACCCAGATTTCCGGTGAAATCCGGACGAAATAACTTCCTTGTGTATCGTTCGGTGGCAACTATACACGTTGTGATTGCTGTCGCAAACCCCGTTGCTGGGTCGAGAGTGAATCCCTGATCAGACAGACTCTACAAATAACGCTTACAGTCATCACCTTCAGATCCACATCCTGCACTGGTTCATGAAAACTTAATCGCCCAGTAATGAGTCTAAAGTACTAATTAATGGGGAATATCGATGAAATTACTCGTGAAGAGTCGAGTTGTATCTTTGCGAGACTGCAACACAAAACCGTGCTCTTTTTGCGGCTACCCTCAGTCTCCCCAGATTGGAAATCGATTTACATTTACACGTTGGCCTGCGGCAGCGTGTCGAATGTACTTTTCGCAAATGACACATTCGACCTGCTCAGTAGGCTATATAGACTACTAATATGGCCTGATGAAAATATGGTATATGGCTACTTCTGAGATAGTGGGAGGGGTGCTTCTGCGGTTGCGATGTCTCCTGTCTGCCGTCAACATTGTTCTAAATGGTTTACTGTTTACATAACCCAGTACAAGATGCCGGTTGGTAAAATATGACTGGCCGGATAAGGTCACAGTGAACTGTATCCCTTCAGTGCGGAATTAGAAATTAGGCCAGCAACCGGAGGCGACAAATTGAAACGTAATGGTTTTTCGTGAACCATCCTTGATGTTCGCAGATTGCGAAATTACGACAGATAGACAGTTTGATTTTCCCACCTTATACAAGGCATCGTGAACGGGGGGTGAACCATGAGTCAGACTGATCTACGGAACAAGAACTCGCAACCTGGTTGTCCACACCACATCCCGCAGGACCTGACAGTGATCGTGGTGTTGCTCCCCACAGTTTGGGGGAAGAGGTGATGTCTCTTCAAACTCCGCGCGCGAGTCTTCGGTCCTGCACCCGGACGGTTTCCTCTTGTGTTTTTTTTAGCAGGCAGTCTGGTCTCCCTGAAGTTGACAGATTTGCCTGTTCCTAGACTAAACACTAGGCGAATTTTTGGGCATCTAGTGTTTAAAGTTACGTGTACCACTGCAGATGCATGTCTTCCAAGTCAGGGTAGAAACTTAAACTGTAAAATGTTGACGCGATCATAACGAGGAGATCGGAACGAACAACGATAGTCTGTCCCAATGTTCCCCTTAGCAGTGCAACAAACATTTGACCAGGTGGAACAAACGGCTGATTAGTTGCCCTAGTTTTATTGAGAATAACGGAGCCGTGCGTAACATTCAACAGTGGTTTTGGTGGAAATGCATGAAGCGACTGATGAAAATTAAGCAACAGACTCACATCATGCCGGGCGCCAACAGCCATGCGATCTGATGAATGGCCTGCTCCCTAGTGGTGGCCACGGCGGCCAGCCAAGGTCACGCGAGGCCGTCTCTCTCCCCCAATGCTGACTCGCGCCCGGCTGGCGTCACGTCGTAAACACGGCAGCTGCGTTATTCTCGCCGGTCGTCGTGACAGAACGAGAGCGAGAGTGCGTGCACGCCAGTCTGGGCCCAGTCAGCGCGCGCGCGCGTTCATGCATAATGCCTGCTTGTGCGCATGTGCAGTGGCCTAGGCAGCTGATTGGCTGAGGAGGGCCAAGCTAACTGGCGAATGGGTCGCTGCGTTGTCGCGGCTTCATGGCAATGAGGCCTCCTCAGGCCCCCTAGCGGGGCAGTTTCTTTTCTCCCGAATCGTTCAGTGTCGGGAGGCATTTTTTCACAGTCTGCACGGGGGAATTGGCATACTGGTGACCAGAAAAGGTTTCCCATTGATAGTTCATACTCTGTCGTCTATCATTTGAGCATTCATTGCCGAGCTCGGTTAAACATCATGTCAATAGGGCGAATTAGTTCTGGCCACCGCAAGCGCCTACTTAATGTGAAGCAAGTGTAGGATGTCGGTCTAAGAAGGAAATGAATGTTCCTCCACCGGAAACTTAATACAAGATTGGACCTCGACGCTCAGTGTGTCGGTCCAGGTTGAAAGCTTAGGTTTTTTAACATCTGAGATTGAGGTTCCGCTGGCTGATGACGATTAGTAAGGCATAAGTGGCTATTATGGTGTATCCCATTGTTGTTTTTGCTGTTGCTTTTAACAACTTTCAGAAATAAAACAACCCCAAGCTAATCTGTCAGGAATAGATTGCCCAATCGGTAAGATATGTTTATATAGCCTTACCTGATGGACACAATACTGTTGTGATTAGGGGTTAGGACAACTATTTCTCAACCGCCCACAGTAAAACCACGCATTCCTAATGGCTTTTCTTTTGCATACAACCGCTTGACTTCGTTGTCTGTGCGTTTCTCAGCCCCACCTGCAAAAACCCCTATTACCATCGGTCCCGTATTACAGGTGGCTGGGGTTTGTTTACCTCAGGTGCAGCTAAATAGCGATATCTGACCGTCAAACCCAACGTACATACGGAGGTGAATATGATTTAAAAGTAAGCCCACTGAGTTGGTTGCATTTTCATCACGGGTAATCATTAATACAGATGTAGGATTCATTTTTGAATACTCTTTGAATTGACATTCTTGCACTGCATGGCTTTTGAATGTGTCAACTAACTAAGCCCGCAGTTACGCGATGCCTATCAGGTTTCAGTGTCGGTAGACGACTGTGGATAGTGCCTCGTGGGTGTTGGTAGTCCAGTCAAACTCTCCCTGTCCTAGATCTCTGTGAAAAACCAGTGAGCACCACTGTGTCCACAGCAAATAATAAGAATATTAGTCTTAAACACGGACGTTCGAAATGAAATGTCCCGGTCAACCTCGAAGTGATGTTGTCAGGTGTGCCGGAAGCTAGTCGGTCAGGAGGGCTACACACTAGTCAACGCCGAAGGACTGTCCAAGTGCCGGATCGGAACTTATAACAGGGCAATAATTAACTTGTAAAATAGGCAGTTCGTGATATGTTCTGGTGACGCTCTCAAGTGGCAGATTAAATTTATGGACGAAGTCGAATAAATAAAGTGTATTCATCCGAATATCTAACATCTGGATTTGAAAAGTCGGTCCACAAGCAGGAATAAAAACTCATAAACCGACAAAGACAGCAGTAAGAGGTATAGTGCAAACTGTAGTGTTGGTAGACTGCAATATTTATCGCCAGCAAAGAGACTAATCGTCAAGGCATTTTGAGCGCCTCATTTCTGATAGGCTTCTACCTGTTATAGGGAGTAAAAGATTGCGGGCCGTATGACTAGATAACGCTCCTAATTTAATCTAATACGCTAAGAGTGCGTAATCTACAAATTAGTTTTAAAAATTACCTCTATCAACACGAGACATCGTTTCAAGGGAGAAAGATAGATTCAGTGCAAAGGATTGCAGAAGATGCTCAATTGCCCCTTAAATGGGGTGCGCCATCATAACAACTTCTCATCATGCGAATAACTGTTGTTTGTGGCATGCGTTAGTTGGGCTGTATTGAACGTGTCTGTGGTACTTTCTAGATGAAGGTCCATGCTAATCCGGTCACTGCGCCCGAACTCAGCCCTCTCCCCAGTGTACCTGACTCGAACAGGCCGCTGGTACACGAGAGAGGGAGTGATATTAATGCTGGTCCAGTCCAAACAAAGCCCTCAATTACTTCACTATAAAACAATGTGAAGCGCTAAAAGTCGTGGATTGGAAGGTTTTTAAGTGACGAGGTAATTCGACCCTCATCTGGACACGAAAATAAGTACCCCCGGTACTAGACGCAGCCCTCTGCCAAATTCCCGGGAAGTACTTATTCCTGTGGCCCAACTTTAGCCTCAACCCTCAGAGCCCTAGTTTTGACTCCAACACTATCCTCGACACTAACCTCCCCCTGAAATTTGGCGTAAGTCCACCTGCAGTACGGGAGAGGGTATTTATAACCGTGCCCAACCGGTAGAAGTCTTTCAAACAAGTGTGCGGGCATCTACGTACTGCCTTCATTTATTTTTTTCCGTTCCCATCTCAGTTCCTTTGACCTGCCACTTATCCAACCGCCTTCCTTCTTATAACTGTGATGCTCTCCAAAGTTGCTGCACTAGCTCCCACACTGTCCTCAATACTGACCTTAGATCACCTGCCAAAAGGATGACGCTTACTTTCAGATCCTAAAAGATCGCTCGGATTATGTTTTGGCATCGCCATCGGGAAACTGTCCTACGCTTTATTGGGCAAGTCTTCTGCGAGCTTCCAATTTTAGGGCATCACGGTAGCATGCCCTCAGCTCTCCTGACACCTTCACGCTGTCTAAACGGCTCAGAATTTAAATCCGGCCTCATTTGGTCAGGATAAATCCAAACAGTTGGCAACAACGGTGTTTTGTTTACTCAGAAAATGCAACAAGTCATTCCCATGATATTTGCAAGTACTGAAATGTTAAACGATATCAACAGTAAAAGCATGTTAAATAACAGGTAAATCAGATGCTCACTGTGTTTGCGTATATCCGCGAGTGCAGTGTCGTTTAAAGCGACAGTCGGGCGGCAAGTTCGCTCGGGGGGGGGCTTGATCCAAGAGTGCATGTCATTATCGATTTTTCACGACGGCATATGACGTTGAGCGGTCAGTGCTATCGGGAGCTGTTGATTCGACGCAGAAGGGGTGACCGATCACGCAAACACCAATACGCACGCAGCGTTAACTGTTGTTCGGCTCAGACGTGAACTCGGTGGTCAACCTGGCGTCCGCGGGGCTGGGGGTGGGCCCGTCGTCCGCTCACCGAATCGACTGCCCGTAAGGACACGGGCAGTCGATGAATGAAGCCGGATTAATCTAGTCAGAAAACGTGTTCGGGTCACAAACAGGCGGGAGGGAGGCTGTCATGCTATGCGCACAAAGCGCGCTAGGAGGACAGTCACGAGTCGATCACAAATATCTGTCCACGCAATAATTCAGACGGAGCGAGATGAGCCCCAAAACACTGACACTTAAATTGGTTCTGACCAATCAGTCTTATGTTATTGGAGTGTCTGACGTCAATATCTCATTCTCCATCTAAAATGTCGATTACAAAAGACTCTCTTGTGTTTGTTACACGTCCTTTTCCCACAGGACGGACACGCAAATTGGCCTTCACAGAAGACATTAAGGGAACTACTGAACCATCGTCTACCTGCTGGTACGTTTGCGAGCTGTCTTTTGAACATAGGGTTTGCAGATACTCTCATTAGCGACGATAAGACATCGTAATAGGATTCATACGAAAGTATATTATCTATGGAGATATAAATAAGACTCCCAGGATAGTCATGTTCTACAGAAGCCGAAAAAGGATTCCGAATCACCGGGACGGGGATTCTATTCGCCTGAGTCCTAGAGCTTGTACGAGAGTCCATCGCCAAGGACATGAGAGGCAACGGCAGATGGACAATCGGTCAGCATCTGGGGTAGATTGTCTGGATATGGTTTTCAAGGCTTGATGGGCAGACTGAGGATCAGCGTGGCTGTTCAGTGAGTTCTCATCAGAGTTTCTGGTTTTTATTAGTTCCCGTCGTGTCTTTCTGGCGGTTCGACCGGTCATTTTGTGGAATTGCATTAGAAGCCTCGACCAAGAGTCCGTGAAGAAGTGACCACTTATGATAACCAACCTACTGCTTGTGCTCACTCAGTCGTTATCTCAACCTTCGTTAAATTTGACCTGTGTAATTCGGAGCACAACCCAGGCATGGAACTCGATAGACAAGACCACGTTGTTCACTCTATTTGACTTTGCGCTTTTGCCTCAGCTTGATAAGTGACACCGGCATCCACATGGATGCGGAGGAACAAGACTCCCTGTGTTCTTTCTTCCTGAGTAATGCAACGACTTTCAATTTCTTTGAAGGGTGTATTGGCGCAGCTGCGTCCGTTTGCTACCGGTCGCTCGGCTGTACACTCATGTTTTAATTTCGTCGCGTGGTGTTTGTCTGGAGAGGACATAGAGCAAGGGAAGTTCTTCTTCTTCTTCTTCTTCTTCCTCGGTAGGTAGAATGTCAAGGGGAAGTGCGTTGAGATGATAACGGAATTAGTCGCTGAACGGGCCTTCGCCGATCAGATCACGGGACATGCTCGTCCCACTGAGCATTCAAGCTCGATCTAGGATCGTGCAGACGGACGCATGATATTTTGACCGTTGTATCCGACGACGTCCGCTGTGGGCTCCACAGCAAGGTTAAACAGGCACGATGACTTGCGGGTGGATAACTTTAAAATGAGAGCAGACTTGCGCAGCATCTGCCGCACTCTTTCCCTCTCCCCACCTTGAGCGGGTGTCAAGACATAGTCAAGAAGGCCGGAGGCGGGAGAGGGCGCAAGTGGATAACACGGCCGAACCCACATCGTGACGCTGCACTCCACACCCCCTGTTTCACAACAAACACTTGACCAGAATTTCGACCAAAAACTACAACAGAAAGGACGTGGATGACTGAGCAGCCACGAAGAAAGTGACACGATCGCTGGGGCAATAGCTTTATCCGCCTGACGTTTCGGATTCTTGATCGAACCCATCATCAGAGAAAAAAGCGGGTACCCGTACCCAGGCGAAGTAGGCCCTCACACCGGCCATAGGAAATTCTTCATAGTCCGTTATAAAAGTCTGTTATCTCCTCCGTATAATGGATCTGCTCTCTCTCTCTCTCTCTCTCTCTCTCTC
>CACRXP010000005.1:2028278-2075906 GCA_902702965.1 Spirometra erinaceieuropaei
CTACTACTACTACTACTACTACTACTACTACTACTACTACTACTACTACTACTACTACTACTACTACTACTACTACTACTACTACTACTACTACTACTACTACTACTACTACTACTACTACTACTACTACTACTACTACCACCACTACTACTACTACCGCGATGAGCAGTGGTTACTTGCTTTTAAATTGGATCGCAATGAGGACGACTTGCGTAACACTCACCTTGTGGGTATCTAACGTGTCCCCTCGGTTGTATGCCTGTAGCAAGCATAAAAAAGTAAGACTCGTGCGATTATATCTTCGGGTAGATAGAGCATTCACGCATTCACACCACGCCAATTCAGAGCTCCTTACCAAATCTCCCAGAGGATGTAGCCACACACGACCGCTGATCAATGGCAGGCGTCTACCGCGCGAGTTAAGCAGACGACACGGGCACATTCCCTGCCACAGGCTAAATGCCTCAATACAAGACTCCGTCTGTAGCGCACACCATGATCGCATGAATTGACTACCAAAGTGTTGCACACAGAATAAATCCCTCCTACTGGCGTCCTCTCCCTTTCCTCTTCCTAAGGGAGACTTGGACCTGGGATTGAGATCGTTAGAGTACGTCCACGATTCCAATGACCCAACTGAGGGCGAGGCAAAGCCCACCGGAGATGAGCTGGTGCACAGTGACCGACCTGTCACAAAACCGTCGTCTACGGGTGCCCCAACACGGCGGGCTCCTTCCCCACGACTGAGTCGGATTTTTCGCAACTTCACAAGCCTTGGAGGGATTCAGTAGTTGCAGTTTCCTGGTTTGGTCCCTCTTCGAAACGGTCACCGAATGCTGAACAGCAGATGAGGCCTGGTGTCATAATGACCACCTCATACAGCTAGGTCTTTACTGCGAGCGTCAATCAATAAGAAAGGCCAGGCTCTTCCCGTGCGCCCCATCCATCCGCAAATGACTGAGTGACAACTAGGGGGTGAACTCTAAAGCCGTGGGGCAGCGCCAAATTATGAGCGTTCAATCATACCCCCTCCCGCCCCCACTTATCGACTGGCAGCATTTGAAGTTTGACCAGCTGCGAGGGGTCTAGTCCGACAGGCAGGAAGGCACACAGCCAATCGTGGCTGACATAGAGCGGTCTAGAAACACCGGAGTCTATCCATCGAGTCATCTGGTGAGAGCTGTCTGATGAAAACTAATTGAGACGGCTTCTAGGAGGGGCTAGTCTACTTTCGTTTTGGTTGAAATAGTCCTCTTAGGTTAGAAACTGAGGAGGGCAGTCATCAGCTCTCACGGGTTTTGAAATCCCCAAACACTCTCCCCCTCTCCTCCTTCCCGCGAAGTGGGAGACATTCGGTCTAACACATGGCTCTGGCATTGCCTCTTCAGTGGATTTGCGGCCCGACAGAGGGTCACATGCTCGCGATCCCTATCATCAGAGAGCACGCAGATGCTTAACTGTGAGCCATTTCACTGTGAATAAATCCTCAGCATACCTCGACGAAAACTGGCTGAAGGGGAAGGTGCCGATGAAGTCTTAAATTTGAGGTGTTGCCGACCTTTGGTCTAGCCTCTACACCATATGTCCCGTTAGCACGCGAATAAGTCTGCGTTCATAGTGTTTATTTTGTTGGGGGGGGGGGAGGGGGAGGGGGAAGGGACAGGGGGAGGGGGAAGACTGCCTGAAGGTGACAATAATTAGTTCGAAAAAGCTACACCACCAGTCTTCTCTGTATTCGTTGGCCAACACATGATATGAGGAGAATACGTTTAGAAAGCCAACTCAGCAGCTGCTCATGCACACCCAACGGGTACGCTGTGACCATCCGACACTCGCAACACCCTCTAACAGGCCATGTAAATTAGACAAACTCAGCAAATACAGTGTCTTTTTGGTTTCTTTCCTTGCACACAGTTACTAAAGTACTGCTAAATTGGCCAGTCAACGTTTTTTGCGATCTCACTTAAAGCAACATTAGGTGTTGTATCGGACTTTTTGGAGAACGTGGATTGGCTTATTAACTCTCCCCTAGTTTTCATGATAACAGTATCCAAATCCTCATTGGTGTAACTACTTCTTACAAGGTGGAACACACACCCTCACCATCTTCCCTCGCACGTTGCCCGCCAGATCCTTGTAGAATGCCAAAACTATCATTGTCCCGTTAAGTGAAGGCACATACATATGTGTGGAAAAAACTGCTGTCTTTGTACTCCGTTAAGGCTATTAATCAAACTCTGCCATCCCTCAGCCGTGTTCCCTGCCCAGGGGTATGGGGGAGAGAGGGAGAGGAAGGGACTTTGCACAGAACTTGATTAAGATTAACAACCCACGCCTTCGGTAGACAAGACAAACAGTCTGGAATGATGTTCGCATGCCGCCGATTTAGACGGCCTGCGACGACCGTGCCCGGATAGTCTGACGGTAAGTGAAACCAGCCGGAATTGTGGGCCTGGGGCAAGAATCTCGTATGGCGCGGTAAAATGATCCTTAAACAGGGGGAGGTATGGCTAAACACCTTGACGTTTGGTGAGGACCCGGAAGTGGCTGCCTGTGTTTTCTCTTTCACATACTACACACACGCACGCACTTATTTTGCGCTGAATGACACTTCCGACGCGGGGGGATTGTTAAATTTTCAGTAAGTAATGGAACCCCAAACCTAATGGCCCAAGGACGAGCGGGTAAAAAGTCGAACCAGAGCAAGTTATCACGCAGAAAGTCGCATGACAGTCAAAATGGGTAGTTAGACCCCCGATTTCTGCATTTCCAACTCCTGAAACGTCAAAAACGTGTGGAGAATGGAATGACTGACTTTAAAGACTCTGGAGTTCTATAGAGGATATACAGGAGGCCGCGGATGATTGAATGGGACAACTTTACAGTCATTAGACCGGCACAACAGGGTGAGACAAATACCGCAAAATATGATCAGCACTAACCTGGCCGGTACTGTCGCAGAACCATAGCATAAACTAGGAAGGAAAAAATATATTGAAGATAGGACGGTCGACAACTTGGAGGCTCCCAAATCAGAAGGTGAGAGAGACGATTAAGTGGACAAGGCCTACTCAGACGATGAGATATACACGCAGTTCAACAGCAGTAGCAGTCGGCTTTCTTACTAGGCAAGTGTCAGCCTGAGTGTGTGTGCTCGAACTTCGCCCGGCCGCGGCCAATCGGTGAAAAGGGAAATATCGATCGTAATCACGGTGTCGGAACCGGCGATTGAATCACACGCGTAGACGGACCCAAGGCGGCATGGGTAAGCGGCGGGGCTGACAATCGTTGAAACGGCCCGCTACAGATACAACACCAGCCCCAGATTTGACAGGTTGACTGAATGATGTAGCGCAAACAGATTGTAAGAATGCGTCCGGGAGATCCCGATCCTCATCCAGGCAAAAGATCTGAAAGGTTGGCCTGGCAGATGGGATTCGAAAAGATGATCTAATCGAACTGGTTTCCTATCGACAGCTTGATCATAGTGCGCAAACCTTGGCCCATTTGGACAGAGCGAGACTACTTGGCATTACAGATACGAAAGCTAAGCCGATGGGACGGGGGTGGATAGGTTAGCGGATGATTCGACTCGCCGGACTCCCGTCTTTTAAATACAAGGATTTTATAGTGTGTCCGACCCCGAGTTATGCTTCTTCGCTTACAGCCACTGAGTTCGACCGTCCTGTGTTGTGCTTGAACACTAGCCGGGCTCCGTGAAATCAAGTCGAAATTTTCCACTTTGTGCATTCAACAGACCCCTCAGATGCTACCTACACAGAAGCCCTGGTGAAGGGTGAGCAAATAACAGAAAGAGAGAGAGAGAGAGAGAGAGAGAGAGAGAGAGAGAGAGAGAGAGAGAGTAGTAACAAAAACCTGTTTTAACCCAGCTTCACTAAGGATCATTCGGATGTCGCTAATCACAATGTCCACTGGATGTCCCACAACATGGCCGTCGCGGGCCGGCGACTTGCGCGTGGTTTGGTCTATCGTGATAACAGACTTGCGCAGAATCCTCCACACTCTCTCACCCTCCTGGATGCGGTGGCAAAACAAAGTCAAGACGGCTTGAGGCAGACGCCGGGGGAGTGGTTGATAAGACCAAACAGCCCGCCTAAGCATACCACGCATGATTTAGTGGGCACAAAATTTACCATTTTATCACAAAAACGAGGGGAGCAACTCAGATCCCACACGCATGAGAGTGCATAGAGGCCATATAGAGAAGTATCCATCGCGTCTGCATCTCAGTCCCCCAGCCAGCCACCTTACGTACCCACGAAAGTTCGACACTTTTAACGACGATGTCCACCGTGTGATCCACAGCGAGGTGGAACAGGCACGGTGACTTGCGCGTGAGTTAGTTTATAGTGATAGCAGACTTTCGAAGCATCTACCGCACTCTCTCCTTCTCCCACGCCTAGACCCGGTGTCAAGACAATGTCAAGAAGACCGGGGAGGGCGTAGGCGGGCGGTGCGGCCGAGCCCGCACCTTGGTGCTCTACTCTACACCCCCCGGTCCACACAACAAGTGACCGGGATTTTAACCCAAAAATAAAGGTGGGTCAGAATGAGAAGGATGATACAAGTCACTGGGCAACCGTGCGCGTGACCTGTATTCTCAGCGGTAGCCTAAGCGCATCTACGCGTAGGAAATGAGATACCGGGGCGCTGCCAGAACATATCATGCTGCTGACTGCTGACGGCGTGTTAAAGTCACACCCTATTTCACTAACGAAGACTGGAATTAAGTAAATTTGGTCGGTCGGGAAATAAATTCTACTCCAACATCTGAAGGTGGCAAGACTGCAAGCGGACGATGATTTTCCAGCCTTTTTTAGCTTAAGTCTGGAAATGAGGAGAGAGTGGGCAACTACAGTAGGTGAGCTAACTCATGAAGTGTCAATCGAAATTCCGGAATGCGTTTTCGTTTCAAAAAGATTAATTAAGTTGGGTTTTAAAACCAAGCATCATGCAGCATAATTCTATAACAATTCAGCTACCTCAGGATGCCGGTTTTCGAACGAACTTCTTTTCGGCTGCATTCAGAAACTGCAGTCTGTGAAAATGACTACTTAAGTAGCATGCACTTTCTCATTGATTTTCGATGACCCTAAAAGTCAAATTATATTTCATGGAAAACATGCATAAAAACATTCATTTTTTTTTCTCATTCGGTAGAAAATTACGTCTTCTTCCAATTTTATACGCGAAGAAAGGGTATAATTTAGTTTTAAGAAAGTTTCTAATTGTGAGATTTTTTAATACCGTGAAATGGCTGTTCATAAAACTTCATGTCTCTGCATTTAGTAGAGTTGCTTGCAAAGTTAACAATAGGGCTCAAATCCACTGCCAAGTCTTATGAACCCCCATACGATCTCCTCTGAATACCGTAGAGAAATTTACGATTTTCCGTACGCGGAAAATATACGGCTTGTACTTTGGAAACCCTGAATGCAAGTGTAACGGCAGGTCGAGTTCAAAATTATTCGGAGATTGGAAAAGTTTTTTAAAACCGAATTTAAACCTTTCTTCGAGTATAAAATTGAAAGAAGACGTAATTTTCTACCGAAGGAGCAAGGGAATGAATATTTTTATGCATGTTATTCATGAAATATAATGGAATTTTTAAGGGCATCGAAAATCAATGAGAACAATGCATGCTACTTATGTAGTCATTTTTCACAGAGTGTAGCCCCTGCATGCGGCCGAAAAGAAGTTTGTTTGGAAGCCGGCACCCTAAGGTAGCTGAATTAAGATAGAATGATGCTGCATGATGACTGGTTTTACAACCCTACTCAATTAATATTCTCGAAACGAAAACGCATTTCGGAATTTTGGTTGACATTTCATGAGTTGGCCCACCTACTGTACCAGGCTACGAGGGTTATGGTTTGCTGAACCATGGCATAGCAGACGTTCACAACCCTTAAACCCGCTCATCCATATAACTCGAAATGCGTCAACAATGTATAAGTCGGTGGTCTTAGGGCACTAACCTATAAAATGAAGGGGCCACAACGCATTTGCTCTCAACGTTCAACGGATATGATGGGAAGGTGCTAGCTTCCTAGTAACTAGTTGTGAACACAAGGCCTAAACAAGAGGATGTTCGAGAATCTTGATGTACAGCCAACAGGCTGATTGAGGAATTCACGGAGGATGATTAATTACTACTAGTGATCAGATACATCTCTGCCACAAGAAGAGACATATATGTTTAATGCGACCAAGAGCGCATATCCTAATAGACAGCAATAGCGGACAGGAAGTGAAACTTCGCCATGACCAAATGCATTAACAATGAGTACTGCGTACCCTAAAAGAAACTATAGCTAAGTGGACACTGCCCATAGCTTACAGCATGATTCGGGGACGGGCTAGCCAACCAACCGTGAATGTAAAGCTACCACATCCACACATTTTGTGGACTGACTTTGTGACATTGTGGCGACAATTCGACCGTCGCGAACGGCAACATCCACCGTGTGCTTCACGGAGTGGGTGCAGCGCCGGTGACTTGTTAAAGAATTAGCTTATAGAGAGGCCGACTTGCGCCGCATCAACTGCACTCCAACCTAACCACCCAGTAGGTTCTGACGGCAAGACAATGCCAAGACGACCGGAGGTGGGTTCGAGAGAAGTGTCTGAAAAGTCCAAACAACCGTCAACGTACGCCACACACGACCTGCTCCCACGGTACACCAAGTCTTCACAAACCGCGAGGACACCCGTTTCGACTGCATTTGTGTCCTTATCAACCGGTCACACCCTCACAGGGTGTCCGTAACTGAAGCACAATCGTGCACAACTAATCAGAACGAATGTGGTTCAACGCATGGGTCAGTAGTATTGTAGCAGCACTGAGTGGGTGGTCTGTGTGCTACTGTCACCAGGTCTGGTCCCAAGTTGTAAGGAGACGACGGAAGGCATCGCAATGAGGAGTTTATTGTGCACAGAACCCGTAGTTGTCCCCTCAGGCGGCAGTGGCCACTGGCGAAGCCAGGTCTGGTGTTGGCTGTGTCCAGTCACGCCTGAAAGTCCTTGAGGCAGTGGTGGCAGCCGCTTTTGTAGGTTCGTGGGCCAAGCTCAAGTGGTGGCCAGTCAGTGTGTGTTACAGTTGCCGAGGGGTGGCGTCCCAGTGGCTTGTTTTGCTGGTTGCAGGGGGTGGCGCGTTCAAGTGGCGCATGGGTAGCCGCGACACTGTGAGGACGCAGTTGTGTTCGAGCTGAAGTCGGTCGAGTGGCTTCAGGTCAGCGCGTCTGGAACGGCTCGCTGCAAGGGGTGAATGACCTTGAGACAGCGAGGTCTGGAACAATGACACCAGGCCCGTTATGATGGCTGGCCGTCACAGTATCAGTCAGCAGAGGTTTCACGTCATCCGTCAGACTTGCTTCGGGGTCGGTTAGGCACTTATCCACACACGAACGGATGGCTGAGGAGTAGAAGTAGACGGGGAATATTTGCCATTTTAGTCTCCCGCTAATTACTGTCGGTCGATTGCTGTTGTTGACTAGTAGGTGATGGTCTGCCCACGAGTCATTCAATCAGATTTACGGGTTGTTTCCTCGGGGAAACCAAACAGATCAGTGTGTGAATACTGCTATAGGGCATTTAAATTATTCAGTGAACTCGAGCATCCTATAGGGCGGTCAAATGCTTATGAAAAACAGTCAGTGGATGCCTGTGCAGAGAGGGAACGTTTGCGGTAAGACTCAGGGGTACACAGCATTGGTTGTCGTTGAAATAAGCATTTATTTGTAAACATACACGTGATTATTACTGATGGTGTTACAAATGGCGATGGACACGAGCAGGACACTTGACCAGATTTAGTCGGGTTGGGCATTAAAGGCCATGTTGGTGAGAACCTATGATCAAATCCAGCGTCCTTGTTGTAGAGTGCCCCCATAGAACAGCCAACAGCCTTAGTCAGGCAATCCTACAAGGGCTTCGCCATCTGCAACACGCCCGTTCACGCCTGTAAACTCACAAACAACACCATACCACTAGTCAGTACTCGCGGCGTCCGCAGTTAGCCGTGATATACTCTTTCGGCACGTGCATGTGAACTGTTCAGCTCTGCCGGTGACACTGCTCAAACCCACCTCCATTCGTCCTTCCATCGGAGCAAGGTGCGGGAAGGAAGAGGTATTGAGTGCGACGGATGCTTTGCAAGTTCCCTTCACTATAAATTAATTCACGACTGAGTCACCGGCTCAGCGACCACTGTGCGGGGCACGCTATGGACCATTTCAGTTACATTTAAAAAGCTCGGATAATCAAATTCCCGTCCACGACCTCATCTTTCTGTCCAGTGCCTTAAATGCTATTGAAACAATGTTTTCCCGGGATAAATTTGAACAAGGCAAAGGCGACAAAGCACGCAGAATTTACTGACGTCATAAATTTCGAGACCTCTCATTCAGCTGCACACGGTCATCGCATAGTTATATGACAAAGCAACGAGCCTCATTCTATAGGCGATATGTGGATGACATTTTCGCTATAGTCAAAAACCCAGGCGACGGAGAACTTCTACTCAAGGCTCTGAACAAAGCACATGCAAAGATCAAATTTACGATCGAGCATGAGAAGAATGACACACTGCCTTTCCTGGGTATTCTTGTGCGTAGGCGGGCAGATGGCTCTATTCAGAGATCCATCTATCGAAAACCCACCTGGAAAGTACAATACATGCACTTCCTCAGTTTCGTTCCAATTCAGAGAAAACGGAACTTGGTTTTGTGCCTGTTCAATAGAGCCACCAGAATTTGCTCCTCAGATAGGATCGATGACGAGCTTACTTTCCTAAAGAACGTTTTTCTTGCAAATGGTTATCCGGAGAAATTCATCGATAAATATCGCCATCCCAGACAAGAAACTCCTGAAGAAATATATGTACCTAAAAAGTCCGTGACCATCTACCTCCCCTTCAAGGGTGATAATGTGTCAAACGTGATCAAGCGACGACTTCGGTGCACTATCGAAAGGACGTATGCCGCCTCTAAATTGTTGTTCATAAGCACCACAACGGCCATCCCAGTTAGACCAGCTAAAGACATTTTGCCTATGCACGCCACATCAAACTGTATTTATGAGTTTACATGTAGTTGCGGATGCAAGTACATTGGGCTCACGCAAAGGCAGTTGGCAGCTCGGTCAGCTGAACACATGCCGAAGTGGCTGCTTAAGGCGGAAAATAAGGTACCCAGGAGCTCGATCACAAAGCACCTAGTGGACACGGGCCATACGGTGGACCCAATGGTTGCATTCAAGGTCCTGTTTCGGGCGACGACCGGGCGTCTCTTGAGCTTTGCAGAGGCCGCTGCAATACGGAGGAGGAAACCAGAACTCTGTAAGCAGCTGGACCATGTGATAAACCTGGCACTGCCATGGTAACTATCGATTATGGACGAAACCCTGTTCCCATGTGCGCCTTCTCATTTCGCCCCCACCCGCCCCCCTCTCCCCGGCATGACTGAATGCTCCCCGCACGTTGCACTCTAAATCACGCCGCACAAGTTCTCTCATACTTGGACGACTTCTCTCCCCCTTCCCCTCCCCCCTCGCCATATGCACCCGCATACTAGACCCTGCTTCAGGTTACCTATCGCGTTTTATCTCTCTAGGTCGATCGTTGATTGAACAGTTTGCCTTGTCATATAACTATGCAATGACCGTGTGCAGCTGAATGAGAGGTCTCGAAATTTATGACGTCAGTAGATTCTGCGTGCTTTGTCGCCTTTGCCTTGTTTAAATGCTATTACTGACTCCACCAGTCCGGATTTCTTGTCCACCATCCTGGCGTCGTCAAAGCGCCTGCGATGCTTATCCACCGCGGTCCTTATGGGTCAACACGGACAGGGGCGAAGGGATCGCACACCATCCTCCCTGTTTGCACTACAGTTACTGGTACTTAGAAGCATGACAGCTTTATCAGGCGACAGTATCCAGACTACACAAGGAGTCGGTAGGGTCCCGCAGACTGGATAACGCGTGCTAGATCTTGTCGAAAGCCTGAGGCATTAACCCGGGACCTTAGCTTCACTACGGTGAAGTCTGCCGTAGGAGGCAGCACCTTGATCGCGGTTCTGGGGTCACGAGAAAACTGGTTCTGTGGTCACCACACATCCACAGATCAGGGACATGTTGACAAGTTAACCGTTACCGAAGTCGGACGACGCTGCACCCTGATTGGCCTGAACGGCGCGGAGCAGTGGTGCATGTTTAGGTCACGCTAGTGGTCGACCAATCAACGATCAGCGTCAGCGCTGTAGGGTGTTTGCTAGGCTCAACAGAAGAGGCCGTTGTGGTGGGGGGGAAAGGCTGCCAGCGCCATGTCCGACCAGAGGCGCATGTCCACCAAAACAATCAGCACCCTTTGCTTGCCCAACACGGTCCCTTCGCTGACCAAAATGCCAGCCCTTGCTTTTGATACTGCCGCAAATTACATCCTAAATAAACAACGATGGTGAGTCGCATACACAAAAGGAAATCGCTACTTCTCGAACCCAACCGCAGCGCAAACACTAACATGTAACCGCGCCAAAAGGTCTTTGGTTCTAACCACATCCAGGTGTTTTGTAGAAAGGGAACCAGGGCTCGTAACCATGTAAATCAGTATTCCTAATGTAGGTGGATTTGGAGAAATTAGCAGCAGTTCCCTGCCAATAGCAGCAAAGAGACGAGTCCCACAAAACAGTCTTGAAGAAGGCGACGCGATCGTCGGGACAAGAGCTTTATTAGCCTGACGGTTCGGATTCCTGCCCGAACCCATCAGCAGAGACAAAAGCAGATACGGGTGGTTCATGCACAGGGGGCTGCAGTATTTATAGATGTAGTCGCCCTGCCACCGCATACCTACGAATATTCACGGCTCTCCGCTTCATCAGGGATCGTTTCACTTAGTGTGTTGGCTAGTTGATGGCCGACATTCGCGTCGTTAATTGCTGCAATTTCATCACGTGCTTTGGATGTTGGTGTGATAATTGCTCGACCATCTGACCCGCCGACCCTGGGGTTGGGGAAAGTGTTCACCTGTGCGCTCCCCGCGTGCCTAATTTCTCCGCCTAGGCGAAGTCTCAGCATCGAGTATGGAATGGGAAGATCCTTGCGCTTGTTAATGGACTGGGGGCCAGTAAACCATGACTCAAGCAACTCCCGACTCACGCGGTTGTCACCTCTTGCAAGAATTTCGACCTCGCCGAAATTGAATGTGTGGCCGGATTTCGTCAAATGAGCCGCAACTTGATAGCTGGCGTCATTTCTCCGCACCTTTGCAGCGTGTTCGGCCATTCTCGTTCGGAGCTGTCTTCCGGTTTTTACCGACATATTTGCTTTGTCCTCAACTGCACCAGATCCGATAAACGACTCCAGACGTTTCTTGCCGCATATTATTTACGCCTGTCAGGTGGTAGACCTACTGATAACATTGATCAGAAAGACGAAAGTCCGCATTTATCAGACACCGGCCAAATTTATTCTGCCTCCGCACGACCCCGAATTTCGGGTTCAGAAATTGAATTTTCCAGATCAAAGCAATTCAAAGCAAAATATGGGCATACACGCCAAAGTGAAGTGCAATCGACTCGTTGCCTACGGTTGCTGGCCGATCTCACAAAATTTTGACCGGACGCCTGAAATGTGCTGTCCATTAGAAAGGATTACTTGGGTAAGTGTTATAAGGCTGACTATTATGCAGCATAATCTGAATATGTTTCAGTCATACCAAGATGGCCGCCTGCGAAAATCACATTCAGTAGGAACGACGACTTATGTAGCATGATTTTTTTCACCGATTTATGATGTCCTTATAAATTAAAACGTATTTGATAGAAAGCCTGGACAAAATACCCTCTTTTGTACCCACTGGGAAGCAAATAAAGTCTTATTCAAATTTCATGCTCGAAAAAGGGTATATTTCGGTTTCAAAGACTTCTTTCAATTTCTGAATAATTTTGAACCTGCAATTGTAACTGCGTTCAGGATTTCAAAATTACATGTAAGAAAATCGTACATTTACTTACACTTCTAAGAAGACGTCGTATAGGGGTCATACAATTTGATGATGAGTGAGAACCATGTGCATACTTTATAAGCGCCCTTAATAAACGGACAGATATGATGCTTTATGGGTGGACATTCCATGATCTTAAAAGTCTCGTAATTGCGAACCTTTCTGAAACCGACATCTAGAGAAGACGTGACACTGTACCAGATGAGTATAAGAAAAAATATTTTTGCATGTTTTCTAAAAAATAAGTTTGAATTTATAGGAGCATCGAGAATCAGTAGGAAAATGCACAAGACATGAGTAGTTTTTTTACAGAGTGTTCCAAGCGATCGGAAATAAGCTTTTTCAAGTGGGACTGAAATATATTGAGATTTTGTTGGACGCTAAGAAGTCTTACAACTGCGCCTACGCAATCCTTTCCGATCGGCGACATATTCACGTCTTTTGGTTAACATTTTACGATAAAGACAAACAATTGCACTAGTGGTTATACACAATAGTACCGTCTTTCATGACGCAGCAGTTTGAATGTCGCAGAATTCGACGTCCATCGTTTACTTCAAGGAGTGAACGTAGTATTGGCGACTTGCGCGCGAGCGAGTTAGACTCACGAAGCGTCTTCCACATACCCTCCTCCCTCACCCGACATGCTCCAATGGGAGGACAGTATCAAGACAACCGGAGATGAACATGGGTACAGTGGCCGACCAAGCCAAACAACGTATCTACGCGTGCTCCGTACGTCCTGATCTCCACTCCAGATGTGTCAAGAGGGCAGCTCGGATCTCAAGATGAGCGTGAATGCTACTAAGGCCACACTAGTAAGGAGCCGTTTAAGCTTGACTTTTAGTCCTCAGAGGGACCGAGATACCCCGTCGGCTGGAAACCTTCTAATCCACGAATCATATCCCGTCGTGATAGGCAGTAGTAGTGAGGAGTCAGTGCCCCTAAGACGAGCCATGAGGTAGATTTGCTGGACCAACACGTGGGCTAGGTCGGAGTCCGGCAAGCGTTGTCATAAATTCACACCCATAACAAATGCCAACATTCGGCCCGTGGTGGCAGGCTCAGCTGCAGGTGTCGGGAGAAGACAGAAGGCACCATAATGGGGGTTTATCGTGCACAGAACCCGGAGTTGTCCTCCCAAGCGGCTGTGGCCACCGGCGAAGCCAGGGCTGGTGTTGAATGCGTTCAGTCATGCCTGAGAGTCCTTGAGGTAGTGGTGGCAGCCGCTTTTGTAGGCTTGTGGGCCAAGCTCAAGTGGTGACCAGTCAGTGTGTGTGTGTTGAATTTGCCGAGGGGTGGTGTCCCAATGGTTTAGGTTGTGCTTGCTGGGGGTGGGGTGCGTTCAAATGGCCGTATAGGCAGCTGCGGTTGTGCGGACGCAGGTATACCCGAGCTGCCGGTCGTGCGACTTCAGGTCAGCGCGCCTGGAACGGCTCACTGCAAAAGGGTGGATGACCTTGAAGCAGCGGGGTCTTAAACAATGACGCCAGACCGGTCATGATGGCTGGCCGCCACACAGGCTCACATCGCGTCAACTGGGATGCAAACCGTCCCCTCCAATTTTCCTTGTATAAAATCCGGGCCATTGTACGTTGTGGACCATGCGGCGTGATGGTACGCCTAGGTACGCCGTGCCCGCCACCTGTGTTCTCTCTCCTCCGGTCTTCTTGACTCTGTCATAAGACAGCACATGGGTGACGTGGGAGGAGAGACTGCGGTGGATGCTGCACAAGTCTGCGACCACAGAAAACTAGCTTACGCGTAAGTCATCGTTCCTGCTCCAACACTGCTGTGGAGCACAGGGTGGACGTAGTCGAAACCGACGGTCAAACTTTCAGTGAGGAATGAGCTGATTTGCTCTGGGGATGGATTCCACGGTGTCGGCCTCTGTTTCTCTCTCCAGTCGACTATCCGAGCCTGCCAATTAACGCATGATAAGACTAGATGCAGTGGATGATACGTCGTGAAGGTCTGCGTGTAAGGCATGTCACATTCGCGGTTCCCACTGGAACATCTGCGATGGCTTACTCACCACCTTCCCTGCGGTAGCCTTCACGGACGTCAGAAGCTGGTACTGGATGTCATCGAACTGTAGCAGACCTGTCCATACATACTTGCTACATTGCCTTGCTTAATTTCCGAGGAAATCAATGTGCGAACTTGGAGTAAATCCTTCGGAGCAGACCTTTTCAGGCACGGTCCAAAATTCGATATGAATATTTGAGCTGAAATCCATCAACTACTGCGGAATAACCGCGTAATATATACAGACCGTCAACAGGCAGACAGTAGTACAGGATTGTGTTATTATTTATCGCACTGACAAGACAGGTGCATATGCAGGAAAACACAAGGGGAAGGCCGGGGGACCCACTGATGAGTCGAGCCCCTCGCAGTTGCGTCAGACAGCGACAGATGATCGGCACAACGCGCGTGTCTGGGCTTCTAGCTTGAGCCTGTCTTGTCAGTACGGTAAATAATTACAAAATTCTATACCTGCTGCTTGCTAAGCCGGTTTGTTTCTCCTGAGGTCATCGTTTGGGAAGGCAGGAAGTACACTATTGCAGGTTTCAGCAACCGTCATCCATCTGACCTGTTTGTAGAATAAAACACGCTCACCCCCACGTCGGTTTATCCGTGCTTGGGGCCTCACAAGCGACTTGTCCATCGTCGTCGTCAGTCACCCACGTTTTACCCAAGGCTGAAGTGCTTCCGTACGCCAAATCCCCGCTTCCCTCATTTCTTGCAGCAGATACTTCTTTCACGTACGATTGGCGGTTCGATCGCGTCTTCTAGCTATGTGACTTTTTAGATCTCATATAGTCTATCTTACTGCACATTTTTCTGGTTGGCATCAATCACAGGGCGTCTGAAGAGTGTGGTGCAGGATCCATTACAACAGTCGAATTCCCTCTGCGTAGCAGAGGCCCGCCCTACAGTTCCAGCAGACTAAGTAGCAAGTTGGCCTTTGGGAAATATCCTTTCCCAAAGCCAGCGGACATGCCCTCATTAGTTCAGCGAGTGGAGCACCCAGGGAGGATTCTACGGATCTGGGGTTTGACGGCCTCTCTCCAGCGAACCCCTTGGTGCTTGTGCAAGTTTTCATACTCCTGACATTTTATGTTACTAAAGTTGTTTTGATCATCTTTGATACATTAAAGTTCGTGACCTATCAGATGAAAGGTCACAAACGAAAACCCTTGTAAAGCACAGACCGTCTACTCCGCGTCGACGAAAGTTGTACTGAGTCAAAGAAACGACTGCTTTTCGAAAGAAGGCATACTTTGGTTCATAAAGTATCATTTACTAGCCAAGAAATTATATATTTTATCGTAAACCATTAAATCAAAACGATGACTCTATGACTGGGCAATTATATAGGGCCTAGTACAACTGATGGCAGAGAAGGAAAATGTAATACAACGGCAAAGTAACAATAAAACAATAGAAAATACTTGGATTTTTAAGTTCTGCGATTAGTCCCTAATCAAAGATCAAACAGATTAGTGATTGAAGTTTATTTTTCAAACCTCTTGAGTCAGAAACATGACGTAGTACCTACGAATCAGAAGGAAGTCCAGTATTTCTAATCCGCGCTGGTGAATTCTTGTTACAAATAACTTGGGACAAAATCACTAAGAATCGGGCATAACAAGACGACACATCTGGAAAAAATGAAAAAATTAAGTCAAAGCAAGAAAATACTAATCCCCAAACCGGACTAAGGTTCTGATATCGTTCTACCAAATAAGAGCGTTTATGCTTAGAAAAGTAAACCAATCTTGGGTGACGACACCAATTTCAGAAGGGAGAGAAAGAGAGGCAAGGAACAACCGGAGAGAGTAGAAGCCCAACTCACAAAACGTTTTCGAAAACTGAAAGACCGAGGCTTCCTTCGTGAACAGGAGTCCGGATCACTGAAGCCCACAGGCACAAGCCCCCGAGACCATATGGATTACCAAAGGTTCACAAACCCTACCTTCCTATGTGATTAATATTAGGCATGTTCAGCTCGTCTAATCACACAATCGCAATGTGGCTGGCAGAAAGGCTCCAGCCATTTTGGCACGAAAAAATACCACATATCCTACGTGACATGTTATATCGGTTCCGTAAGAAATACGAATCTCACTGTGGAAAAGATGTTATCCTTAGATGTCTCGTCTTCTTTTAACTAGTAATCTCATGACAATGATAAAAAGATTATGTGACGAGACTGTTGGGCAGGATTTCCCAGTCGAAATGCCGATCGTAGACCTAAAAGAGCCGCCCTTACTCTGCACGTTGAAATTTTCATTCAGACTCGGTGGCCAATTTTATCACCAGGTCGAAGGCGCAGCTATGGGATCACTCCACGGACCTCTTTTAGCTGAAGTTTTCATAAGAAAACTGGAGAAGAACCAGCTCGGTCGATGTATAAAGGACCTTGAGTCCTATGCTTGCTATGTTGATAACATTTTGCTAATAGCAGGTGCAACGCTTGATGTGGATGCCCTCCTGGATTGAGTGAACCAGACTACCCAAGCGACAATTACTTTGGAAAAAGGGGAAGGAGAGTGTCTCCCCTTTCTGGATGTCCTAATTAGTAGAACGCCTGATGGAACAGTTCTTGGCGGTGGATTTCATAAGTAAACATGGACGGAGCAATGACCAAATTTCTACAGCTACGTCTTGCTAAGTCAAAAATGAAGCTTACTCCGCTGCCTAGACAACCAAACTAAGAGAAAATGCCCTCCAGGTATGCCGGACATCGAACTCGTCTTTGTACAAAATACTCCGTGGGAAAATGGCCTTCCCGACAAGTTCATCCCGAAAGATGTGGAAGAAAATTCTCCAAAAACGAATCTACCAAAGGCTAAGAAGAAGAAGAAACTATTTCACAAACGGCCATTTCGAGGGGATCTGGCAAGCGAATTTTTACAACGTCGTTTAAACTCTGCCATCGCGCGCACTTACTCAGCCGCCATGTCGAGACCCATTTTTCCAAGCATTCCGCCTCTTCGCCTTGAAAGTGGGGATAGGCTGCCCTTTCAGACCTTTCCTCAGTGTGCATCTACGCCTTCACTTGCTCCGGTGCGGCAGGTTGTATTGGTCGAACGACTAGGCGCTTATCTGAGCGAATGCTAAAGCACCAGCCTACCTGGCTAAATCAAGGCATTGAAAAGTCTATCTCTGGAGCGATTATTGCTCCCTTGGTTGACGGCGGCCACAGGCTGGACACAGCAATAGACCTTGGAATCTGCACTCCTGGAAGGACAAGTTTCATTTTGTCTACCAAAACAACAGGAAGCCTGCGAGCAAAGCCGCATTCGATGGATGTCGGCGGAACAGTCGTTTGGATGAACCGCACAATCGATAGCCGTCAGCAACTTGCAAACAGTTCTGGTAGATCTAATTTTTTGCTGCCTGAAGCAGCACCACACCATAGGGCGGGTTCTACCACACTTTCCTATGATAGTGATGTTCTTTCCGTATTCGCTTATTAGGTCATCCAAAACGGTTTGAAAAGAAATAGATTCTCTCCACCCTTCAGAATTGGACCACTTGGACTTGAAAAAGCGCAAACTTCTAAAGTAACATCCTACAAAGCATCCACTGGCAAGTTTGGGGTTCAGCCATGACTCAGTACTTTATGCCGTCAAGTTGTAGAGGTTCGAGAGGTAACTGGAGGACGCTCCTTGAAGCGAATCCAGCTAGAAGTACACGAAGGCTACCGCAAAACATACACGCTCAGTATATATCCGTGTAGAGAAAACCGGAAGGGTAAAAGCGTGACAACTTCTCTGTCAGCACGGAACAAAAGGCGGCGAAATCGTCCACATGAAGTTTGTAGCGTTCGACTTGTGCGCAATAAACGCGGCCTTTTTCTCGTTCAGATCACGAAGTAATGCAGGATGTGGCTGCTAGTCGACAGCCGCCGGCGACCAACACAATGACTCAGTCGTTAGAAAGCGACGGAGCACTTCTCCAAGTCGGATTTTGGCGGAAAGCAGGCCGTGGTAACTGCTTGGTGATCTAAAACTACAATTTTTCCGAGTCCAGGCAAAACCACCGCCTAATCTGCATGAAACGCTACCCAATAAATATCCTGCACAATCAGTCAGGCCAAATTGTCATTGGTGATAACGCTTGAACACGTGTTTAACAAAACACGCTTTGGAAAATGAATTAAATGAGTTACACACGTTTACTTCGTCCATCATGTTCAGTGGAGCATTATCCAACAAGTTTCCATTTACTATGGACTCTCAATAACTTCTTTCAGAATGTGCATTTAAAAAGGTTATCAACTCCAGCACTTCGGACGAACTCGTGTCTTGTTGGACCATAGGCGTATATCCCAAATGGCTTTTAGTCCGTTAAGAAATGGTTGCGATTCTGAATTCAGCAGTTGAAGACCAGAGTTTATGTTCTAGTGAGCTAGTAAAATAAACCGAAATTTGTTGGGAATTCAGAAAAGTTTACTTAAAAATTCTTAAACTGTTCGTGACTGCCCGGCCCTAGCCTGTCATGAGATAATCATCAGGCTTCTGCAAACTGCAGTCAACGCCACCCTTGATCTGTCTCGAAGAAAATCTGCCGGAGAAGAAGAAACGGCCCATTTGCCTTCACTTTCTGGAGTGGCTGCCGCCGAAATCCATCAGTGTGATGCTCCAAATCTACTGGTTAACAGTTTTTTCAGTACTATGACAGTCTGGCCATCGCGAATGACAACATCCACCATGTGCCCCATAGGGCGGGCGCCGGACACTGACTTGGGAGAGAATAAATTTATTGTAGGGCTGACTTTCATAGCGTCTACCCCGCTCACTCACCGGGCTCCGATGGCAAGACACTGTCAGAGTGGTCGGAGGTTGGATCGGGCACAGTGGTTACCCAGCTTAAACGGGCCGTCTACGCGTGCCGCAGCCACGACCTTCTTCCCGCAGCGTGTTCCAGGCTTCTTCAAGAGCCATTAGGATCTCACATTCATGAAAATACCACAAGGGCCACACTAACAAGTCGTCAATATGGTCTGATGCACAATCATCGGAAGAGTCGGCTTATCTCATCAAGTGGTAACCTCCCAAATCGCCAGCGTCAGCACGTCGTAATAAATACAAGCTCGCCAGATTTATTGTAGTGGAAAATGCGTTGATTTGTCGTAGGGACGGTTTTCTCAGCGTCGGTCTCATTCAATTCCCTCCTTCATGCGCCAGTCGACGATTAGAACCTGTTAAACCACTGAAAATTAGACTGACCGGCACTCTTGCAAATTAACTCACAAAAGATAGGGCAATGGAGGATAACTTTGATGCTCGTCTGCTCATCGGTGCGTGATGACCGAAATGGCTTTGATATTCAGACTGATTTGTCCATACTCGTTCGGCAATCAGGATGCATCGGTTTACTCAGAGGTGTTTTGGCAGACTCCAAATAGTTCACTTTGACCCAACCGTGAAAAACTCGGTGCCAAAACACCTCTGATGTACGTGAGCCTGGTAGTCATCTGGTGGATTCTAGATGTATTACTTAGGAAATCCTGCTTGGGCAACCAGCTTACTGCATGAGATTTGGTGGATTCCAGACGTTGCAGTAGGTTGGGCGGATAAAATTGACCCAAGTGTGATTAAACTCGCGTCGTCCGGTGGGGTTTCGTAGTTTAGATAGTTAGATGGCTATCTTAAGGCCTCCCCTTGCTGTCGTGGGTTCGAATCCCACCGAGGCACCGAGTTTTTCACGGTTGAGTCAAAGTGAAGCATTGGTTTACGTTGATTTTCTATGTCTCCGCCATTCCGGTAGCTAAAATAGATAGAGCATTCGACTGAATGACTAACTGAATCCTGGGTCTAAACTTTGACTGCTTAAGCACTTAGACTTGGGTCATCCCTAGCCGGTTACAGCTAATAAGCTGAAAATAGTTATTACAGTGCCCTTAACCTTTTTTGGTAACACTTCTCCGTAGAAATCCTTCCCCTGTCCTCAAGACGCACAGGAACATCCAGCGTTTCTGAGTATGATGTCCAGGATTCTGACGTGGAGTTTTGAGCGCAGAAATGTCCAAACTGCTGGCGAAAATAGGCAGATTGGACCCCTGCACCAAGGGTGTCGTTTGTCTGACGCGTTAAACCCATATCCGAGTCCGGCATCGGAGGCAGAAACGGGCAGAAATACACAGGGGGTACAGTTTTTTTTACAGGGATGTGCCTGCTGTACCGCTTACTGACAGTTCGAGCCTTGATGCCGAGGGTGTCCACCGCGTGCTCTATAGAGTGGGCATAGGGCCGCTTCTTGCACGTGTAAGTGGGGAAGACTTGGACAGCATCTACTACACTCTCTCCTCCTCCTCCTCCTCCTCCTCCTCCTCCTCCTCCTCCAACTGGGTCCAGTGTCCTGACAGGGTCAAGAAGGCCGGAAGCGGAGGGTGGAGCAGGTGAATGGTGCGGCATGAACCTGCACCTAGGTGTGTCAGCACACAGCTTGAGCTACACTCAAACGACCAGAATCACACACAACAAGAAGGGCGGGAGCGGCTAGAATCCCAGCCGAGTGGGAGTGCCATGAAGGTCGAATTAAGAAGGAGTCACTGCAGTTTGACTGCCAGTTCACGATGGTGTCAAGCACGTCGAATTGCTTATAGGAAGAAATTATACGCTGATAGTCGACCTCACTCTCTCTTCCCTTTTTCCAGCTCCAATCGATTGTCCGAGCCGGTCAGTTAACTGATGCTCAGGTCGGGAGATTTGGATGACATAGTTATAAAAACAACCCGTATGCGCGTGCCACACACACGATTTGGCCCCCCACAAGCAGACACAGGCATCTCGCAATGAGAGTAAGCAGTTCGGATCCCATATGTGTGAGAGTGCCATAGAGATCATATTAGGAATAAGATATTCAGGGGATGCAGTCTTTATTGGATGTACTTTCTGCATCGCTTTACACCTGTAAATTGACAGACCGGGTTTGGGTGCATAGCAAACGCATTCCGCATATACCGCATCTTCTGTGCATATGTATCTATTCGCTTCTAACTCTGGTGATGCGGTCTAGGAGTAACCGAAAACGGCAAACTGCCAAACCCCCGTTCTGTCGATCGAGTCTACTGCATGCAGGTTACTATCTGAAACTGGCTCTCTCTCTCTCTCTCTCTCTCTCTCTCTTTCTCTCTTTAAATCGCCAATCGTCATTCTCCACTGCGTCCTGGCTATAATAGTATGGACATTTGCATAAATTGTGGGCCAACAGGTCCAGGCGGTGTGCATGTACAAAACAGCGAAGCTTGTACCCGATAGGATTCACTAGTCTGAGGGTTACATGTGGGTGGCTGTGCGGTTTGCCTTTCGGGTATATTATAATGCACTGGATCGTATGGTAATTATGTCATGTCTCGCAGGGCAGGACTGCGGACCTCAGGTGCACTTCTCGTGCGCGAGATTGCACACCTTTCATGGTCAAAGTATTTCGGCATTAGTCTTGAGCATATTCCGTCTGCAGGCAACTCTCTCTCTCTCTCTCTCTCTCTCTCTCTCTCTCTCCCTATCTATCCACCTATCTGCCTGACACCCTAGAACTCATAGAGCCGTCCTGTATGCGCCTGGAATGGCCAGTCAAAGTAAAAAAGGCTTACTTTCGGCGGGAATACAGTGTCGCAACACTTAGAATTGTCTATTCCCCCACCAGCCTGTCTTACGGGCGGACTACTACTACTACTACTACTACTACTACTACTACTACTACTACTACTACTACTACTACTACTACTACTACCACAACAACAACTACTACTACTACTACTACTACTACCACAACAACAACTACTACTACTACTACTACTATTACTACTACTACCACCACTACTACTACTACTACTACCACCACCACCACTACTACTACTACTACTACTACTACTACTACCACCACCACTACTACTACTACCACCACCACTACTACTGCTGCTACTACTACTACTACTACTACTACTACTACTACCACCACTACTGCTGCTACTACTACTACTACTACTACTACTACTACTACTACTACTACTACTACTACTACTACCACCACCACTACTACTGCTACTACTACCACTACTACCGCTGTTACTACTAATACTACTACCACTGGCGGGAATACAGTGTCGCAACACTGAAGAAAACTTTTTCCCCCGTCTACCACCACTGATACGGCGAATACTACTAATAATCCTACTATTAGTACTACTACTAATACTACTACCACCGCCACCACGGCTGCCAATGCTACTCTACCAACGCTTACAGTATGGGTAACTAACTACAATAATATTAGCATCAGTAACGGAGTGTTGCTACACTGGTATCCAACCTTACTTTCTAAGGGTGCGCATAACAAACAAATCAGATGTCCGCGGGTCGAACATGACTCGCCATTTGAACGCTCGTCTAGTACAGAGACAACGTGTGGTTTCCGATTAATGGGCGTAAATGCCATACTGTTTGAGCTTTCGGTCTCGTTAAGGGACTTATCATCAAAGACAAATATAACAGTCGTAGATAGGCAAGAGTTCACCCCATCTTCAGACGACCGACGGTTGATGTAGGCACTGTTGGGGGGTGGGTGCGTAGGTAGTGATACGCGGGTGAGAGACCGAAGCGAGGGGTTAATGAGTTCTCGTCGGTCTCTCGTATCACCTAGGCTTCGAACTCTCGCACTGAAATTATGCACAGAAACGGGATTTTTGCAAAATACGATCGATGCATAAGCAAGGAAGATGGGTCTGGTCCAGAGGTAATTTACCTATATTTCCCCCCAAACACAGTGGTCCTCCTCTCCGCCATTGTGCCGATATTCACTTCTAAGCAATTCAGTTTACTCCAGGTGGCACCGAGAATATCTATCTAATATGAGTTGTGTCCAACACTAAACCCAGTTGGGAATGGGGTAGGACACGGGAATAGGAGCCCCTCGTCGTACAAGTTGCCTTGCGCTAACTTCTGGGGAGATCAGGGTTAGATTTAGGGTTGAGCTTATGGCTAGAGATGGGGTAGAAGTACGGTTAAGGTTCGGAGCTACCCTTTGTGTTTGGGTTTGCGTTAGGGTTAGGACACGGGAATGCGAAAACATCCCGGAGTCTATGACAGTCACCAGGGCAACGTTAGGTTGTGTAACCCCAACTCTCGGCTAAATGTAACTGTCTTATTGTTCCCAATGTGATTACCGACAAAGACAAGGGGGACTGGAGTGGCCATTTCTGGCTCATTAGCCGTCGTCAGCCAGTCATCCCCAACTGCAAAGTGTGTAACACCTGGGGCTCGATCGCGCGACCTGTTAGTTAGAAGTCCAACGCCTCTAACCACTGAGACACGGGCTCACTGTCCTGCAGTTGCAATCTGGGATATGCAATGGTAGAGGGCGTTCACCGATCGTTTTTGCGGAACCCACTCGTCCCGTTGTGACTTAGAGCTCTCTCTCAAGCCCGACCAGCGGCGGCACAGCGACGCGTACTATAGGCAGAATGTTGCTACCGGCAGACAGGTCGCGAGTTCGAGCCCCAGGTGTTGCACACTTCGGGGTTGGGTATGACTGGCTGACGATGGATAATAAGCCAGAAATGGCCATTCCAGTCTACCTCGTCTTTGTTGGCAGTAACATTCTGCTTATATCATGCGCCGCTGTGCGGCTGCTGGTTGGACTTAAGAGGGAGCCCGTGAGGCTCAACGGGACGAGTGAGATCCGTAAAAACAATTGGTGCGCGTCCCTCTACCGTCGTCTTATTAGTATTTATGAGAAGGACTGTGTATAAGTATTCTTAAAGAAATAAATAAGTCAGACTTGCGCGTTCGACAACAGAAACTGTTCAGAGATGTCGGGAAGCAGAGCGTTTACGTTCTAACCGAGGAAAAGTACACTTAAACGCGGCCAGCAATCTTTACTGCACGCGTTGTATAGGGAGCGCTGACAAGGTACAAAAAGGTTTAACTACTTTCCTGGAAGAAGTAACTAAATCACGGAGTATGGAATCGACAAAGAAATGCAATACAAGCACATCAGGGTAACTAGGAAATCAAGGTAAGACAAAGGGATTGCAGGAGGGGGGGGGGAGCGATAGCATCATGCAAATAATTTATCACCAAAAAGTCATACTGAAACATTTCGGCGCATGCAGTTATATCAGGGTGTTAGATAACACACAAAGAGAGACTTCCTGTAGCTGTGGATTAATAAACAAAACGAGGCCTTCTAGAACAAATATAGTAGTAACCTGTACGTGCTAAACCCAGTTGGGTTACACAACCTATCCTTACCAGCACCAGTATCATAGGGGGAGGGTGTTCCTATTTCTCTGTCCTGTCGAGGGGAGGCGCGGAAATTATCGCCATCTCGTTATCGCCTTTTCTACTGAAACCGTCAAAGGAGCACTTTGGTCAGCCTGGCCAACTTCGAAGTTTGCGCTAAGCAGACTTCGCAAATGCTTGCGGACCTCTGACATACGATTAGTCTTGGTTTCCAGGTGTGACATAATCTGCCCAGCGAATATCTCCTCAAATGAAGGAATGGTTCGTTGCTTTTTAATCCCCGCAGAAATTAACTGCTAGCTTGTAGTAAATCAGTTTGAACTAAGGTCTATAGATGTTGACCGAAATTTGATGTATGAATACCTGGACCGGTGTCCATCAGCCAGAGCGGCATAGCCGTGTGATATTCAGTAACTTCCGACGGACAGATAGTAGTATATATTGGTTTGCAGGATACCATAGTAAGGCCAGGAGGTGATTGCGTAGGGCTCTGTACGCCGGCGTCAGATCAATAAATTGACTGATTGGATGCTCATTCAAGGCTCAGGCTTCAATCAGTTCTTGGCTTGTCTTTCTTCCGACGCGGGCGATTATCTTGTTGGCTGCAAAACCACACTCATGACCCATCTGGTAGGCGTGGGCAGTCATTTGCGATAATTAGCAGTCTCATCGCGCAGCCGGCTTATGTTCATATTTGCGCGATCCGAGCATGCGTTCAGTCCGGCCTATGTAGCTAACAGGACAGTTTTAGCATGGAATGCGATACCCTACCCCAGACTTCTCCCGGGGATTTAACCTATCTTTTGTTTTCCTGACCCTACTGCGCATGACTGTTTTGGGCCGGTGTGCTATTCCAACAACTAGTTCCATAGCAACGCGCTCGGTCGCCTCTGAAACGTCCCTCATGTATGGCAGAAAATGGCAAACCCTTAGGAGTGTTGATGTTTGGGGCCTCCGTGAGCGAACGCGTGGACAGCGGCCTATAAACCCCTCGTGTAGCCATTCCGTATGAATTAGTCTTTGAGATATCGGGTCTCACGAGCTTTTTCCTCCGATTTGTTGCAATGAGTCTGGGTCGGTTTCAAGAGCGTTCTCATACTGCCTCGCTTGTGAGCCACCGAATGGTTGCTGTGGTTGGTGTTCTTCATAACAGCTTATCTTTAAGCATTTGAGGAGAAGTCGGAGGTAACTGTAGCCCAAGCCAAACCCTACAACCCTAACCCTGGCCTCAATCTCAAATTCAAATCACAGCTACCATCGCAAATTCAAATCATATCCTAAGCCTGGAAACTTAATTCCGATGAACAACCCAACTAACGCCAATTTTAACCGTTGTCCAAACCCTAACCCTGAACCCAAAACGGGCAACTTTAATATCAATAACGCTCACTGAGGTCAGAATCTGCGTTCTACATACTCCCTTTCGCGACCTGCTGCCAAGCAAACCGTTATGAAGCACACCAATCACTCAGGGGGGGGGAGGTTATATACCCCACCCTTACCGCTGCATAGTGTTCGCCGTCTTCCTACAAAACTAGCTTTTCAATTTCACCTTTAGAATTTCGTCTGACGAGCACATCAGGGAGGGGCAGCTGTTGCTCCTGGTCTTCTTCCCTCGAGAATTATATATCAGAGAAGACCGTGTTGAGCAGGTTATAGGAATTCTGTTGTATGTCCTTCCCTACGATAAAAAACGCGTCGTTAACGTAAAGACGCCAAAAGACCGGCTCGTACTGAATGAAGGCAATCCCTTCTAACTCCTATAGAACCAGTTCTGCCACTAAATCGGAGACCGGTGGCCCATGCGAGTTCCCCTGCTCTGCTCATAAGTCTTTCCGGCAAAGGTGAAGTAAGTCTTTGGCAGAACCCAAACATCCTCGTGAGGTGCTCATTTTTGAGCGGGCTCTAAATCTCGTCTCATGCCTCTTCATGTCTCCTGCGCAGGACTTTGAGTGTCATATTCAGTGGGGTAGGTGTGAATAACGATGTCCCATTGAAAGAGATCATAATTTCGTTCGATTGAATCCTCTGACTTCGGAGGTCTACGGGGAATTGAAAAGCCGGTCGAACTGAGGTAGTCGAACTTACTTGGAGGAATTTTAGTTTTGTTAGATTATAGGTGGGCTGCCTTCTAAGGCAGCGGGCAGTGGGACATTTGACTTATGGATTTTTGGCAGACGAGAGAATCAAGCCAGAGTGGTGTCATTTGCTTTAGTTTGGCGACATTCGTTACCAGTGATTTCATTTATGCGCCAGTACTCTTTAAACACTTTATTCGGCTGATCCGCTACTGCTTTGTCTTGTGAGTTTTGTGCTAATCTGTAAAATTATCTGTTATTATGAAAGGTTTTGGTTCTCTTATTATGGTCTTCCCGAGTTATCACGACATTTCATCGTCCATTATCGGTGGGCAATATGATAATTTTTCGTCCCTCCTCAGTTCCCTCATAGCTTTTGACTGATTCTGCAAAGTACAATGGGCTGGCGTGTGTGTCATCAGCAAGGAGGTAACACTTTGTCGGACGGAGTGTTTCTTGTCGTTGGTTGTCTCACTTAGCATAGGCATAGCTTCCAGGACTACAAGGAAGTTGACCGGGTCGGCATCTGCGGCGTTGAAACAAGCGTCATGCCGTAGCACTTATGGTTGCTGCTCTGCCAACCGTTTGGACAAAAGTTTGTGGAGCAAGTTTGAGCTTTCCGTGCCTTCTAGCCTTAACTTAGCCAGTTAGTGGCAAGCGACTGACTTTTGCTAAGACGTATGCACTAGGGGTCTTTTCGGGAAGCTTTTTCCCTAGGGTGGGACTGTTCTTAATGGTAGGAGAACTAAGTCGGCTGGAAAATAAGCATATAAAAATAACTTGCTCACAGAGTTGACTAAACCAGATCAAGGTATCAAAAGACTGACTAAATGGGAATTCAAATGAAAGGTAAATTCAGACATCAGTGAAATTATTTTCCGACTTAAAAACTCCTTGAAAAGAACGGACACGACAGTGGTTCGGAATGCGTACCTATTTAAAAGACAAGGGACTTGAGCGCTCTATTAAACTTGCTTTGTGAAAATAGAGCATTTCTTAAGGTATCATGCAACCTCGGCTTTTGCAAACGAGCAGTCTAAACTGCCGGTCGACGGTTTTTACGTCGATGAACTGGTCCAAATTTGATCTAGCAAATTACTTGTTTTTTTTCCCCAAAAACTAAGTTGACACGGAGAAAACAAACTTATCCATGGAGGAGCCCCATTACCACCTCGGCAAAGGGCTTCCCAAGTCATCAATAATCCCCTCTAGTTCGCGAAAGTCGAACCGGAAGGCGTAGTGTCGTCTCAGATCCGATCGGTATGAGGATAAAATGTTTTTATATTTCACTCGAGGATCTTCGCCTTCCGAGAATATCCATAAAACCTCAAACTAGTGATTGCACAGATTTTCGCAAAGTGATTTGGGTATGTTAAATCTTCAGTTATGTTCTTTTTAACTTCCGGATTATCTATGTAGATAGATTTATAAGAATTTGATTACCGTTTGGTCGTAGGAGAGTGCGTTCTCAAGTTCGGAAAAGTTTAGCATGCTTTATAACTTTTGCCAGGCACATTATCAGCATGTTTTAATTCCTTATTCAACGCTATTAAACATGCCTACTCGAACTATTAAAGTAGTGATTTATAGTACATTGTATTAAGACAACACGTGCACTGGCGATCGATACAACTTCAACTGTCGGCATGTGTAGTGCTCTCTGCTACCTCGGCTGGGCACGAAAGGGCAGTTTTCCTGCAGAATGCACCGTAGGCTCACTGTGGAAACGAGCTATAGCAGTGAGGGCGAACCCTTAGCCGAAAATGGAGAAATGCGACATCTGAAGCCACCAGTTTCCAACCCAAAGGCCGCGGAATTTCCAGATCCAGAATTGTCTCCGTTCGCAAACCAAGATGTACTTACTGGAAACGCTGGTGGACCAGCTGTTGACTTGGAAATCGTTGAGAAATACCCAACCATATGTGTAGTATGTGGCGTGGACTTCAAGGTGCGTTCCAATCTGCATGCCCATCTGACTGCTCATGAACACTTGATGGGGAAATTAGATAACTACCTCAAACTTCCCATTTACGAATGCAAACATTGTGTGGCTGAAGTGAATGCTTCAACAGTTCTCCGCCATCGCTGTTTTATGAAACATAAGGAGGACATTGAAAAGGTTGAGAAACAAATGGATCAAGTTGGTAGTCCCCTTGTATGCGTATTCTGTCGAGGTCGAGTTCTGCCTTCAAGATCACATCTGATCGCCCACCTCATATCAACCCATTCGCCACATAGGAACCCTTTCCGCTGTATATTCTGCCACACGAAATTCAGGTCCGATAGTCTTCTGATGCAAGAAATGCACGTCTTTGACCACCATGTTCCGGAACTTGAATTTATAAATCGACTAGCCTACTTCAAGGCCGTCAAAACAATGCAAGGTGGCAACGTCGATGCCACAACGCCATTTTTATGTTTGTACGATGGTCGGAAACTGGAACTATCGAGGTGGTGGCAAACGCTCAGGGCCACGATGAAGACCGTTACCGAGAGCGGCACCCAGGTCACTGGAAAGACTGAGGTGCCACGTGAAATGCCCCCTGTCACAGGATTCTGTAGCCAAACCTTTAATACCCTCGCCGAGTTCACGGCTCACCTCTACTGCCAACACACTTTTGTAGCCCAGGGACTTGACGCAGAGGACGTTTTGACTGATCAGGAGTTGAAGAAGCTGGATAAGGTCTTGAAGAGGATCCCAGGACCCACACTTCGACAGATGATGAATGGCCCACCGTCAGGCGACTCGGCAGCTGCAGGGCACAGGGGATCGAAAAGTAGAAAGGCATCCAAAATGATCATTGGGAAGTCTACCTGCAAAGTTTGCCTTCAGACCTACGAGGATGAGAGTGTCCTCAAGGACCACTGGGCAACTTATCACATACCGGAAAATAAAAAGCGTGTTCAGCACCTGATAGCAACCGGAGAACTGACTGGAATCCTGAAAATCGATAATCTCTGTACAGAGTGCTTCAATATGTTTCCTACCGTCTACCAACTTCAGGTAAGAGCAAATACTGTTTAATTATTACTCCTAGTCCTGAAAGAAGGTTCATCATAAGTGGGGACCCACGATTATTCTCAGCATAAGAATTTCACAAGTGACTTTAGGACGCAAACAGCCAGCAATGACAAAAGTAAATTCCAACTACAAGGTGAAATAGCAAATATAAGAACAAGTCGCCAACAAACTACAAGGTGTCCCAAAAGTCACTGTGCACTTTTGGTAAATCTTTAACAGCTACACGGAACTACAATTATTCGTATTTTAGCACCAGCAAAGGAGTCATTGCAGTTTTATTTCTTAGACTTGTCGGTGGGACTGACTCATGTGGATGTCTAAACCGAACACGAAAATAGGACCGCTCCATCCAAGTAATAAAGGTGAACCTGTGCATAATTTTAGAGATGGAAACATATTCCCGTGTCCTAAATCCAACAATAACCCTAATATAGAACTAAACCGTTGCCCTAATCTTAACCCTAACCTAAACCTTGCCTGTGCAGTTAACACTATCCGCTACCTTAACCCTTAACTTGATCCTGGCTTACGTTAGCATTGACTTTCGACCTAACCTTAAACCTACTCGCTAACTTAACCCTAACGCTTACCTTAAACCTAATCCTGATTTCACTGGAAGTTGGCTCGAATCCACCTGTGTTGCAGACGGTTCCTGTTCTCTTACCTTGTTTAGACGTCCACATAAGTCCCTCCCACTGACTTGTCATCACGTTCCAACGGCCCAAAGGCTGGCGTATACCTCCACATGAACGCCTCCATTTTTGATAAACTTTAGCTACCTTTGGGGCCGGCCCTCTCCGTCGTTTTGTAGCACCCCTTTCCCAGCCTCGCTGAAGGTCATGCAGATTCCTGCCCCAAGCTGTGACAGACCGCGGGACTCAGCGGCAAACATCCTGATTTTAATATGGTCGCGAAGAAAAAAGTCGCAAGGTGTGAGTTCACGGTAGCGCGGAGCCTGTTCGGTCAGGAAACTTGGTGTTCAGGAAGATGGGGAAGAGGTCTGTCTTGTTAACAAAAGACATTAGCAAGGTTGCTTCTCATTAAAGTCGAGGAATAGCACATTCCTACGACATGGCCAGGCAGTTTTCGCCTGTAACGATGGTTGTGTTACCGAATGTTTCGCGGAAGAAAAATGGTCAACTCAGCCCAATGCTAGACATTTCATACAAAACCACTAGCTCTGGAGAGTCTTGTTCATGCTCCAGAGTTGCTGCTGAATTTGATTTTCCCCAAATCGTATCGGCTTATCCGGCTGGAGAGGTGAAAGGTAAGCTTGCCATCGAACCCTAAGCCCTCCAATAGGTGAGGGTCGTTTTGGTAATGGTGGAGGAGTGATTCACACATTTACGCACTAGCAGCATAATCTTCCGCTTGAAGCGTTTGAAGAACCCAAAGCCGGTACGGATAGAGCCTTTTTATCCTCTGAAGCATCCACTGAATCGAGCATTTGTTAGTGTGGGGTTCCAATGCAGCCCTCCGGGTGGGCCTAGCCTTTGAGCGAAAGTCCACACCAGGAGTTCGGTTTTTTCGTCAGTGATGGCGGTAGCAGGCCTCCTGTTGCGTGGTTTGTCAAGAACAGATCCTGTTTCCTGGATGGCGCCAACGGTGCTACGTGTTGGAAGAATGTGACGGCCACAAAACTTCTCATACTCGCGCTGAACCACATTTGGGGGGTGAAAAGCATATTGTCCGGGGGTAGTTTTTCAACGCTGCTTCGATGTTAATTGCTGAGCCATGGGAAAAGCCTAAGCTGTCAGATGCTGATAGCTCCAAGTTTCTCGAATGATATCAAAAAAGAAATAGAAAACTAGTGTGCATGATGACTTTTGCGACACCCTGCGTATTCGTTAGTCAGGCTTCGCTGGTCTTTTTTCAAGTTGTTAATCTGCATTTTCTAGGTCGATAAAACGCCTGGTTCTCAAAAAATAAGTTGCGTATCAGCAAACTGATTCCAACAGTTAGCATCAGACAAAAATTGATTTCCAAGTGCGGTCAGCTCTGTTTAGTAGAACTCTGAGGGCCAATTACTTTTCTCTCAGAGAAAAATGTTCGCAGATGCTCAACCGAAATCTAGGACAGGTGTTGGCATAAGAAATTGCCCGAACGTACCGAAACGTACATTTTTGCTCAAATTTATGAACATCTTGCTTGATAAAATTGCATGAAAAAGGGCATTTACGCGGGGACCTTGGCGAGCGAGCAAAATACCGAAAGTTTGAGGAGCCCAAAAATTCTCATATCAGTTTTTGTTATCAAGATTCATGAGTTAGGTCACGTACTGTACGTTAGGAATACGTATCCGTCTTAAGCCTCACCAACCACACACATTTCCACAAGCTGAAGGACACATATCGGAACTGACTCATAAATATCTGACGCGAATATCGAACCGGCGGAGGGGAAACTGTTCAACCTGCAATACATGCGGGCTTTGAAAAAATTCCTCATGGACAAGTTTAATGAGCCCTTTCTCACAGCCAATTGAGCAGCCAAAACTACAGAAGTGACAGACATGGAGGGAAACATGAGTTTCTTGCCTTCTGGACTGGCCGTCAACATTCACAAACCAGTCATCATGCACCAACCAACGCCAGTAGATATGAAAACGCCAAAATCTGCCTGCAGTCGTTGCCTTGCCGCCGTACGCAAGTGTTAAAGCCCACTTCAACGGTAGAGGGCAGACGACAGAGTCTGAGGGTTAGATTTATACAGAGCTGTTTCGGACCTGTTTTCCGTCATTCGGTTAATCATAATCACCTGCTAGGACCCGAAACATAAACACGCGCTCACACACCTCTGCTATCACAGCTTGGCCGACTTCGGTCTGATAGGCGGTTGCCTGTGCGTGACCCCTATCACCCATACGAAGCTTGTTTGCTTCGGGAAGCCAATGGACCGGTGTGCGCCCATTCCTGAGTGAATAAATGCCCGATCTGCAGAGACAGAGAATGACAGGTGGGGAGGCACTGATGAACGTCGATTCGAGGGAGTACTTATGACCCATCTGGTAGACCCCAGTGGTGGACCAACTGCGCCAAGTGTGTCTGCGCGCATGTTTGTGGTTCTGGTCCCAGCTGGTGGCCGGGGTCATAACTGGCTGAATGAGGGCAACATAAGCCAAAAACAGTTCCCTGTCACCCCTCCTCGCTGCTGCCGTGACTCGGCCGACTTCGGACTGGTAATTGTTACCTCTTCGTGACCTTTGCCACCCATAAGAAACTTGTTTGCCTCGGGAAGCCAATGGATCGGTATGCACTCATTCCTAAGGGAATACACCACAGTCTACGGGAAAACTACAGTTGGGATCTCGAAGTCCTGCAGAGCCTTCGTCAGGCCACATTCGGAAGAGTGCGGTAATAGCGAACCTCAGACCTTAACCAACTGCAAGGGGTGACAACTGGCGGCTATCCTTTATTGGGCCTCAGGATTGCAGGTAGGTAACAAGGACTGCGCAATCGGCAGGGACTCTCTTAAACATGTGTGGGAGGACGCACGTTTCAGTCACTACCCTCGATGAAGCATCCACAGACGCACCCACGAACTAACTCATTTCCACTTCCTTAGCCCAAGCCTCTCATAACAATTTGCAAGCGTACAGGTGAATTCGCAGATAACATTAGGGCAACAGCGATTGCATCTTCTTCCATTTTTACTTTCATAATTGTTGACACAAGAAGAGAGCGATGTTGAAATCGCAGACCAGGCGAGAAAAAATACCCGAGCCAGCTGAGGAACAACAACAAGTGGCGAGATCCTCCTGGGCTTCCAAAGCTAGTCGATGTCATATTATGGTGCAATGCTTTGATAACAAATGTCTGATTGGTAGAGGAACCATCGTGTGGAGGGATCCTGATGAGAGCAGTAAAAGTCGTGAAAATAGCAGGGGTTCTAGTGTTTTTAGACCTAATCAATGCTTCAGCCTGGGAGAGGATTGCAGGGCCGCTTTCAGTGGCTGCAACGCAAAAACCATCCCACCTTCTCCATGTTGCTTTGTTCACAGAAATAGACGATGACCGTTTTCACTAGATGCGATAGTTGGAGTTTCAATGTGGGAGATGAGTGAGTGGCAAAGAGGACTTGTACAGTAGGAGCCTCAATCTCTCCTCGAGGACCAGTGCTAAGGCTATATCAAGACGACTAGGTATGGGAGAGGGCGCAGTGGCAGTCACAGCACAAAGACCCCGTCCATGCTTGCCTCGTCTTCCCTCTACTGGCGCAATCAAGACGGTCACGTCCCAGCTACCAGTCCACCGCGTGTGGCCACTGCGGTGAGCATGGTTTCCTTGGGAGCGCAGAGGAAACTAGAGTGCCAGGCGGAAAGAGAGGTAAAATACCAGTTCGTGCAGATAAGTAGATGAATGAAGGCGAAATTTCGAGTTCCAGGTGTATGCATAAGTGAAGACTCTTCTCTCGACTCTTCTTCTTCACGTGGTCACCTCCAGTCGTGCGACGTCGGTCGATGATTGGGCCTACGTGCCTTATAACTGACGCCTATCCTGTTTCTGCCACTACCTCTGACGATGGACTCCTGTACGATTCTGAAAGCCCAGGATAATAAACGAAGTATTCCGGTGCTCGACTCTTCTTCTTCACTTATAGATAAGTAGATAAGCTGTCGCATTAAATTTCAACCGAAATTCTGAAACGCGTTTTCAATGCGAGAAGATTACTTAAGTAGGGTCGTAATGGTAATGGCCATGTCGCATACTATCAAGATATCTTATTCACGTCATGATGCCGGCTTTCGAATAAGCTCCTTATTGATCGCCTCCATTAACTATATTCCTTAAAAATAACTGTTTAAGTAGTGGGATTTTTCCCGCTGATTTTCAACGTCCTTATAAATTCAAATATATCCCATTGGGGGAGGTGCGCGAAATTCTGATTCATATACCCATTTGGTAGCGAATTGCGTCTTCTTTAAATTCTTTCAGTTTTAAAAATCCCAATTGTGGGACTTTTTAGAACCGCGAAATGACCAACCGTACAGCATCGCATCGGTGTATTTGTCAATGCTACTTATAAAGTGGACAACGTGGTCCACCCCCATCACAAATTTTCTGGGTCCTATATGTTTCCTTCGCAATCGTATACAAGAATGTAGCAAGTAGTTTAAAGACTCTGAATGAAAGTGTAACGACGGGTTGAGTTAAAAATTAATCGGGAATTTAGAAAGTCTTTTAAAATCGAAAGATACTCCTTATTTAAGTTTAACATTTAAAGGAGACGTGATTTGCTACCAAAAGTGTAGCATGAGGAATATTTTTATACATGTCTTCCACAAAATATATTTAGATTTATAAGGGCATCGAAAGTCAATGGAAGAAATCCATGCTACTTAAGAAGTCTATGCAGGCGGCCGATAAGGAGCTCATTCGATATCCGGCATTCTTAAGTCACTGGATTATCTTGGTATTTTGCCACATGATAATAAATAGTACAACCCTGGTTAAGTCATATTCTGGACTTAAAAACACATTTAAGAATTTCAGCCAATATTTCATGAGATAGGATATCTACTGCCGCAACTGCAGATGGCGTATTTTGCTCATCCTGTCTTATGCCTTCCCAGGTACATATTATGGTTGCCCACAGTGGCAAGACCTGGTGTCGCTGCGGCACCTGCAACCAAGAGTTCTGTGAAGACGACAAAACCCTACCAGCCAAACTGACCATTGGGAAGGAGGAGACGAGCGAAGAGGAAAATCAAAATAGCAATCCACAACAGGTGAACCCCAAGGAGGAGGCGGCGGCTGCTGCTACGGAGGCGGAAGCCTCCCCAGAAGACGGAGAAGCCGCCAACGGGGAGGGTGAGGCAGCGAAGCCAGTCGAAGAGTCCCTCGAGCCCTACGCCGCCACACTGCCCATTCTCACCCTCTGCCGCATGTTGGAGACCCACGAGGGACGCCACTGTGAGCAGCTACGCCCACCCAAACGCATCCTCTACCTGCCGACCAAACTGCTACAGCAGATTCTCCACAGCTGCGGCCAACAGGCTGCGCAGGTAGCCACCTGGCTCAATGAGGCCTTTATGCAGCCTGCCCACCTGGATGTGAAGCCATTTCGGTATGAGGACCCCAATGACACGAAGAAGAACAAGCGTGGTCCCCGCCTCGACCCCGGTGTCGACCCCCTGACCCCGGACGGTCTGGAGTGCGCAGTCACCTCCCTGCAGGGCCTCATGGAGCGGGTGGGCAAGAGCCTCGACGTGGACGGAGGCGGCGCCGGTGAGGGCAACGAGGGGCCGGGCCGCATGGGGGCTGGAACAGCCTCGGATGCAGCCGGCATAGACGCCACCTCGGCGACCGCGACCGGCGGCACTAGTGCAACCACGCAACAGACCGGAAGGGAGAGGAACAAGCTGCCCAGCAAGCTGGCGAAACTGTTTGCACAGCTGGGCGAGCGCAATGCCATCGCGCAGGCGGAGATTGAATTTAATGAAACCCTATGACGCACAGGCAAATAAGTGTCTCTGTAAAAACGGAATTTTGGCAGAATAGGGTCAGTTTTGTGTGCAAATACACGTGTAAGACAGCCACCAAAGGTCTCGAAGAGTCTTCTGGGTGCGTGTGAATGCCTCTTAGTTCACAGAACGATCTTGGAAAATCTTTCAAAGTGGGGAATGGGTGGGGGCGAACCATATGTAGAGAACAACAGTCTTTCCAGGTGAAACAGTTGTTTTAACGTGACCGCGTCGGCAATATTTAAGCAGCAAATCACTGAACAAGACTGAACAGCAACACTTAAGAACAGCGCAAGTTCCGTCATTCAGAGATGTCATTTTTTGACAAGAATGAATTGTGTATGGAGTTAAAAATATGTTTTAGTTGAGAACACACACAACAAGAAGACAGGTGAGATTAGAGGGACTCGTACTGTTGGCCTGTTGATTTCATGCAGGGTGTCGTAGCTTTGACCGGACGCCAGGAAGATTACCTGACAAGGCAGACAGCGCATCGGTTCGAGCCAACGTATGACCATCCACGGGCACAGCCGTTCGCCTATGAATGCGCCAATCAAAGGCACCTCCAAAGTATCCATGGGGGCGGAGAGTTGATTGGTCAACATGAGCATCTGTGGTTGGCAGCGTGTCGTGATGGTTTCAAAGGGCATCCACTTGGCCACAATTGCAATTTAGACGTTGGGTTTGAGCTGAATCAACCTCACTTCTTCTTCTTCTTCTTCTTTTTCTTCTTTCTTCTTCTTCTTCTTCTTCTTCTTCTTCTTTTTCTTCTTCTTTCTTCTTTCTTCTTCTTCTTCTTCTTCTTCTTCTTCTTCTTCTTCTTCTTCCATTTTCCATATAGCAGGGGTTCGTCCGAGTTTAAATGATCGGGAATAAGACTGTGACTGATGCGACGTTAAGTCCCCGTCTGAAGCATGGCACGACAGTCCGATCGTCTTCGCCGACGATGTTCACCGTGTGCTGCACAGCAGGGCGGGAGCAGGGATGGTAACTTGCGCCTGAGTTAGGTTAAATTGACAGGAGGTTTGCGCTGCATTTAGCGCACTCTCTTCTCCTCCCCCACCCCGGGGCCGGTGCCCAACGCAGAGTCAAGAAGACCGGAGGCAGGAGCAGGCGCACGTGGCTGACACGGCGAAAACCCACACCTGGGGGGCGCATGACACCATATCGAGTGGAATCCCACACACGGAGGGAGCTCTGCAGAGACCATATTAAGAAAGAGCCACCGTGGCCTGACACCCAGTCACAACTCCACATAAACACTCATTGAGCTGATTGCGAGGTTTGAGTTATCCCGTCTCTAATCAACCAGGGAAGAAACTGCGTTAATTAGCTTCAAGTCCACGCGAAGCTGAGGAAAAGCCTCACATGATCCTAGCAGCAAATTGGCCGGAAGCTTGCGACAGATAGAGTGGCAGCAACGTAACTTGACGGCGATCACGTGAGCGGGCCAAAACCAGGCTGTTGCTGGTGCTTTCGTACAGGCACTAGCAAGAGGCGCAGCATTGCAAAAGGCGCCCGGTGTGGAGGCACCGCACACTTAAACTTCCAGGTTTTGGAAAACAATCTCAGTAAAAAACGAGAGAGCGGTGACCCCACCGGGACACATTTAACCTGCATATACATAGTCCACCCGGCTTTAAAATATTTCCTAAGGCAGAGGCTGTATGGGATGTTCATGTTTCAGCAACTTGTCTGTCTCATTCTCTCGAATATCGGGAGATTTGCCGACCGCTTCTGAGAGAATGAGGCGGAGAGAGGGGGGTGACCTCAAGTGACCGGAGTTCCATCTGCCTGAGCCCCCTCCAGCGACCACGAAGTCAGGCTGAACAGTGTACCCGGGCCACAAGTAGGCGGTTTAAGGTATCGGGACAGCCACTTAGTCAGGTTGAACGCGAACACTGGACAATAGAGAGAAATGGACCGGTGTGGAGCTCGCGCTTCGCGTGCTTCTGACAGCTCACCGAATTCCGCGATGGTTGTGTCATTTGGTTGATTTCCATTTGTTCTAACGCTGATATTGTGTCATTTCTACATACAGCTAGTACTATATTGGCCTTCAGTACTAGCTCCTTATCATGTCCCTTTCCCCATTAGATAGTTGCTCGTTATCCCCATTTCACGACTTTAGTCTTCTAAAGGCATGATATCATGTGACCTACACTTCCTCACCACTTAGGCGAATTGCTGTCGTGTCGCCGCGTCACGTAGTTTGTTCGAGAACCGACTATATCTTGTCTGTGAGGTTGACCGTCTCGGTATTGAAGCACACTCTATATGTCAGCACTCTGAGCCGCCCCGAGATCAGTTGGAATAGTCTGGTGAGCAGTATTCCATCATTTGCTATTGAAAGCGAATTTATTTTCGGAAAGTCCGCATCATCTCAAAATCCCCTCTCGCTTACAGTTCTCAGTCTCCTTTGTCGACCACTTACTGTAAAAACGTTGTGATGATCTCTCCAATGAGTTTCGAACCCTAGGCGTCCACTTAGCCCAAACAAACACGAAGTTTGAGAAGTCGAGGAAGACACTCCCAGGCGGACATGCGTATCACTCGACTATCATGTTGCACGAGCTATTGTCACGCCAATTAAGCTCATTGGTTGAGTTAGTCAAGTGAACCCTGTCGTTAAGTTAGACGTTTTGACGTAGGTAAGGAAAAGTACCTAAACGTCCATAAACGGGGATCTTCGATACAGGCATGGCTGTGCCGAGGCGCCAGACTATCTTGCCTTTCCCTACCTGTTCCTCATTCTTGAACTCACTGGTTGTTTAGCTGAATGGAAGGAATACAACGCAACGCGGCGCGCTCGGCATGTGTTGGATTGTCAGGTCGTTTGAGTTTTGATCGTTAATTCTTTCATAACTCTGGTCTTATCCTGATATCCATCGTCTGGGATTGATAGTATTGTCCTTAGCGCTCGCGACAGTAGTGACCTTTTGACGTTCGCGCTTATACCTTTAATTTGTTGACTTTCTACTTGCATACAGTCCGCTGGCCTTCTTTCTTTCTACCATCATGACCTCTACGAATTCCAACGATGTCACTACTTCTCTCAGTGGACTTGTTTCTTCTCTCCCAGACTTTTGGTAACATGCGCCAGAACTTTATTTTTTCCATATCAAGGCGACATTTCACTCCGCCAAGATAACACGAGAAAGAGACAAATATTATAAGTTGGTCGAGGCCCTTCCTCCTACCATCCTTTCCCAAGTGCAGACGATTTTGCGAGATCCCCCGACTGATGCTCCTTACACCAAGTTGAAGGCTGAAATCCTTCGTCTGACATCAGTCTCCGATCGGCAGCGTTATCACGCACTGGTAAAAGAAGAGGCCTTAGATGATCGCAAGCCGTCGGAACTCTTGAGTCGTATGCGTTCTCTCGTTGGGAACATGGCCATCGACGACAAGCTCCTCAAAGAGATGTTCTTAGAACGCCTGCCTACAAACAATCTTGGCCTCTGGTTCAGATGACTTAGACATATCAAAGCCAGCGGAGATGGCCGACCGTATTATGGAGGTTGAGCGTTTGTCATCCCCGACGATTGCTCAGGTTTCCCAGCCTCTCACCGTGTCCACCTCTGACCTGGCTGAACTAAAGACACGGATTGCCCCGTTGTCAGCGACTGTTGCCGCTTTGCAGCTGCGCCGATCCCCCGGTCCCTCTCGACGTTCCTTCGACCGTGACCGTCGTTGTTCCGCACAGCTAATCATCGGCGCTAACTCAAAAAAGGATTTTGCAAATACACGAAACAGGTATACAGCTAATGCGACTTAGGGAACGGCCCTATGTTTCGCTTAATGCGCACATCGAAGTTGCTGCATTTATACAGGGTACACAGTAAAACTAGAAACGAAATGGGTTTGCCAGGCAGCTCATAGCCGCCACCGAGCAATAGACCCAGCTGTGCTAAAAAAGGGCTCTAGTCGAAGAAGCAATCGGCTCGAGTGCAACGAAATGTGAAAATAGACTGAGAATCTACCGGGCATCGTCTTCCCGAGGGGTCGAGTCAGAGGTTAGCCTCTTGTACGAAATCTATTGCTGTATTATTTAGAATACCAAAAACTGTTGCAGCCTTCGGCTAAGGTAGACTATGACAAAACAGTTTAGCCAAGGAAATTTACTGGCGCAAAGTAGGCAAAAATTCTGTACGAAAAAGAGGACAGTTTGAAAGTTCACGAGGTAGTCGCCTCATAACCTCGGTTTAGGCATACTGCTCAGCACTAAAGAGAGGTAGGGTCCGATGTCGGGGTCAGAAATAAATGCACCAACATAAGGTAGTTTTGCAGAAAAACAGACGAAAGGGATGTGCAAAGGACGAAGAAATCAGAATTTTGAATTTGGCGCCAGCTGGAGGGAGACAGCTCGCAGCCAAAATCCCTCCTCGTCGCGTTCTTCACCACACATACAGACATCGAGACGATTCACTGACTGGCAGGTGTTCCTGGAGTCACATCTACGGAAATATTTCTGTACATTGAGTTGACCAGATATATTTCGCAAAACACTTAACGGAGGCTGAAGAGAAGGCAGAAGCAATAGTAACAGTGACGAGGAATCTATTTTGCTAATTTTTTCAACAAAAAACGCAAGTCAGATCCCAAAAAGGAGTGTTAAAGCGGCTTTTTACTGCTTAGATTGTTCGTTCTGCCGGTTTATATGCCAACTACATGGACAGATCCAGTCTGATATGTACTACTGAGGCGATAGGAAACAGCTGAGAAATGGCGAAATTTGTGGGTACCAACAAACAGCAATTAAACCCTGGTAAACAGCAATAAAAATTGCTGAAAGTGAAAGTTTACGCGTTTCTAAAATCCCAGTGCACAACGCCCCTTATGACCTGTTGGCTCTTCCCACAGTTCCGTCCTAAAGCAGCCCAGTGTCGCTTATATCACCCCGTGGTTTCCTCTCCCTTGGCACAAAAAATGCCATAAACGTCAGCTTGAACGCACAAAGAAGACTTAAAATGCGAAATAAACACATACCCAGGGGGCATGCATAAAATTAGTTGGAAGACAATGAATGTACACGGGCTCAGAAAGCCCAGTCAACAAACCTTAATCACAGTCATATGTGGTCTGAACTCGTGAGCATCCACTTCAATTCCATCTCCCCGAAAGGCGGAACTTATTATCCAACTAATGGAGCCGCTGACGTCGGCCACGACATCAACCCTAAAATCCGCAAACTTCTGTGCGTAGGGAAATCTAATCACGGGACGAGACTCGCTGTAGTATTTGTCAATCAGTCGCTGAAGTATCCGAACAGACAGATGCAACTCCTCCGGTCCAGCCGGACAGAAGGTGCACAGGGTGACGTGGAACCAGTCCGGTGGGTAGCAACTCTCCTTCAGGAGGGGAACTTGCTCACAGATCTTCATTTGCATGTCCACTGCCTTCTCAATCAAGGCCTTGTTGTAGACGCGCTGACAGATGAAGAAACGGTGCTTGCGGAAGCCCGACTTAGAGGCCTGAATGTCGCACAGACGCTTCAGATGCTCCGGCGCCTTGCAACCGACAGCCAGCTTATCTACCTCTGCCAGCGAAGAGTCCTGGCAAGTTCTCTCCAACAGGGCGTAGATGGGGGGTGGTGAGGAAGTGGAGATGAGGTCCAGACCACTCTGCCTGTCCCAAACAACCTTGTCCAGCAGCTTCAGGCAAGTGATTTGACAATCCCGTAGACCCAGAGAGCTCATATTGAGTCCTAGGATAGGGTCTTGGTGGAACTCGGTCAGTGGCTTTCCTGCCTCTGAGCCGGTGGCAAAATCGGTGTAGAAGACGGTAATTAGGTTGTTGGGAATGCGTTCATCAGAAAGGACAAGCTTCAAAATGTCCCTGGCCCTCTGAGTCCTCAACATACTGAGGCTAAATTAAGAAAAGAGATGAGATAAGCTGGAGGATGGAGATATGAATTGGTGATCGGGAATCAGAAATCAATTCTTGGGCGCGGAGGGCAGACCATTCTCAGGCTGGTAAGTGAAGTGCACTACACGCATCCTTCTAGGTTATACACAAGCAGAGAACTGCAGAATGCAGTCTCCCTAGGGGGTAAGAAACAGTTCAAATGCAAATGGCAGGTGCAGTTGGACCTGAAATAGGGCAGTTGTGTTTCGAAGGCAGAGGTAAATCACAAACTTTCGCCATACATGCATTGACGGCTACTACAAACTGACAACTTTCGGTGCTAGATTTCTGAGACAAACGTGGTAGAGCGGTTTACGGGGGACAAGGATGCAAAATTCGCATGTCAAAATGAGAATCGAGAGAAGCCTCTATTGTTGGTGACGCAAAAAAGTTCCGTCAAGCTCCGTGGTATTCGTTGAGGGACGATTTCATGGTCCATTAAGCAATTAAAAAGAAGGCCAGCTTCCCCGCCACGACACGGAGTAAGCGGCTGCCGCGCTGGAAGGACACCTTTCTGAGTTGCTCGACCCACTCTCTTGATGTGTCCGTCGTTGCATCCATCGCAACTGTCCCCAAAACTCCTGGCATTACAGTCTACAACCACAATCACAACAGTAATTCTGTGCCATCGAAACAGCAGAGCAGCGTGTAGGGGCGGGCTGCAAGTTGAAGTCAAAAAGGGATTTTTGGCACGAACTGTGTTGAGCCAGGTTTTGAGCTGACCTCCTTTTCGACACCTCCAAAAGGGTAATGGAGCCAGATCAAGGGCAGTAACACTGAGCTCCTGAGGTGGACGGAGAAAGACATTTTTATTGGATGGCCGGGGTTATCCTTGCAATGCTGTCGCAGCGATTGTGGACTGTCTCATCTGAGGCGAAGTCGGTTTAGCTCACTTGAAGGATGGCTCTCAAGCATTAGTGGTCAAATACCTCCAGTTTTCGGCATCACGTACACAGCACAGAATTCACAACCATAGATAAGGACAGACTGGATTGGTGCACTTTTCCCGATAACTCAGCTGAAGAAACAATCTACCCTTGATTGCCTAGTTCTCGCCTTCCGCAAATCCATGTAAAACTACTCAATCGGGACATTGTGTGCCTTCGTCCTCCATACTTCTAGCTGGTTGATTTCAGGAAGCGATAACCAATCACATCGAACGCTCACAAAACTAGTTCTGTCGACTTGGGAAGTTCCGGTAATCTAGGCATGAAGTTCAACAGGAAACAAAGATTTGAGAGTACTGGATCGTGCTGAATGCCGTCTTGCTTTAAGGAAGCGAATAGTGGACCCTAGCTGATGGTAGTCTGTGGAGGATTGGGGCGTTTGACAAACAGTGCCCCTATAGAATACTGAAGCAAGAATATTGGAAGGACTTGCTTAGCCAAATAAACCATTGCTTTAGTTCAAATTTTCCTTTTTACAGTAGTATACAGGTGGACATTTAAGACCATGGTTAACAATGCATCAAGCGTAACTGCTTCCATAAGCGAACAATGTACCTTAGTTGACAACGCGATTGGCCGTAGCACAAGTTGCAGGACAGACGGAATGCCATCGGCAGAAAACCGACGATACAGTTGTGCTTACGGACTGCGTCACGAAAGCAGAACCACACCGCCAATCAGGGATACTTTTCGGTGTTGCAGTTAAGGGCTGTCGTCTTCGGTGGTTTGGCCACGTACTCCATAATCCAGAAGTGTAACTCATCCGCAAAACAATCAGCCCAAGTATCTGTCTGAGTCGGTGTGGCCGCCGCGATGGCTAATTGAGGAAGTGGACAGACGTGGTCAAGTCGGAACTGAAGAGGTTTCCGAGTGACTGACAGACAACCCGAAGGACACAAGCTGCACTAGTTCGCGACGTTGTGGACCTTAATATTCGCACAGGTTGATCGGGTGTTTAGATCGATTTTTTTGGATCCGAAGCATCCGATAAAGTGGCAAAATGCTCGACTTGTGCGCTAGTTGGCCGAAATTCGGACTGGAGTAAAATGGCGTTTAGCCAGATTAACAGTTTAAGTACGCCCCCGCCTCAATGCTGCAGGGGAACGAAGTCATCGAAGATCGCCTTCCATAACAACTGTTTGGCGACTCGCGCAATGAATTTAATCGGTTAGTACCAGACAAGCAGGCCATACTGACAGACCAAAGATAATTTCGTGATCCGCTTTCAGGACTCCCATCCATATCCCTAGCTTCTCCGCCCAATGCTTGTGCAAAAAATAGCTGGACTCGACTGAGAGGATATATTGGACGATTTAAATCTCACAACCCAGTCATTTGAGTGAAGACGAAGAGAGCGTACAACTGGGCAGCTGTTTACCGATGAACGATGTCATTTGACAGTAGCTGGCCAGGATGTCGTGGGAAACAACTGAAGGCGTGGGCAAGGGCGGTGAAAGCTGACATCGAGCGTCTACCTGGCACCGAGAGCTTAGACCTAGGGGGCTAGCATGTCGACTGCCTTGATTTCATTTAAAAGCCAGCTGCCGACCGATCATTCACGATGCGGTGGACCTGCAACACGGAACCAGCTATGTCGATCATGATGGGCGCTGTCAGATGCACAAGCGGAAATAGGTGTCTGCATTCCTTGGTATGAATGACCAATATTGGTTTTAAATAGATATGTCCACGTGCCAATATCCTCATTTTGGGCAATCATCCAATCGGAAATACTTACTTTTTATTGACTGTCTATGCATACAGGACCACATCTGGCAGAAATAACATAAACTGTCCACAGAATCGCTTGCACCAGTATGTCTACGTAAACACACTGCACCATCTGGTTGCCAGCGAGGTCAAGAATTCAGTCACAATACAAGTTACCGCGAGAATTCAGTTAAACCTGCTCCTGCAAGACCCAGATGTCGTTTCTAACTCTCCTGGTAGCCGTTCTAGAACGTCCGCAAATCCGCGGCTAATATGACAACTCCTAAGCAGGTAATAATTAGTCGCTGAGGCGCATATGATGAACGTAATAGATCATAAAGCCCGTTGTTCTACGAGTCGTATTTTATACGGTGAGTTAAATTACAGTAAGTTACCTAATTCATGAAAGGTGTCGAAATTTACGGACCATTGCCGAGCACCCGCAAAGTGACACCAATGCGTGAACCTAGTATTTATGTTAATAAAGTACAACTTCAAAAGAATTAATAACATAAAAGAAACATTATAGACAGTGTTACGTTGTTTATTAATGCCAATTTTTTACAGGGTAGGTCGAATTTTGGAGCATACAGTGGCAGAACAAGTTGTAGAAGTTACCTAACACTGAAGACGTGTTTGACTACTCGAAGAGACAGACCTTAATGGAGGATACCCATTGGAGATTTTCGTTTTGGGAACGGTCACAGCATAACTGCACTGTTTTACGGTGTAAGAAGACTTTTTATACGGTAGAATTGTTTAAATAATTGGAGATGGGACCCAAAATAAAATGAAAATGAGCACTATATGGAGTGATGACGTAGAGGTGGATGAAAAAGACCAGGTCTTAGAAAAAGAGACTTTTTGAAGAATTGAACCAAAACCGATACCGAGCCTCGTTCGGATGTTTTAATTCGCGATAAACTGACTCGTGCACGACGCGTGGCCGACATTTTATTCCACCTTATTGGCCTTCAACCTAATTTATGGTTGCTACACCATCCGAGTTAACGAAGCAGCAAGAAACACAAAGTGCATTGCTCCAACCCAACATAGAACTTAATTTTACCAGCGTAACTAGTAAAAACGGGTGTGCTGAGTGGCCAAACCCACTTCCGTATCAAAGGGATAAGAAACGAAACCATCCAGTCAAAAACCTTTTCGCAAAGTGTCATAAATTTCGCATATCAATTCTTGTGACTGAGGTATTCCACAGTTGTACGTCTGTCACATGATAACGGTCATGTCGACAAATTAACATTATCAGAAAAGACAAGGCAGACTGGAATGGCCATTTCTGGCACAACGTATACCACCGATCGAAACCGATAGGACAACGAGCCCGTGCCTCAACGATTAGGGGCGTTGGACTTCTAACTAGCGGGTCGCGGGATCGAGCCCCAGGTGTTCCACACTTCATGGTTGGGTATGATTGGCAGACGACGACTAACGAGCCAGAAATGGCCATTTCAGTCTCCCTTGTCTTCGTCGGTAATGTCATTCTGCCTATAGTACGCGCCGCTGTGCAGCTGCTGGTTGGACTTGAGAGAGAGCCCCAAGGCAACATGGACGAGTAAGTTACATAATACGACTGGTGAACGCACTTATATCATGGTTTTATCCACCTGCACAACAACTCCTGGGTCTACCATAGAGTCTAAAACTACTACAATATAGCGGACCAGGCATGTCTGCACTTCATTTAATCCTAAGAACAATAAAGAATGCAAATAATGGACTAATGAAGGACTGCGGAAACAATTTGGAACATAGGGCAACATAAACTTCCAAGGCAGACAGTACTTTGCATATTTGCAGACGGCTACTAGTCAAAATAGTTCTGATCCGTAGGTTTCAATGCGCCTTCACGTTCGATATTTGAATATCATCCCGCCAGCACAATGCATACGCTTTTGTAAGTGCAGTAGGGGGATAGCATGACCAAACAAGTCAAACGTGGGCGTAAAAGGCAGTTGCAGTAAAATATGGAGTGTTTAAGCAGCGATTGTCTGAACGATGAACGCTCATCGTTGTTAGTGTGGAAAAAAACCAACGGAGAACGCAACCCATGAAACCAAAAAATAAACGAAAGATCATAAAGTTGATTAGTTAAAACAAATAAATGCCGAAGCACAATATGTTAAAGAAGCGTACTAATATGGCAATTACGATGAAAATGCGAAAGTAAATTAGATAAATTAAATTCAGATTTCAAGCTGACAATCGTCAGTATCGAACGTTTACAGTAAATTTCACCAGATAAGCATGCCAAGCGGCAAGCACATCCTTACTGATATCTAATTGGCTGACGTTTCCAGACGGTCCAATAGAGCCCGAAGGCCAAGGAAAATTCCAAGTTCGAGTAAGCAGCCTGAAATTTTAAAACGGACAACCATAATCTGACCTATATTCTCTTACACTGTACACCAGCTCTTCGTAGCAATTATACATGCCGTTTGCGAATCAGACGCCTAAACTTTTCAGACTAGCAAAGTTAAGAGATCCGGGTCGATTATTTGAAGAAAAATAAGGTTGGCTCACCGGAACAGGTTTATTAGGATGCTGACGTTTCAACGAGCTTGGTCGGCTCTCCATTGTCAAAGCGTAAAATGCACTTAATCACTGAACGACCCGGAGGATGCCGTTAAGGAACTCGGCCAGTTAGGAAATATCAGACGTAAGTGCATTCTTATGCAACCGGATACTACAACAAGGGAGGAGCAGCTAAGTGTTTTTATTACGGTTCACAGAAAGATTGAATGGATTGCACAAAGGTTCTTCAAAATAGACCACATCCATTAATATTTATCAACCGAAAACTTCGAAACGACAAGAATATTCAAGATGAATGGTTTCTGGACTTTCGAAGGTTTAGTCCTCGTTCTTAAAAAAGCTAGTTTTGGATAACACCTCCCTACACATACACTGTAGTGCTAAAACAAGCATTGAAGCTACGTGCAAAGTTTAGGCGTTTAAAGAGGAAAAAGAAGAAGAAGAAGAAGAAGAAGAAGAAGAAGGAGAGGAGGAAGAAGAAGAAGAAGAAGAAGAAGAAGAAAAAGAAGAAGAAAAAGAAAAACAAGAAGAAGAAGAAGAAGAAGAAGAAGAAGAATAAGGTTGGCTCACCGGAACAGGTTTATTAGGATGCTGACGTTTCAACGAGCTTGGTCGGCTCTCCATTGTCAAAGCGTAAAATGCACTTAATCCACCATGAGTGCTAAG